>JAQMYL010000037.1:31856143-31866297 GCA_030014365.1 Clarias pachynema
TGCGTGGAAAAATGCGTACGCATATTTCTGTCCCCATTTTGGGCGTACGCAACGTTTATACATCAGGCCCCAGGTCTCTTCATAGGGCGCGCGCGACGAACTCAGCTCGCGCACTCCTGTAGTACCTCAGGTTAGCCGGGGATGCTAGCAGGTTAGTCAGCTAGCTATTTCCCTAATGCTCTTTAATCTCTTTTTATAGACTTTTTTTTAATAGACTAGCTAACATCACAACTAATATAACATTATTAGTTGATTGTTTTAGTAATTCCTGTTGTTTTTCTACTCTTTTAAACCATTACTTAAGTTTATCTCTTCACTTATGCAGAGCCCAGCAAATATATTAGAACTCAATGAAATCATGAGCACATTTTAAAAACTTCTTTCTGTTTAAAAAATTTCTGTTTTAACTACGTTATTTTTACTTGTTATGGAACTATACTCTGCTGTGATGCAAGTTTATAGCCATGTGTGACGTCACCGAGGTTTGACGTTCACTCATTCAGGTCGAATTTTTTATTTACATATTTTTTGCCCCCTGCTGATTTCTGCTCTATAAAGTACATGAAAGTAAATAAAAAGGAAGTGTTTACTGCGGAGTCTGGTTCCTCTCAAGGTTTCTTCCTGTTGCCATCTCAGGGAGTTTTTTCCCCTCATCAGGCTCATCAGGGACACACTGATCATTTTGATTCGTACACATTTTCTCACACATTTCATACTCATTTCTAGAATATTCTTTTGATTCTGTAAAGCTGATTTGCAACAATGACAATTGTTAAAGCTCTATATAAGTAAGAATAATTTTTTTTGTTTATAGTACAAGTATATGGTTTATTGCAAATTATATTTTAAGTTTTCTTTAAAATAATTTTTAGGCACTTCTGAAATCCTAAACAGATCTTAAAAACTCAATCATTGTTTAACGTTTATTTCTTCTTTATTCTATTTTAATTTCATAAGTTATGAGTTATATTGTATTGTACTGTATTGCAAGTCTTTGGTCGTGTGTGATGTCACAGAGGATTGTCGTTCATTCATTCAGCTTCAATCTGAAATCAGGTGTTTCTAACTAATGTAGTTTTTAATGTTCTGTGTGTACATACTCAGAGAAGTACTTTATGCTCAAGATGGATTTTATCTTGTATAACAGATTATATCATGCTTTGATGTTTGTTTCTTACCTTTGCTCCAAACAAACTTGATGTGAAAAATGTGAAAAGGCTAGGAACCAAAATATAAGTCTGGGAATTGTAGAAGCTTTGAGGTGTAAATCGGTACACAGGACTGATCTGAGGAATTGTGTCGAGACAGTGTGGATTTGCCGTGTCATGCATAATTTGTGCAGAATTGTGAAACTTTTAGTTCAAGTCTCATTTCAGCTTTATTTGGATTGGATTAGTTCATCAGCAGGACGTCTGTAATAGGGTTTCTCCACACGTCTCCTCAGTGATAACAGTCTTACATACAGACAAAATAAGTGTCTTCAGGTTGTGTTTTCTATCAACACAAGCGTTGTTCTCACATGATCACACTTCTTTCACAGCGTGACAATGAAAGAGGCGCTGGAATAAAGTTTTTAGTTCCCATCTCTGTTTAAACACAATTCCTAATCACAAAGTTCCACAGATGGATGCATGTTAAGGTCCAACACCTTGTTAACGTTACTAACACTTTCTAGTTTTTCTTTTGTTGTTGTTGTTTTTTCCCCTTGAATTTGTCACTCATCTGCACTGATTCTGCAGCTCTAACTGGGTCGAGACTCTGGGTGTGCACCACAGAGTAAACACAATTTATCAGTAAATGGTGAAATGGTCAGTTCGTTATCACACCAGTATAAGGGTTAAAGGTCTATTAAGAACACCCAAGTACCAATCATTGTGATCTGAGAGAAAGTTCACCGCAAAATGTTTTATATCCATTTTTAATTTTGCCCTGAAGTTGAAAGTATTAGGAACAGAGCTAAACCACATGTCCTGGTTTAGTTTTCCTTTATTAAATTGAATGAGGAAGTTTGAAGCAATCTGGTCTTTGCTCATTGTCTCTGGTGCAAAGCAAACATTTCCTCATGCCTTGCAAAGTCAGTGTGACGAGACAGAAACAAGCATGTCGGGTCACATTTCAGCTTTCTGTCTCAGGAGCCAGTGTACGATCTCAATCTCACACCTTGTCTGAAATGCACTTCTCCCCAAAAAAACGGAGCAAAGTTTAATTTAATCCTGAGAATGTGATGATGATGATGATGATGATAAAACTCTTATTTGTTTTAGCATTGGAAAATCAAGTACTGAGAAATGCACAAACACTAAGAGTAATATAACAATGTTGAATATGAAAGAAAAGATGACAAATGAGTACAACAATCAGATAACATTTACAATTATAGAACAAAATGAATATATTACTTTAGAATTTAGTTTAAAAGAATATACGTTATCATTTATTTAAAAAGAAATTATGTTCTATAACTGCAAAACAGAACAATTAATTATGAATGGAGAATCAGCAATGACCATCTGAGACTATAATATGATACCTCTATGCCGATTTAATTTATTTTGCAATTCTGTAAACCTCATGAGTTTATAAATACCCTAATTAGATATTAAATGTTTTCCAGATTTTGTTACAGTTTTAAGACATTGAAGCTTTTAAAAACCTTTCATAACAAACCTTAGCTTTATTCAGGAGTTTCACAACTGAATTGAACACAAGTAATTAAATGTAGCCCGTTTCTTTTAACATTAGGTTTCTTAATAAAAAATCAAGCACAGCATTTAAATAAAACAAATAATACTAACTTCAAATGCAAGAGTTTAAAATTTTAACTTCTAATTAAATGAAACATCAGGCTACATTGTTCCTGAGCAGTGTGTATCTGTCATCCGCCTCAATTATTTCTAAACTAACTTGACAAATAATTCGCTCCTACCACACAGGATGCCAATGTGTCAGTTGTTTAGAGTGCGCCACTTGTAGGATTGTAAAGAAACAGTAAAATTTTACCGCCTCAAACGCCACCAAAATCTTGAGCGCGTGTTAAGCAGTTGTGAACCCACCACAGACCTTTTTTTTTTTTTTTTTTTTTTTTTTTGGGTGAGCGCAGTGTTTTGCGACTAGTGTAAGACTGTGTTATGCATGGGTTTGAGACACGCTCACAGAGTTTGGAGAAAATAACAAACACAAAACTGTTTGTGCTATGGGATTGGTCTGAGAATATTGTCTGTGTTGCATTGGCCTCATACTTTATAGAACTTTATAGAACTGTTGTCTCTCTCTTTATAGAAAAACTCAGAGCACATGCTGTATATGAAAATGAACACTCACCGGTCACTCTGGCCTCATTTACATCTGGCATTAACGTAATTATAGGTGGACAGTGTTGGGTATGTGTTCATAAAGTCTGGTTTAAGGTTTGAACAGCTGTTTGTGTCACGGCGGACTACTTTAGATCAGATCGCTCTAATGACAAACTCTCTTTGAAACGTGGCATGTGTTTAACCTCGTGGTCGGTGCTAAGCATGTTTCTAGACATGCTAGACAAACTTTTAAATGCACTAAAGGTGTTGGTGACTGTGTAGTGTAACTGTACAGTAATATAAAAATGCATCCACTTCCTGTCAGAGTGGTGTGTGTCTCTAAATATGCTTTAGCAATCGGTCAGTGCTGTAATATGGCGAAAGAATGGAGGCACACTTCCCTTATTCTCAATACTTCTCAGTTTAAATGATGGAATAAAAGCTGATCTGGGAACAGTTTCAGAAAGTTACAGTTTAGCTCGGTCACGTTGTTTTAAATCATTGAATGTACAAATCATTAAGCATGTGTTTGTTTATGGATCAGACACCGACAGGATTGTTGTGCAATTTCTGCCCGGCTCATGCCTGTGATGAGATAAGAATGAAGATCGATGTGCTGTGTGACTCCACACTGATGGGATGGCGTGTTCAGATTGGAGTTGATTACTTTTCTGAAGTTTGACTACCGAAACAGTTAGTGTAATTAAATTTGCATATTTCTCAGACGCAGATATTTATCCAAAGCGGCCTTTCCATAAGGCAGAATACTGATGAGGAGTTAAGTAGCCGTTGAACGCTCATTGCATTTCTTCTAACATCTACAGCAATTGAAGAGTACAAGCCTCAGGATGCTACAACAAACCCATCGCTCATCCTGGCAGCGGCAAAGATGCCCACTTATCAGCACCTCGTGGACCAGGCTATTAAATTTGGCATTGCCAACGGCGGGTAAGCGAGCATACACACCTGCGGCGCCTCATGTATTCTCAGGGTAATAACACTGCTATGAGTTCATCATTGCTCATGAATACAACCTCAATACAACAGATAAATCAACAACATATGAATCAGTTTCATAAGTTTTATAAGTTTTTTGATCTCTGAGATAAAAAAAAAAATCTCTGGCCTCCTGGTAGCCCTGCCCACTTCCTCATATAATCTCATTATTAATCTTGTGTCTTGAATTTTTTATTTTTTTTTGAAAGTTGTACAGTAATTGATGTAAATCTTCATGTGAAAAAAATTAATATTATTGAATTATTTTAATAGTTTTTTAATACATCTGTTCCCACAGTCATGTGTTTACCCTTATTTATAATTCTGATTAAAACAGCACCATGATATTTACATTATGCTCTATTGACCAGCATTTGACCATTTTATTCACAGGACTGAAGAGGAGCAGATCACGAACGTCATGGACAAGCTGTTTGTCAGCTTCGGTGTGGAGATCCTCAAGAAGATCCCCGGACGAGTCTCTACAGAGGTGGACGCCAGGTAACGCATCATACCTGACTCTGAAATGTTTGCTGCTCGTTTTAAGGAAAACCTTTGGTACATTTTTCTTCTTTAATTTCTCCCAGGTTATCGTTTGATAAAGATGAGATGGTGGCTCGAGCACGGCGACTCATCTCTTTGTACGAAGAAGCTGGAGTGAATAAGGACCGAGTGCTCATCAAGCTTTCCTCCACATGGGAGGGCATCCAGGCTGGGCGGTAGGATTATTTTTATTAAATGTTTAAGGAATGTGTTAAAGTATGATTTCTCTTAGTGATGTGGTTTGTTTTGTTATTCTCAGGGAGCTGGAGGAGAAATATGGCATCCACTGTAACATGACCCTGCTGTTCTCCTTCGCCCAGGCGGTGGCTTGTGCCGAAGCCAAGGTCACGCTTATTTCTCCCTTTGTAGGCCGTATACTGGACTGGTACAAAGAAAACACAGAGCGCAAGAGCTACGAGCCACACGACGACCCCGGTATGTGGAGGAGATCCGATGCGTGGAATGTAGAATATTCTGAGAATTTTATACTTTTATCTCTAATGTAGGAAGCAGATCTTGTAACATTATTATTACATTTCTTATTGCTTGAGCTATGTCATTTAATTGATCTGTTTTTGGTCTAATTAGTCAGTTTTCAATTATGAATTATTTGGGTAAAAATTTTAATTAAAGCATTCCATGACGATGTACCAGAGTTTCCACAGTTCTATACTAATCTTTATTATTCTACTTATTACCGTGATATTAAGACCTGCATCCTGATTGGTCAGAATTGATTAATTGTTTCATTTGCTTGTCTGAAAGTTATTGTTTCTATAGCAACAGTTTATTCATAAGCACTTGCATGACTGACTCTCACAGTTGATTACAAATCGATTAAAAAAAAAAGAAGAAAAGAAATCATGGCTACTTATAAACATGAATTAACCTTTTATAAATGCATACAAAGTATTTGTTTTGTAACTTTGTGTTCAAAAAATTTTTTTTAGCAATAAAGCACTTGCAGTTACACAGGAATAATGCATGTTTAGGTGATAACAGTAACTCTGCCTGCTTCACATCACCCTGTCACTGATTATTTTCCGAGTTTTGTTAAGCCTTCACCCTTCCTCGTCTCTCTCTGCTCGTACAGGTGTGATCAGCGTGACAAAGATCTATAACTACTATAAGAAGTTTGATTACAGCACCGTAGTGATGGGTGCGTCCTTCAGGAACACTGGAGAGGTCAAGGCCTTGGCTGGGTGTGATCTTCTCACCATCTCCCCAGGGCTGCTAGGAGAACTGAGCCAGGATCACAGCACCGTGTCCCCTACTCTCTCTCTGGAGAAAGGTCCGCATCATGAGCTTTTCTGAAAATGTTGTCATGATGCTTCAGAGGGAAAATAATTCATGTTTGTGTGCATAAACAGCGAAGGCTGGTGATCTGGAGAAGGTCTGCATGGATGAGAAGACCTTCCGCTGGCAGCACAACGAAGACCGTATGGCTGTGGAGAAGCTCTCCGACGGAATCCGGAAATTCGCCCTCGACGCAGAGAAGCTCGAGAAGATGATCAGGGTGTGTGTGTGACCTTTTAGCTGGAGAGAGGTTCTTTAAACCTGTTCTGACAAATGATCCCTTTTTAAGGATTTTTACAGGATTGACCATTATAGTGTTCTAGATGGATAGATGGATGGATAGATAGATGGATAGATAAAGTACTTGATTAGTCCCAAAGGGAAATTGTATAAACACAAATAAAAACAGAACCTGCCCAAGATGCTTTATTTAGTTGTTGATTTTTTTTTATTTTATTTTTTTATGTATATATAACGTAAAGGTGTGATGCATGGGTGTCCACATACTTTTGGTTGTATAGTGATACCACATGGTTTATTAATAGTTCTATAACTCTTGTGTATAAGCACATAAAGTCAGAGGAGTTTGGATTGTAACTGACCCCAGAGCAGCGTTTGTGTTGATTGTGGTGCAGTTTTTAAAAAAAATTTTTTTTATTCCAGTTAAGGTCTGGTTAAGTGAGCTTATCTGTGTTTCAGTACACTTATCAGACGTGATGTCCCTGGAAATCAGACATCCGTGCTTTTAAAAGCAGTGTAAACTCAATTAGAGCTAACGACGTTTTAATAACAGGGTTTGATGATATCTTCTGAATTTGAGTACCTGTGCTTTTTATATAAAACGTGTATTTATGATCAGTGATATTATAGTAACACCGCTGTTCTTATCCTCCACAGGAGAAGATGCTGGATGTGAATAACGGACAGTGACTCTCTGATTAAAATTAGAGAAGACCCCCAGGCCATCCTGAAGCCGCTGCCTGAGGCGGCGAACTTTTGCTTCTGAAGCTAAAACTCTTTCCACAGTCTTAAACCTCAGACCACTAAGCTCCTGCACTAATCATAAACTTTTGTCTCTGTTCGGGGAGAAAGTCCTCTGAGAATCAAGCATTCCTATTTTTTTAAAGCTAAGATATTAATCAATGAGACAATGTCTGTTTTGAAGGACCCAAAACTAAAGGGACCCAAAGGGACTAAAGACACCACTGTGTCCACTTTGTTCTGTATTACTGTTACTATAACATATCAGCCTTCAGATCTACTGTTGCTTCATGGTTTTCAATAAAGAAACGCTATCAGGAATTTATTAAGTGTGTGTGTGCGCCTATTTTATCTTTATAAAACAGAGTGTCATATTAAAAAGGGATGAAGTACAAGATCATTTCTGTCCATATGACTACACAGAGCTGTGCATAAGAATTCACCCCTACATCCTTGAACTGGAATCAATTAGACTTTCTTTGGAATTGGGAGTCGAGATCATGCAACCCTAATATGTATTTAATGATCGTTATGGTTACATTTTTTATAAAAAACTGATTCAGCTCCTACAGGAGTTCTGGTGTGAACAGTTTCCATCCAAAGTCTCCTAGATAGTGGTTTGGAGTCGAGCTGCGTGCCATTGAAGCGTCGTGTGATCTTGATGTAAATACACACGTTCCTGGAAAGAAACGGGTGTGTTGGAGAACATGCCTAAACACTGACTCATGAAGATCAAGGAAATGTCCAGGACAAAATCCTTTTAAAAAAATATCAGTTATAAAATAAATATCAAACATTAAATATCTATCATATAATTTATTCACTTTGAGTAAATAAAGAAATAATGTACAAATAATTTTAACTAACTAAAAATTTGAAGATTTGTTTAAACGTTCACCCAGTTCAAACGGTTAGACCTTTATTGTGAAGCTCTGAGGTGAAATACTGTACAGTATGAGTCTTCAGGAGTTTTTGCTTATTTGCTTTCTGACAAAAAATGGGGGGAAAAAATGCAAGGTTTATTTAGTAGGGTTTTTTTTGTCTTTTTTTTTTTTTTAATCGTAGCTAAAGGGAGAATAGAAAAAAAAACAGTGACTGGTGAGGGAACGTTCATCTCCAAGCACAGAAACTCACCTGGAGTCAATGTATTGATCTTGAACGAACAAAAAATTCCTGTGATACAGAAGGAATAAAACTGAAATGTACTGTAAAACAAATCTCTCACCCACAACCATCCTGGCTTTGATTATTTTCCTAAAACGTTCAGCGTTTACTGAAGTGACTTCTTTTTTTCTTTTTTTTCTAGACAAGTCACAAACATGTTGAAAGCGGATATTGCTCCTTTCAGGATGTTGCTGTAATTCTTCTTGGTGCAGAGAACCAGTCTGTGTGTGTTCTAATCACAGGCAGCGACATAAAACACACAATAATCTGATCATCTAATTGAGCTGTGGTAAAAGATTTCTCCCAAAGATTCCACGTTCTCATTTCCAGAACCATGTTCAACAGAAAACACACACAATCAATATTAACATAGAACTCAAATCAGGAAAGACCCACGATTAAACGACAGAAGAACGCTTACAGTAGAACTTTAAATGGTAAATCTTCTATAGCGCTTATCCTGTACAGTGTCGCATGGGCGGAGCCTATCCCAGGAACCTTCGGACACAAGGTGGGGTACACCCAGGACAATCCATCAAACACACACTCGCACACACCAAACATACAGGCAATTTGTGAACACCAATTAGGTTAGTCTGCATGTCTTCAGACATGTGGGAGGAAACCAGAGAACCCGGAGGAAACCCACCATATTTCAGAAGTTCAGTTACGGCTTCCTGAGATCCTAATCGTCCTTTCCAATCTGAACCCTTTCATACTAAACTCTCAGTTCTAGGAGTTCTACATTCGGAACAGGAATCATCAGGGACCTCCTGTTAGGTGGCTGAGAGGAAACGCGCAGAGAAGAAAGAGCGGAGGTAAAAAGCAGACGAGTTCAGAGACAAGACACAGAACAAGTCAAGACAAGATCAGGGAAGGACACGTTAGACGTTTTAATGAAGGCTGGTTAGACTTATAGCTGGTGGTAATATAACCTAACAGTGGTAATATAACTGAAAGTCTAAACATGACTAAAAAGTGGATTTACACACCTGTTAAAATTCAATCAAACATCGGAATAGAAATAAATCTCGGTGAGGTTGTTGGTGATTTGAGTTCATCAGAAACTTCAGAGCAGCTGCTGGAACGTTCACACAGAGTTCACACAGAGTTCACACAGAGCGCCGTGAAAAACATCCAGTGAGTGTGAAGTGCTACAGGCAGCTTCATGATGAAAGAGAAGCGAAGAGAAATTCCTTTTCTACACGTGTCCCAACTCGGCAGGAACCTGGGGTCAGAGTGCGAGGTCAGTCGTGATACAGCGCCCCCTGGAGCAGAGAGAGATGAAAGCCATAGTCCAGAACCCAGCAGTCGCAGCTTTAACCCTCAACCTCAACAGAAAGGAGACGGCAGCGTAAATAACCACTCTGTACAACCGTGGTGAGGAGAAAAGCATCTCAGTATGTTCAGAGTTGTGAGGTGGATGAGCTACACCAGGAGAAAACTGGATCAGAACTGCATTTATTTATCTGTTAACAAATGAATATAATCCATAACACACCACAAGTAAACACATTAATGCACTATAAATAGATTATAACATGTTGTAGATGTCGAGGCATCACATCAGCGTGTCCTTTGTAGTGGGAAATGCTCAAGGAAATACAGTGGGGCAAAAAGTATTCAGTCAGCCACCAATTGTTCAAGTTCTCCCACTTAAAAAGATGAGAGAGGCCTGTAATGTTCATCATAGGTGAACCTCAACTATTAGAGACAAAAGAAGAAAAAAAATCCATAAAATCACATTGTAGGATTTTTAATGAATTAATTGGTAAAATAAGTATTTGGTCGCCTACAAACAAGAAAGATTTCTGTCTCTCACAGACCTGTAACTTCTTCTTTAAGAGGCTCCTCTGTCCTCCACTCGTTACCTGTATTAAT
>JAQMYL010000037.1:31912248-31922608 GCA_030014365.1 Clarias pachynema
TATGTTCACATACAGCTACATGACACACTGCATGAAAGATCATATTTGAAAAAGCATAATAGGGGCACTTTAAATATAAGTATAAAAGTAAAATGTATATTAAATATCTCATGCTAAATGTTGATTTTAATTGAATGATATTCAGTTCTATATTTTGATTTTAATGTATATAGTAATATAAAATTGTATAACATTATATTTATATTCATAATGTTTTTTTTTGTAAACTGTTTTCTCTTTCATTAAAAATTCTTGTCCAGTTTAACAAACAAATAAACAGTTCATAAAAAGCTACATTTCTACTAATCTGACTAAGGACAAAACAAACAGTTTTTAATGTCTTTTATCTTCATTTGATTTCATTTTTATTTTTAAATAATTAATTATCCTATTTCCCTTTTTAAAATCATGGCCTGGTTTCATACAGCAGCGTTAGTGATGGGTATAAATGGAGTTTGAAATTTCTTCTAAAAAACTGGAAAACAAATCTATAACGGGAAGCAAAATTGTAAACAGAAAGAGGCAGGAGTTTAGTCATCAGACAGCAATACAGAAGTACAGGAAGCAAGGCGAGGTCAAAAGCCAGAATAACAATCACAGGATGAAAAGGCTTGGTAAGTCAGGTATGTGTACACTGTCAGCTAAAATATCTTCTGGAGAGCGGAGATTCTGATGGACGCTGTCATCACGGTAACACCTGGCAAGATACTGGAAGAACCAGAGGTAAAAAAAAGAAACACAAATGATGAAATCTTTTGTCACAGTTTCTTTGGAATTGCCAATTAGCCAAATGTGCATTTCTTGAGCCCTTGATCCTGGAGGTACGAGGCCACAGTGCTAACTACTGCGCCTCAGCTTGGGAATAACGCACAGCAGCAGTTTAATTTCATGTTCAAACTGACCTGGCAATTAGACAGTGCAAGAGCAAAATACATCATTTTAGCAAAAATAACATATTGTCGACTCTCAAGATGTTGACCATACACACACTGTATTGTTACACATTAGTCAATATTCAAATCAATCAAATAATTTATTTATATAACACTAAAGTGCTTTACAGAACAAATAAAGAAGACAAACAGTAAGAAAAAGAAAAATATAAACTCAATACAAGCTGTTAAAATAAGATAAACATACAACTTTATGAAATTAAGAAGATTAAGAAATGGATAGACAATAAAACATAAAGCATAAAACAATATTAAGAATATAGCTCAATTTAAAAAAATAGATCAACATAGGATTAACAAGATATTAAGAATTAAAAACAGAACTTTAAGGAAATGTAATTATAATAAAAAAATAATATTGAAGTACTATAAAATAAAAGTTAGCATGAATAAATGGGTTTTTAACTTTAATTTAAAAGAGGCCAGATCCGTAACACATTGAATGTTCACTGATTCATATTAAAATTCAATCCTCCGATGCATACTGACTGCGCTGAGCT
Source organism: Clarias pachynema (assembly GCA_030014365.1). NCBI lineage: Eukaryota > Metazoa > Chordata > Actinopteri > Siluriformes > Clariidae > Clarias > Clarias pachynema. The sequence goes on from JAQMYL010000037.1 coordinate 31,913,702, forward strand.
GAATAATTGTCCCGTGTAACTGACCTTAAAGTTTTATAATAATAATAATAATAATAATAATAATAATAATAATAATAATGCACTACTTTTTTCTTTTTAAGAAGTTAAAGAAGATTACTACATAAGAATTTAACAACAAAGGAAATAATGGAAACATTCATGTTAACTTCGAAGCAAAGGTCATGACATGAAAATCAGTCCACCTAATCATTTAAATAATTTGAAAGTGTGTCTAAAACCTTATACAGACACGCACAGACATTACACACTCACCCACAACTACTAACTAATAATAACAGTAACAACATAAAGAAAGATTTTTTTTTCAGAATGACATTAAAATCAGTTAGATCAATTTTAAAAACTAAGCTGAAGAAAAAAATAAATAAATTAATAAATAAACTAGAGAAGAAGAATAGTCTAGATGTTGGAAAGCGGAGTTACAGACTGAAGTTACTGCTCTTTTTCTGTAGCAAGAGCTCATTTATAACATCTTGTACAGTAAATGAAGAAATGTTTTACATAAACTGATTTAAAAATGGTGAAGTTTCTGTAAGGAGACGCTTATGTAACATTTGTAGGAGGAGACTTCAAGGAGGAGCGCTTTGTACCAATCAGACAAAACACTGTAACTACTTTTTCCAAAATAAGAAATGTGTTTATTTTGCTTTTGAATGTGTTTTGTATGAATTTAACATGAACTTTGTGTGTCAGTGTGCAGAGATGCTCCGAGGTGTTCTGTAGAGACGGACCGAGCTCAGACGCTTCAGAGCAGACATGAAATCACTCGTTTCTATTTTCCTGCTGGCGGTGGGTTGTGCTGTGGCTGTGGGTCTGACAAGAGAATATTTTTTCAATAATACTTGGACGACTTGGGATTATGCTCAGGCAGTTTGCAAAATATACTACAAAGATCTGGCCATCATCAACACTACAGAGGAAAACAACCGAGTTTTGCAATCTGGAGCCGGCAGTTATGAAAGTTGGATCGGGCTACGTGGAACATGGACCTCCACCTCGGACGTGACCGCAAGCTTTATCTGGACATGGCCTAATGGAGAAATACCTTATTTTAGAAATTGGTACATTGTGAATATGATAGATTATTTTGCTTGTGGTACCTTATCTCCTAATCAAGGACTCTGGGTGAATTACAACTGTGGAGATGGCCGCAGTTTCTACTGTTATCGGTACCTGATCCTGGTGCAGGAGAATATGACCTGGGATGAAGCTTATGAGTACTGCAGGACTAATTACACTGGTTTGGCCTCTGTGACCTCTGAGACGAGCCTGTGGCAGCTTAATGTAGAGACGGCGCAGACGCAGACAGAGAGTGTGTGGACCGGCTTGCGCTTCATGAATGGAATATGGTTCTGGGTGAGCGGGGAGCCGCTGGGGAACCAGGTCTCATTGTCTTCATGTCCAGCTCTACCGTACCACTGTGGATCTCTCAACAACAAAACAAACACCTTGGAGAACCGGAACTGCAATGACAGACTGAACTTTGTTTGCTACTTGAAGTGATTTACTGTATAATAACATCCATAAACAACAAATCATGACTGTCCAGTATATAAAAATTTACAATCATTACACAATTTTTAGACAAGCAACAACATTATATATGATATTATATAAGAATTTACTGTTTATTACTTTCACTAGTATTTAGGTTTTAGGATAGCTTTTGATAATAGAACTTCAGCTGAACACTAGAGGAGGTTGAGGCTTTCAACAAGGTCAACCATGGTTGAAAGGTTCTGATTTATAATATTGTAATATAGAAACTGGCAAACATTAGAAATTACTATTTTTTAAACTTACTAAATATTTATATTATAATAAAAATACATTGTTGATTTCAAGTAAAGATATGTATTACACACTGTCTCTTTACAGAGAAAAATCTTTATTGTACAGAATTTTCCTAAATTTATACAATTAAACACCTTCATTAAACTAACAACCAACACTAAAAGTTTAGTAGATAAATACTGTTCTTTTACAGATTTTTCCGCAGATTTATACGATTAAACATCTTCTTTAAAGCAACAGCACTAGATGTGTAGCAGCAAAAAAAAATTATTTTACAGTTTTTTCCAAAATTATTACAAACACCTTCAATAAAGCAAAAGCATTAGACATTTTTTTACTCTATAGTTCTTATATAATGTATGTGTACAAATAACTTTACCTTTTAGTTTAGAATCCTAATGCGCTAGTGCAAGTAAGTCAAATCTAAAACATACCAAAATAGCTAAATGGACAGTCCAGTGTAGGTAGGTTGGTAGGTAGGTAGGTAGATATATAGATAGATAGATAGATAGATAGATAGATAGATAGATACTTTATTCATCCCCATGGGGAAATTCACAGGCATCCAAGAATTATCCTCTCCCAAACAGGCAGTAAACAACTGGATCCTTGGTGCAGTAGAGTGGATTGAAAGAGAGGAGAAAAGAACACATTAAGATCTTAGATTCAAAAGAAAAAGTTAATATTTTTCTCTGTTCCCATAGAAACAGATTAACAAAATACTCAATTATATTAAATACTAGATATGTTAAAGGAAAACTCAAGAACTTTTCAACTGGGTCCCTTTTTTTTGTATGAGAGAACATAATCGTAATCAGTTCAGTATCAAGTTTGAACGCTACAACCAGCATTCACAAAAATGCTATCAGTGTAAACAACGTATTTTCACTACTGATAGGCTCTTAAAGGTTATAAGTAAGACAGTACAGAAAGGATCTCTACACAGTAAAAAAAAATTGGACTCAAAATGATCCAAGGTTTAAGAAGTTAACTTTTAAATCACCATGAAAAGATTAAAACTAGTCTTATATTGCACACAATACTTACTGTACTAGTGAAGGACTTGTCTCTCTAAAAACGTAAGCAAGTTTTATTATCACTGGCAGTAATCAGAGCTGGAAAATGTTAAATGTAAATATCACACAGAAGCAGGCAGCTACATATACATAGAAGTTTTCGACAAATTGATCTCTATGGAATTAGAACAAGATGTGTCAATGTATATACTGTATTATATATATGTGAGAATATTTACATGAATATACATTTATTTTGACTGAAGTATTGATATTAATTTACTGAATGGAATTAGTCGTTTAAAAGTACAAATACACAATGTTTGTGGAAGTTTACATTTTGGAGAGTAAAAGCAGCTGTTAATGTAACATACTGTAAGTCATCTCTGCTCCTGTCAGGCTAACAGTGTCAGACACTAATACTTATACTGCAGTTAGGTTTCAGAGTACAGTACACACACTGACTCTCTCTCAAAACTCTTAATGCGCATGCTCTTAAAGAGCTCGCTAACCCTCCCTGTCCATCTGACTCCTTTATCCTTATAGCTGTAAGTGAATTCCTGCGGCTTCTCAGTGGTGACATGTTAGCCGTACCTGTGACTCGTCTGAGATTTGCGTCAAACGAACGTGGCAGTATTAATAAATAAGCTTTGTTTACAACAATAAGAATAAAAATAACAATAAAAAGGTATTTTTTTCTCACACAGAAACACGATGTGACATTTCAGAGTCTTCTCCTCTGCCCCTCAGAGACTGCTTGCCTCCTCACCTGTAGCTCAGCAGCGTGTCTTCACTCCTCTGAATTTACACAGAAACCGGTTACCGGCTGCAGATCTCCTCTGCGCGCGCTAAACATTTGAAGGATGCCTGTTTCCGATTAGCTGGTTCATATCACCTTACATCTGTGTCTGATAACTAAGCAAAAAACATATTTCGCGTCCTGCCCTCACTTGCGCGCTATAATACTAGCGGTAATTAGAATATCTCCACCTCCAGCTACTGATCAGCCAATCAGAAACAAGATTAGAATCTTCCCGCCTCCAGCTTCTGATTGGCTGTGACAAGAGTTTTCGCTAACGTTTTTGGTATAAGAATAACACCATATTTCCCCTCATACAAGCAAAATATCAAAATGTAACTTATATTACTATATAACTTAGTGATATTTCAGAACAAATGTCATCAAAACAAAAAAAATATTTTGGGCATTTACAACGTGTGCACGTGCGCTGCCCTGAATATCAGCCTCCTACATTCTCTTCACATTCTTCAAAGGCATAAAGCAGATACTATAACCTACATGTAAGTGTGGGGCTTCTGCTGCCTTACCTGTGCCACTTCCTGTGGATAATCTTTTAAAAAGTCATGAAAAAATGCTAAACTTGCATCTAAAACTTGAATGTCAAAGTATTATAAAACTAATATGATTTACATCAAAATTACAAAGGAAAACATTACATTTTTAGTATGGACATTAACCTTTATCTAAGGAGTTTCTTATTTAATTACAAGGTATTATTGTAATTTTACATAAAGTTGTACATAATTTACAAAAACAGAAAAAACACAGTAAAAATAATATGGTATTTTTACTGTTAAAAATGTGGATTTTTTTTTTTCAGTATTGAAATAATACTTAAAAAACAGTTGACTTAATAATTTACAGATAATGTCTATAATTTTACAGAGATTTGTATGCAGTTTTTAAAAAAAGGAAAAGTACTATAACATTTTAAAGTTATTTTCTGTAAAATTAGGACTTTTTATAGTGCATCATAATGATTATTAATGATTGTCATTAAGTCTTATTCATTAAATACATTTATATGTAGTTATATATGTTCTGATTTGTTTATAGCTTGTATTTCTTATAGCTTTGTCCTTTACCTCTGTTATTTATTACGTGATTCTTTTGTAAAAGTATTTCTGTTTCATTAAAAATCCCTGCCCAGTTTATGATACAAACAAGCAGTCATTTTTTTTTTTTTTACATTACTGTTAATCCTATTAAGAACAATTAGACTGTTTTTAATGGGTTTTTATTTCATTTATTTCATTTAACATTTTCCTATTTTAAACGGTGACCTGGTTTTATGCGACAGATTTGGAGATGGATGCAAATACACTTTCAAATTTTTTTTAAGAAACAGAAAAAAAATCTATAATTTTTATTTTTAAACAGGAACAGGCATGAGTTCAGGTGATTAGCAGACAATAAAGCAAACATACAAGAAGCAAGTGAGGTAAAAATCCAGAATTGTAAGGGTTAACCCCTAGAGGACGCCAAAAGGCCCATTGATTATGTTTGTTTTAGTTCAGTTTATTTTCAGTTTGACTACATTTCCCATAGGGCGCCGCGGTCAGGTGACAAGAACGCACACCTGAGACGAGGCGAGTAATTTAAGTTGATTGTTATAAATAGCCTGACTGAAGTTCAGTCAGGCGTCAAGCATTAGTTATAGTTATGGTTTAGTGATGGTTGTGTTTTTGACTCAAGAGTGATATTAAAGATTATTAGCCGCTCAGAGAAAAGAGCCTTTGTTTTTGGTTTATTACTGCTTGAACATATCAATAAAAGGACTTGAACTCCACGCCTGTTTCTCCTCTGCATTTATGCCACGCACACGCCGACCTAAGATCCCACTTCATGACAAGAATCCAGTCAAGTGGAATTTTATTTCCATTATTTTTTAGGCGTAAAACCTTAAAAATCGTCTGAACATAGTGGATCTTAGTATTAAGGAAATACAGCCTCAGATGAACAATATATAACCATTTTTACCGGGCCATTATTTATTTCACAAAAACAAAGCCAAAAAGAAAACAAATGTACAACACTAAGAGCCCCTTACCCCTTACAGGATCTAAGAGAGTAAGCTGCAGCTACAGTGAGAAAGATCATTTACAAGTGGAAAGCATTTAAGACAGCTGCCAATCTTCCCAGAAATAGAAATCCCAGTGTGTCGATAGAATGTGGCAGTTATACATTTATTCATTTTGATGAATGTTAATTCATGTGATTTTAGCCCATTTATAAATCAAAAGCTGTAATGCAAATAGGGTGAGTCTCCTGAGCAAGTTGATCATGCATTGATCCATTGATCCATTGGTAATATATTTTATCTTGAAGCTCCAGTAGGGAAAGACAGCGCTACTGTACCTTGTTGGTCCCTTTTCCACATTTCCTCCCTCACTATTTCACCTTATTTAAGGTAATTACGCTCAACAGAGCATTGTAAGATTGTGAGCATGTTATTGATTGTTCTTTCTTTGTTGTTGTAGTAAAATATAATGGAAATATGTATGTCTTGTATGGTGTTATTAATTTTATAAGTGTTTGGTTAACTGTGTGAGCTAGCTGCTTGAAAGCAAATGGTCCGGCTGTAGAGCTCAACACGGAGATTTGTTTGCCAGTAGTGTTTAACTTTATTAATGTTATATTCAAATTTTTATGTTAAACTGTTTTGTGAATGTTTTGAATGTTAAAATTAAATCTAGACAAGTGACGGTGAGAGCAGTGTGTTGCTCCTTTTCCCGCCCTTCTCCCCTCACTATTTGTCCTTATTTGAGATGAATGTGCTGGGGTTGTACCCTTCAATTTTTATATATAGACTATATTATATTGTAGATATTTCACAGTTAAACCAAAATTTATTCTAAAGGTCACTTTTACAAATGTATGGCATTATAATCATTGTTTGATTGATTGAATGTTCAAATGTAATTGCAATTTGGGTTGCAATGTAATTTGGGTTTTACAAAGTTTTATATAGTCATGCATTTTCCAATGTTTTGCAATCCTCTGTCAGTATTTGTGGGGTATTTTCCTGTCGTTTGATTCAGTGAGTTCAATGGGTTCTGGTTATTACATCTTTAAGATTTGACTGGAATATTCTGGATAATCTTTTGAAGTTTAATATTTTTATTTGCATGTTTTTGATTTGGTTAAGGACAGATATGTCTCGAAATATTTTAATTAGCTGATGTTGTTTTTATTACATTTTCTTTCCACTTTGATTAAACCATAAGTCTCATGCTGCAGTCTGAGGCACATGCAGTTTAGAATTGATTTATAGTGATTGGTAACAGGTGTGCATGATTAGCATTCAGTCTAATGTGTGAACATACCAGTGGAGGAAGGTGTTGAGGATTGAAGTCCTTGATGGCTGAGGTTTTTAATCCACAGTGAATTCTGGGAAGTGGAGTTTCAGCATTGGTGTGATTGGCACAGGCAAAAGTTACCCGAGGTAAAAAACAGCACACACAAATAGTAAAACAAATGGCTCCAGCTTCTTTAGCTTATGTCAGTCAAATGTCAGCTCACTTTGGATAATTTGTGTAACATGTAAAGTCTCTTTTTCGGGAAAGTAGATCCACATAGTCTAAGTTGAAGTAGCGTTATTGTACATACATATTTACATGTAACCTTGAAGTTTTTTTTTTTTTTTTTTTTAAAGATTATTTGTACTGCTTTAGTGCTAAAAATAATGTTAGAAATCAACCCTCTTTCACAAACAATTGTTTTTTTTTTATTATCATTATGCTGTATATTAACATGGTAATAACAACTGACTTTATTTAATTAAAAACGTTTTCCATGGCATAAAATATATAAGAACAGTATTTCTATGATCACATTTGCGACTTGTCATAAAGACCACAGAGTGTGTGTGTGTGTGTGTGTGTGTACATGTGTACTGGCGCAAAAGTGATGGGCAGAAATAGAAGAAAGCACTATGATTAATTTCCCAGAATGATAATGTAAGTAGCACACTCTCACGTTAGGATATTGTTGAAGGAAATACGTACTTATGTTCTTGACAAAAATCATGCATACTCAGTTCCAGCAACCTGAAAAAACTTATTTTCTCCACTTATTTTTCTCCAATAAACAAGAGCAATGAAGAAAGGCATTGTTTGTTTGAGTTGTGTTTATTGTTAAATGTTTGTTAATTAGTTTCGAGTTTGTAAGTATTAAGCAAGTAAGTACATTTATTTTTGAAGTTCATACGTTTGTGTCATGGAAAGTTTTATAAATATTAGTGATTTGGCAGAATTATGAAGCTGTGCTAAAGCTGTGTGTTAAGTGTCGATGTGTCTCGCAGATCATTAAAGAGTGACATCTGGTGGAGTGCAGAGGTTATAGCAAGGGTAAAGTCCAGTGTGTGTGAAAGGTGCCCACTTCATTGAAATACTGTCAAACTGATCCTTGGACGGCAAATGAGGAATAACTGCATGTGTCTTAGTCCTTACTTTTACATTATGGTTGCATACATTAGAGAGGAAAGTATTAAATATACACATTTTAAAACTATATGAGCAGATGACATGGGATGAAGCTCATGAGTACTGCAGGACTTATTACACTGGTTTGGCCTCTGTGACCATTGATATGAGCCTGCAACAGCTAAATCTAGAGACGACACAGACAGAGAATGTGTGGATTGGCCTGAGCTTCATAAATAGAATATGGTTCTGGGTGAACGGGGAGCAGCTGGGGAGCCTTGTCTCAATGCCTTCAATGTCTTCGTGTCCAGCCCTACCTTACCGCTGTGGATCTCTCGACACCACAACAAACACCTTAAAGAACCGAAAATGCAATGAAAGGCTTAACTTTGTCTGCTACTGGAAGTGAGTAAAAATGTCATCCAGAAACCACCAGAAAATATTTGTATTTAAAATTTGAGATTTACAATCATGAAAAAGTGTCATTTTATAAAATACATGACCTTGATCTATGTATCTTACCTAGTTCTTTCTTTTCCTGAATAGGTGAAATTGCACATGTACGTATCTCCTTGAAGAAGAACAGATCCATTATATAATATAATTATTACTTTTATATATTTTAATAATTTTTATAAATTTATTATTCAAGCTTTCTTTTTTAATATTTAATTGGGCTTGATTAGACATTTGGACATAACATGTATGGTTTAATAAATCAATGAATCCTGTTTTTTTTTTTTTTTTTTTTTTTTTACAGTTAAAGATTCATTAAATATATACACTACCGTTCAAAAGTTTTAGAACACTTGCAAATTTCTTTGTTTTTGTTTAGTGATTTATTTTCTAC
>JAQMYL010000037.1:32184886-32195517 GCA_030014365.1 Clarias pachynema
ATAGGCTCCAGGCCCCCCGCGACCCTGAACACAGGATTAAGCGGTATAGAAAATGAATGAATGAATGAATGAATGAAGTTGTTCATGTTGGTACGTTTTTGTTTGCCTGCTAGCTATTTGTTTCACTTCACTTGCTAAGATCTTTTTTGTTGTTGTTGCTGTTTTTCTTCAGTTTTTTGTTGTAGGTTTTGATTCTTGTCTTCATGTTCATGCACATCTGTAACTCCTGATTTATGTGACTTTTTAAGAATTATTTTCCATATACTGTAATGTTGAGAAATGAGCACCATAGAACACAACGGGACACGATCACACCTGCATCAAACTGATGAACAGCATGTTTATTGTGCAAGTCTGCTAAAATCTGCAACTCGCTGTGATTAGATAAGGATCATCAAAGTGTAGATAGTGAAACTGTGCCATTAGTTACACAACGCAGCATGAGGCACGATAAACTCTCTGAGTGTTTCACACAGACGGAGCTGCAGGAGGACAGGATGGCCGAGAGAGAGAGAGAGAGAGAGAGGAATGCTGAAGGAGACTGATGTTCCTGTGCCCATTGTAGAGGAGACGCGGATGGAGAGAATGGAGAGGTGAATAAGTTTTACAGAAGAGTTCCCACATTAGAGCGCAGCAGGAGGCTCTCAGCGCTCACAGTCTCCACCTTTTACAAATAAGTTTAATAAAGCACAGAGGTACAGAGCAATTTAATTCCATCCCACATTAATGGTATAAATCACAGTGGTCAGCACAATCTTTTCACACACACACAGACACACACAGACATAGAGCTGAGATTTATTCTGGTATTTACTGCATAAACACAACTGATTCGCCTGCCTTGTTTATAACATATAAAAAATAACTGGAGTAAAAAATGAAACCCGTCCTCTTGTGCATGAAGCTCTCGACTGTTTGTCTACACTTAACGATGATCTCACTTTTTTAAAAAGAGGGGTGTCCTGATTGGAATGCCAACCTATTGCAGGGCACAAACCACACACACACTCTCTGGCCAGTCAACATACTGTGCATGTCTCTGTGCTTTGGGAGAAACCAGAGTACTCCTACAGGGTGTAGATTCAAACCCCCTAACCTGAAGGTGTGAGGTGACGGTGCTAACCACTGGCAAGGCATCGTGCCACCTGAATCTGTAGCCTTGTTATATTAAAATTAGTCTAATGTTATTCTAATTAGCTGTGACATTTTGTAGCATGCTATGCAAACGGCGGTGACACGGTGGCTTCGTGGTCAGCACCGTCACCTCACACCTCCAGAGTCAAGGCTTTGAGTCCTGCCCTGGTTTGTGTGCGTGGAGTTTTGCATGTTCTCCCCGTGTTAGGTACCTCGGCGTACCTCAGAGTGTGATTAACGCACTCTCTCACCTGTTGCGTGATGCTGCGAGCGCCAGTCCTGCAGTCTGCACATGCTGTATCAACAGCTGGATTATCAGCAGCAGTGCGGTGGAGTGTGTGCGCATCGCTGGCGGTGTTTTCATGTCCTCATGCTCTTGGAGCAGCGCGCTGACCTGGTACAGCCGGAGTTACAGCTCATCTGACATCAGTCTGATTAAACGCCAGTACAGAATCAGTACAGTGCAGTGGGTTTTATATGCATGCATGAGTTGTATATAAATATCTTTACACACACAGCATATTTTACATAAACAATGCTGCATATATAGGCGCATCTCAATAAATTAGAATATCATTGAAAAGTTGATTTATTTCAGTTGAAAAAGTGAAACTCATATATTATATAGATTTATTACACACAGACTGATATATTTCAAGTGTTTATTTTTTATTTTGATTATTATGGCTTATAGCTAATGAAAACCCACAATTCAGCTTAACACAAAATCTTAATATTGTGAAAAAGTTCAATACTGCAGACTCATGGTGTCACAGTCTAATCATCTAATTAACTCAAAACAGCTGCAGAAGTTTCCTGAGCCTTTAAATGGTCTTTCAGTCTGGTTCAGTGTCCTGGCTGTGTACAGAGTGCTGTATCCAAGGATATTAACAGAAAGCTGAATGGAAGGGGAAATGTGGTAGAAAAAGGTGCAGAAGCAACAGGGAAAACCGCAGCCATAAGAGCATTGTGAAACAAAGCCCATTCAAGAATTTTTGGGAGATTCAACAGGGAGTGTACTGCAGCTGGAGTCAGTGCTTCAAGAGCCACCATACACAAACGGATCCAGTACATGGGCTACAACTGTCACATTCCTTGTGTCAAGCTGTTGAACCAGAAACAACATCAGAGGTGTCTTGGTACTTGGGCTAAGGACAAAAAGGACTGGACTGTTGCTCAGTGGGCCAAAGTCCTATTTTCAGATGAAAGTGAATTTTTTATTTTATTTCATTTAAAAATTAAGAGTCTGGAGGAAGAGAGGAAGGGCACAGAATCCGTGTTGCTTAAGGTCCAGTGTAAAGTTTGCACCGTCAGTGATGGTTTGTGGATCCGTGTCATCCGCTGGTGTCCACTGTGTCTTATCAGGTCCAAGGTCAGCACATCTGTCTACCAGGATGTTTTGGAGCACTTGCTTCTCTCTGCTGACCAACTTTATGGAGATGCTGATTTCATTTTCCAGTAAAACTTGGCGCCTGACCACACTCCCAAAAGTACTAATACCTGGTTTAAGGACCAAGTGGTGTCCCTGTGCCTGATTGGCCAGCAAACTCGCCCGACCCAAACCCTGTAGAGAATAAAGAGGAGGATGCGAGACACCAGCCTCAACAACGCAGAAGAGCTGAAGGCGGCTTTCAGAGCAACCTGGGCTTCCATACAGTAAGACCTCAGCAGTGCCTCAGACTGACCACCTCCATGCCACGCCCCATTCCTGCGGGAATTTATGCAGAGACGGACCCGACCAAGTACTGAGATCTGTACGTGTTCATACTGTTCAGAGGTCCAACATTTCTGTGTTAAACATCTTGGTATTAAGTAATGTTTAAATTTTGTGAGATACTGAATTTTGGGTTTTTATTAGCTGTAAGCCATAATAATCTAATTTAAAAGTGTAAGAGCCATATCGTATTTGTTATGAATTTGTTGTTGTGCTTATTCTATTCATTAGTTAAGCATTAAGCATTAAGTTTATTAGATAAGCCATAAGCTTTAAATTGTTCAGGCATCCATTTTGACAATCGTAAGTTGGTCTGTGATGTCATTTCACTATTACACGTATTTGTATGACTATTGCATGGAAAAGAGGTCAGTTTTGATATGCGGAATTGAGGAGACACAAGTTTTTGACCGTAAGCTGAGAACGTAATTAGCCAGATATAACAAATGTTGTTGTAAATGTAACCTAAGACTGTGACACACTGATGCAGCAACTGGATTGTTATAACCACTGTGGATTTACTCAAGACAACTGTACGAGGTGTTGAATCTTTGATGCTGGAAAATAAACGAAAGACAAAGAACTCAGTCAACTTCTGTGTTGTGAGTAAATAATCGAACTAAAGATACGCGTCAGAACACGTCTAATAATATCACCGCATTAACAAAAAGAAATAAACACTTGAAGTATTTCAGTCTGTGTGTAATAAATCTATATAATATGAGTTTCACTTTTTCAAATGAATTACTGAAATAAATCAACTTTTTAATGATATTCCAATTTATTGAGATGCACCTGTATATACTGTAGCTATAATGCTGTGTGTGTGTGTGTGTGTGTGTGTGTGTGTATTATAAAGAAAAATGAGCAAGGATAAATTATATGTTAAAAATCTAGTTAGTATTAAAACCTCGTGTTATTATTATTATTATTATTATTCAGACGCACCTCAGGGTCACGTGCATGTTCCCGCTCCGCCGATGCGCGAGGTACCAACCCGAATCCTCCCGCACGCGCGACCCGAGCCGTTAAATACAGGTAGGGCGGAGTCACGTGATCACCTACAGGCGGGAGGCACGCTGGAGAGAGAGAGAGAGAGAGAGAGAGAGATCTAAAGGACTACATTCTCTCTCTCCATCTGTTCCTCCCATCTGTAGGGGTGTGTGTGTGTGTGTGTGAGAGAGATCCTAATGTTAAGAACTACATTCTCTCTCTCTCACACACACACACACACACACGTTTCCATTTCTCTCATTAGTACTCAACTAATACTCAGTTATGTAAAATAATAATAATAATAATAATAATAATAATAAACAAATAGATTTCCATTTGTTTCTTACAGCTTTTGTGGATGTCTGAGGTGTTTAAGATCAGGGGTGTGTAAAGTTCACAGGAGCTCAAAGTTCAGTTCAGTTCACACACACACACACACACACATTAAAATGAACTCGTTGATGCTCATCATTCACAAACTTGGAACTGATTCAAATTCATCCCCCCCAAAAATCACTAATTTAAGTTCATGTGTCCAAGTTCTTATTTTTCAGCAGCTTGTGGCCATCTGCCCCCTGCTTACCTGACCTGCACATAATAATAATAATAATAAAAATAAAAACCCTGAAAAGATTCTGGTGTCCTTCGCTCCATCTCTGACGGGTTTGACTGGAGTGATGTGTAACATATATGTTCACTGTACAGAATTCTAGCAGACGCCCCACACATGAACAACATGTTCTGTTCTGTCATTAGCTTCATTCAGCTCATGCGGTTGGTTATATGTTGTATTTCAACCTCAGAGCAGCAGCTAGTCAGCTAGGTTAAATAACATTAGCTGTCAATTGCTGATGAATGAACTGACGCTGTTAAAGTCACCATAACACATCTTTTACAAACATGAAACCACCAGAGAAACCTGCAGCAAACAAAACTGTGATGGATTTCATCGAAGTTAAATGTAAAGCCCCGCCCACTAGGGTCATTTGGACAAGGAGAGATGAATCACTAGACTATCACTAGACTACTCTCTCTCTCGCTCTCTCTCTAAGAACCTGTTTTTCAGGATGTTATCTATGCCGCGCGGGCGTGAGGGAGCTGTCCAATGAAGTCTTTGCTGCTCACGTTTATTACTGCATGTTAAAGACACACATGTTCACGTTCTTTAGTTACAAACTGAGACGTTCACCAAAAAATAAGTATGTAGCTCCATTCACCAAACACACACAGGGCAGTGAGATGTTTGGGACAGTTAGGTGCTTGGAAGCAGTCTGATGTGGTCAAATGATGTACTCTGACCTTGGACTGACCTTGCTGGAATGCTTGCTCCTGGTTTTGGTCTTAAAGATTCTCCATCAATAACCACTCGTCACTATAGAATGGACATCCTGACTGCCTTTCTGAGGTTATGCCTGATGTCTGCTCTTCTTCCCATGGTAACGTCCCTAACCTGCTGCCATTAGTGTGGCTTTAGTCATGAGTTTATGATGTATTTACACGGTGAGATGATTTAGATTTAGCCTGTGTGGATTTGATTTGGAATAAATACCATCAACTCATTTCAAGTGAATTTTTATTTAGAGTTGTCCTTGTGAGAGGAAAATCCGACTCAAAGACAGGGCTGGGGTCGGGGTTAAGGAGAGCTTTATAACTTTCTAAACTGGAATTTCATTTAGAGGGATTGTTTTTCATAGCCTGAGGCCGGCGGTACAGTATGAGCTCTGAGCTTCAACAGAATGCGAGATCAGTTCTCTGGCACAGTAACACAGGGGACAACACTACTCATGTGACTTTAACAAACCGATAAAATCAAAAACACTTTAAATTTGTAAATAATTTAGCAAATATTTAGATTTTTCATGCAATTTTGAGTAGAATTTCATGATTTATACTTCTAGCTAAATACATTTCACGTCCAGGCTGTAACATTACAAAATGCAGAAAGGTTCACTACTTCACTAAGTGCACACTACTGGATATCCTATTTAAAAGATATTTTAAAAGGCACATCTCAGCAACCCTTTTAAAATTAGATTGTGACATTTTATGAAAGTGCAGATCTAGCTGTGTGTGTGTGTGTGTGTGTGTGTGTGTGTGTGTGTGTGTGTGTGTGTGTGTGTGTGTGTGTGTGTGTTGTTAATGACACAGTGAATGAGTGGACGTGTGTCTGTGAGCGTTTTAACCTTGACCCTGGTTCCTGTCTGTCTGGAATAAGATCAAGAGCTTAATAAGGTCACAGAGAACACCATGTGTGTGTGTGTGTGTGTGTGTGTGTGTGTGTGTGTGAGAGAGAGATTGCAGGTTTATAGGACTGTAGGAGAAAGGTCTCTGTGTTTTCAGCAATAAAGAGAATTACAGTATACAGTAGGAATACTTACCTCAATTATTTTAATGTTCTACTAACAATTATGCATTTAAGGTGGATAATGCTAATTATTATAAACATCTCAAAAATTTACAGCTCCAGCTTTACCTCTGACTGTTAAAGAGCACTGACACTGGAGACTCCTTCCACTGATATCAGTGATTACACAAGATTTTATTTACCAGTTTATTATCAGTGGAGCTGTACACGTCCCTCTGAAGGAACCGTTACTATGGAAACGATAACGTATAAATCTGCGCTACTGCTGTTACAGAGAATTAATCAACACTGACCAATCAGATTTGAAAGTTCCTGTGGTATAAGATTATTTACACAACAGTTAGTTCTGACCGAGTAATCCTATTGGATGAGAGGAGGTTAGACAGTAACAGCACTGTGATGTGTAACTATATGTACTGTATGAGTGGGCGTGTCCCAGGTGTTGTCCAGTGGTTAATGACACTAACTGTGTGTCTCAGCGTGGGTGAAAGTAGGTCTGTACGGTCCGCAGTACTGAGGAGAGAGCGTGTTAATCTTTTGGCTGCTGCACTGGGACTCGGGGTTACTGTAGGTGATGGTGGTGTTACTACACGCTTCAGAAAAATCATTCATTTAACACCCATCATCACAGACTCATTAATTTTATTACAGCACTGTTACACAAATCTTATTGCAGTCTTGTGTAAAGAAGTCTGATCAGGAATGTGACCTGGATAAAGATAAAGTGTTCTCACTACCACATGGAGCTCCATAGAGTTACTATTGCACCTAGAGGTCCAAACTGGAACTGCAACAAACAAGCACTGACAGGTTTATTCATCCAGGAACATACTGTAGATATATTCTACAGATTAGATAGGATGTTCCCAGCCTGTTGCATTAGTGCCAGGAGCAATGCCATACTGCGTAGGCCTACCTTTTACTGTAAGTGAAGTCATGCGTCAGCAGTACGAACTGCTGGCGTTATGTCAAGAGTTATCAGTGATTGAAAGGTATTAGTGCATAAAACATTTGTACCGTTTTGTACCTATGCAAATATTTGTATTAATTATATTCTTCGACTAGAATAAATGTCCATAAACACCTGCAGATTGGGTGCAGATGGAAAAAGCTTTTCTAAACACACCATCCTTCACCTATTGGGAGCTTTCAGGTTAAAAAAAATAGTTTCATTCTCTTTAAATTATAAGTGTTGTTCCTCAGAAGCACATCAGGTTTAAAAAGAGCCGCTACACTGTTACTGATGGGAATCTGTATCTAAGTCCCGCCCTCCTGCTCTAGGATTGGCTGACATTTTACAGCAAGTAAAGCTCTTCTCCAATAATAAATGAGTCTTGATACTTCTAATTAATCATAATGCAAAAGGTGAGATTGGTTGGTAAAAAAAATATTTATTTTAATATCCTTGTGTTTATTAATGCTAGAAAGATCTCAGTGCTGTAAATCGTACATTGAAACACATCTTTATTTTAAATATAATCCTTTAAAAAAAAAAGACTCAATCAGACTCAGGCTTCAGTTCATTGTTCTTGTTGCACAACAGTCTAGCGCTACACAATATGGTATCGGAATGAGACAGACGAGCGGACGGTACGGCTAATCTCTTCTATATCTCTTTACTCCACTGCAACCAATAGCAGTTAATCGGAATTAGTTATTTGCTGCAACTGACACACACACACACACACACACAGCTTCAGCTTCATCAAGGTGTCATAGAAGGCTCTGCTTTAAACTCCAAGAAGTAAATTAATAATTTCCTAGGGTGTGTTAAACTAAAAAGAGTGATATATCATGGAAGTGAAGTGATGAGGTTTAATAAGGCTGTGCAAAACTTTTAAACAATATATTTCTATTGAAACCACAACAGCGCCACCTGCTGCCTAAAGTTCTCTGCTCACCTGATTTAAAAAGATAGGGTGCTTTTACATTAAATTTTATATTTACATTTTAAATTGCATTTAATTTTTCTTTAAGGCAATAAAGTACATGTTAAAGATAAAAATTACATATTTTTACAAATCAGAATCATCAAATTACATATTCATTCATCCACATAATTAAACAGATAAAAATTTTCATCTAAAAATTTATTTGTTTCTATATAAATGATTTTTTACAGATACATTTCTTAGTAAATCATTTCTTTATTGTTTAACCAAGACAACACCATAAAAATATAATTTATACATATTGTTTTTCAGTCTAAAATGTAATATTAATACAGGAATAATTAACATAATATTATTTATGCTTGGGGAAAAGTGTAAAAGTGTAAAATGAAATTTCATGAATGTGGCTAGAATGTGATTAATTTCTATTTAGGGTTTATTTAACGCGGGCCCCCCCCCCCACACACACACACACACACAAAAAGAATCATAATGACACACAAACTGAATATAAAGTAAAAATGTATATTATATTCAGAAGTTTTGTATTTCTGTAAACGTGCTTTGTGAAAAAGTGTATGGTTAAAAACAAGTAAGATTGAATTGAATAAAGTCTCAGAATAAGATGAGGTTCTGCACAGCTAGCTCAGAGTTTTCTTGATCTTTAATATGCATCATAAGGACAGGATTTTACACCAGTAACACCAGTAACTATTTCCATTAACATGTTTTCAGTGATTGAGCCAACAAAGTGTGCATCATTAATCACACCAGCATCAATCCAGTCCAGTTTGAAAAGTGTAACTCCAATGACTTCTATATTATTCAGAAGAAAAATATTTTAGAAGTAAAACAAAACTTACACGTAAACAAATAAATGAGGAATAAAAACATAACGCTCAGACGCCTCTGAACTTTGACCCTAGAAGAACTTAGCCAGCATATATATATACACACACACACACACACACACACACACTGTATATACATTAAGTGCATTTAAAAAAAATTAAGATTTGATAATTAATAATATTAATAAAATTATTAAATATTTTAACCTAGCAAACTCAAGCGACTTGAAATTTGGGGACTATGTGTCTTTTATTATTTTATTTTTTTTGTAAATCTTTTTTATTTATTCATTTTTTATTTATTTTATTCTACAAATCTTTGGTAGATAACTATGTTCAGTCTCACATTTAGGATTTTTTAAATCTTCTAAAACACACAGGGCCAGATAATTTTCAAACATTTTTTAAGATTTTTGGTTGTTTTAAACAAAGATTTTTTTTAAATTATACAATAATAAAGTTTTGGTTGCTTTAACTGAATAATGTGCTTAATGTGAGGCTTTTAGAAGTTTTTTTTAGACTTAAAGTTGATCATCGTGATCTGACCGTGACTGAGTGACGTGATGTAAATGGAAACAGGTTTCGGGACTTTAGGGCAAAATGAAAAGGCCTGAGGTGACTGTGAAGTGGGCGGAGCTTAAAGCCTTTATCCCAAAACAAACAAACAAACAAAAAAAGTAAATAAACAAAAATAAAAACAAATTCTGTTAAGGGTTGCCAATTTTAGTTTAAGAACAGACATTGTGTGCATGCTGTGTACTTAATATATTTATATTTATATATAATCAGCCAGAGCAGACTCGTCCTCTCACACACCTGGGGCAGGTAGAGCAGCGACCTGGGCGTCGACCCCGGAGTCTTAACTTACACTCAGGCATGAGACACTGTACACTCCTGTCTCCTGACACACACGCTGTTTAGATTTGAGTGAGTGTGTGAAATTGTTTTTTAAAAATTCTGTGAATATTTACATATTTCATTATTCATTAGATTAAATTAAAATTAAATAATTTTTTTAAAAGCTGTTGGCGTGTTTTATAAACAACGTCAACGCAGAGAATATACACACATGGGGGGTTATGTGTTATAAATATCTCATGTGAAGCAAAAGATAAAAGTGTGTGTGTGTGTGTGTGTGTGTGTAAACGGATCTTATTCCTTTTTTAAACCAGTCAGACCAGATATCGTATGCAAGCAGATTTATAGTCCAAGAGTGTGTGTGCGTGTGTGTACAGAGCACTGTACACACACACACCCCACATACTACTGTTTTTCCTGTCTTGTTCCCCTACTGACTCTGTGTGTGTGTGTGTGTGTGTGTGGTTAATAGACACTCGGCTAAAGGGAAACTGATTCCGTCAACACATCAGTGTGCACGTCAGTGGGTGTTAGCGTGTGTTATAGTGTGAGAGTTTGCCGATGATGTCATCAAGCGGCGCCGTCTCCGAGGCCTCCAGCAGTCTGAAGGTGTGGCTGAAGGTGATGAAGTGTGTGAGGAGCGTGTTGAGGTGTGGGTGGAGCTCCAGGGCCACGGCGTCGCGGTAGTGCGCGCTGTACAGGTGCGACAGAGTCCGGAACAGCAGCAGGAACACCTTCTGCACCAGGAAGATGAATCCGTTTGGGAATTTTACACCTGAACACACACACACACACACACACACACACAATTTGAATTTCCT
>JAQMYL010000037.1:32343215-32354213 GCA_030014365.1 Clarias pachynema
TGTGTGTTCTCCCTCTGCAGTAAAGCCCGGTGTTCCTCAGATCTTCGTGGTGAACAGGAGCAGTGGGCGTGTCCTGGACGTGAACCCCCCGCCCACCTGGACTCGGCCCCTCAGCTACTACCCTCTGGAGCATGAAATCGAGTTCCGGAGGAGAGACGATGGAAAGATCGACTCAGTGTTTTACACGCAGCCCAACGTGAGTGTCTCGTCCAGGACGCGTCGTCCATCATCATTTAAACCATCAGCGAGCTTTCAGGAGCGATACACACACACACACACACACACTAACGTGAACATCTCCATAACCGTGAAGGTCCACAGATTTACAGTCAAAAGTCGAGTCAGATTTCTTTATGGCGCGTTTAAAAAACATCCTGAAGTTGACCAAATGATGATTAAAAACAACAACAACAACAACAACCATGATTAAACAACATAAAAGCAGCTATATAAAAAGTAAATAAAATAAGTGAATAAATCAATCAAATGAAATCATAATATATTTTAATCTGAATAAGTAATCAATAAAACTAACTAAAAAGTGAAATAAATAATAAAAAAAGAATAAAGAATGTAAAGAATGCAGAGTCCTGCGCTCTGATTGGTCAGAAAGTGTTGATTAATTCTCTCTAACAGCAGCTCTGACAGAAGTACAGATTCATGCTAACGTGCTCATGCTAAACCAGTATCGTTTCCATAGAAACAGCTCGTTCATGTTTATGTGTAACACTAGTGTAAGGAGTCTCCAGTGTCAGTGCTGCTGCTGCTTTGCAGTTTTCCGGTAAAATGACAAGATGTTTTTTTTAATATATTTTTGTCTTATTAACTTGGGAGTGAGAGAATGAAGAGAGGCGGAGTGACGGAGTGAGTATTTATAACTGCAGTAACGTGAGTGAGAACAGGAAGTGACGGGGAATAAGAGGAATAAACACCCCGGGGTTTGCGCTGTCACAGGGAAATAATCAGCTGCAGGGTGTGACCAGAACTTCACTAAAGTGTTCGGTGTCTTTAAGGTCGAGTGTTGATTTTCTCATCTTTCTCCAGAACACGGACCCGTCAGGAGGAGGCGTCGCCATCCCGAGCGGAACCAGTAAACTGCGCGCTCGCTGCAGAGACTCTCTCCTGTTCTCACAGTGGAGCGAATGGACTCAGTGGCAAAATGTATCTCTCTAAAAAACACACACACACACACACACACACACACACACACACACACACACACACACACACACACATACAGTTCTGTGCAAAAGTCTTCTTCTTCATTTCTTTATCACTCACTCACTCTCAACTCATCTTCTATACCACATTATCCTGTATTCAGGGTCGCAGGGGGCGGAGCCTATCCCAGGAGACTTAGGGGACGAGGCAGGGTACACCCTGGATAGGGTGCCAATCCATCACACACACATACACACACTCACACACTCATGCACACACTACGGGCAATTCGGGAACGCCAATTAGCCTAACCTACATGTCTTTGGACTGTAGGAGGAAACCGGAGAACACGGAGGAAACCCACCAAGCACGGGGAGAACGTGCAAACCCATTTCTTCATATTAAATGAAAAAATAAATGATGTAGATTGGGATGGGAATGGGAACAAACCTCATTTCCCCTCTCGTGAACTAATCACCGGCCTGATCATCATCATCATCATCATCATCTGTCACCATCCGAACCCCTTTTTAGATGTGTTTTTACTTTTCACTTTTTGAAAAACTGACCTTCAGGAAGCCTGGAGAACTTCAAGACTATATTTAAATACGAGAAGATCCGGAGCTTTGGAAGCAACATATGAAGAAAACTTTTGCACACAACTAATGCAGCAGTCAAAAAACTGAAAGCTGAAGCAGATGCAGATGCAGTTACGCATTTTAATTTAAATTCCAGACAAACAGATACAAATACATGTTTGAAAAATTTGTGATCCACAAAACAGTTGATCAGAGGCAGGGATCAGATAGTGCACACTGAGCAACATGAGACCGTTAAAACAGTGTGTGTGTGTGTGTGTGTGTGCGCGGTGACGAGACTGGATGTTGACGTTTTGCCAGACTGATGCTCCAGCTGTGTCTAGACGACAGGATCACAGTAACGAGGCTCTACTAATAATCTACTGACCTACTGACTACAATACTGACCTAAACTAACAAACACAAGAAGGATTTAACGTTTAGTCTCTAATAAACCAGACAGGGCGTGACTGCGGAGCGGAGCGGAGTAATTCCTCTAGCAGCCACTAGAGGAAACGTGATCATGTCACTTCCCTGACCTTCTTTACCATCTTCATCTCGTCACAGTACGAGGACTGAACCCGAGCTCTGTCTATCACACTGAACATTTAGAGACTTAAAACGTTTAAACATCACACAGCAGCGGATGGAGCGGAGACACCTGCGGCGGCTCGGGTTACAGATACTGAACACACACACACCTCTGGGGAATGACCTCCACCTGGGTCTGTGGTCTAATCACAGAGATGAGACGGAGAAATGTGTGTGTGTGTGTGTGTGTGTGAGAAGTGTAGCAGCCGTCGGCCTTGTCTACAGGCGGAGGTGTTGTTTAATCAGAGTCTCGTACTGATCCGGGTCTCTAACACTTAACTCTAAACTTCAATCATTCATTACATTCGTTTAACTTTTCCTTAAAATAATAAAAAAAAAATTAAAAGCTGTGAATTTTATTTTAAAAAAGTATTTTTTGTTAAAAACAATCAAATAATCCTGTCTTAGTGAAACCAAAACACACAACACACACACAATACACACACACACAAATAATACACACACACATAAGCCACGATGATATAAACTGAAACACACACAATTTTATTTATCATGTTCTTTGACTTTATTGTGAGCACAATATATATATATTAATTTGCTTGTTTGTTTATGAAAGATATTATTTATTTCTTTGTTCTGTTTTGTCTGATTAAAAAGCTTCTCTTCGCCTCTTCATCCCGTCTGCTGTTGTTCCTGGTGTTTTGTGTTTCTGTCGCCTGTGTTTTTCTTAGACGTCTGAAATGACTTGGAGTCGTACAGTGGTGTGTGTGTCTGTGTGTGTGTGTGTGTGTGTGTGTGTGTGCATGTGTGCGTGTGTGATTGCAGGATTTACCACCAAATCTTTATTTAAAAACTAAAAAAAAAAAACTAAAAACTAATTTAAGTATGAAAGATAAACATAAATATATAAATTATTTACATTTCAAGTACCAGACTTCAGTGATATGTTTATAAACATGTTGTGTTTATTATTGTAGACAATTTGATTATTTTACACCATCAGAGGTGCAGTTAAAGAGTCTGTAGACCAGTTTCGATGTTTGCTGGTTTGCTGGTTCCTAACTGGACCAGGTGTTTCTTACCTGCTGATGTTAAAAAAAAAAAAACTCATAAAAAAAGGGGAAAATCTGTATGATAAATCATATTACAGGATAGGAGTGTGTGTGTGTGTGAGGTGTGTGTGTGTGTGTGAGAGAGGTGTGCATATGCACAGAAATGCACATGATGTCTCTTTGTGTCCTCAGGTGCGTAAGAGACGACCAAAAAATGGCAGGAAACAAAAGAAAAAGGACAAGAAGGAAAACAAGCATTCGACGGAAAAGATCAGATAAAATCGAACGTTCTGTAGCCTGAATCCGTGTCTCCACCGACGTCTGTTTCTCTTTACGTGTCTGTAAACTAATGAGGACACCATCCACACGAGGACGGGTTCCCCACCGAGTCCGGTTCCTCTCAAGGTTTCTTCCTGATACCATCAATGATCTGATCATTCTGATTCACACACACTTCCTCACATTTCCATAATTTTCTGCTTGTGATAGCGACTGTTGTTAAAAGCAAAACTGAACTGAATTGAACTCTGGGTCTGCAGACTCTCTCTCTCTCTCTCTCTCTCTCTCTCTCTAAAACCTGTCACTCTTTGCCTTTACTCGCACCTTTGACCTTTGTTACACATTTCCAACTTGTTTGAGTTACACTAGATTAATAAACCAAACACACACACACACACACACACATTTATAACACACCAGTAGTGCAGGTTGATGTTAATCCATTGCTGTTCTAATATGTTATTGTTTCCAGTCACTTGGACGTGTCCTCATAAACTAATTAAAAAATGTGTGTAAATCATTAAAGCAGTGAAGTTCATTGTAAGGATTTGTGTGTGTGTGTGTGTGTGTGTGTGTGTAAGGAGTCTCCAGTGTCAGCGCTGTGTAACAGTCAGAGGTAAAGCTGGAACAGAAGAGTTTACATTGCGGTTTCTCAGTCACATGACAAGCTGAGCTTTTTCTTTTATTAAATCTGAGAGAGAGAGAGAGAGAGCGGTGAGGGGATGTGTTTGTGTGTGTGTGTGTGTGTGTGTAGCTGCTGTAACGTAAGTGACAAAACTCATGAACATTAAATGTTACTATAAATAGATAAAATGTTTGATGTATGATGTTTTTTACAAATATAACACACACACACACACACACACACACACAGTACAGTTAGAGCAGTAATGAGACAGAGTGAAACTTTCTGTCTGTGCAGGAAACTGAGTCTGATTTCTGAAGTCGTGACGTCTGATCACAGTTTGAGCAATGAACAAAAAAAAGATAGAATAAATAAAATAAATGAAAGATGCAGTAAAGCATCAGGGGCGGCGGCATATCATCATCATCATCATCATCATCACTGTATCTGCTGCTTCCTGATGATCAGAATAAAGCAGGTGTAAGATAAAGAAACCTACACGGAGACATTTCACTCTGCAGTGCAGCAGAACTCGTCCTCTAATGTTCATTAAAACTTTTTGTTCTTCTTTGTATGGAAACAAAAATAATCTGCTAACAGAAGAAAATCTTAACAACAATAAAATAAATCCATAAACAGGTTTAATGATCTCGGACCTTCTTTATTTAGAGCCTGATGTTTAGAGACGGGGCGTCATTGTGACTCCAGGATAAACTCGATAATGAAGAGAGAGTTGTTTAGTGTCCGGACGCAAGAGCAGCTCTTACACTCGCCCGTGTGTGTCTTCAGCTGTGTGTGTGTGTGCTGATGCTTCTGACTGCTTCCTGTCGGGGGCGCTGGACTCGGCCTGAGGAGCTTCTCCCGGTTCAGCCGTCATGAAGATCCAGTGGTTGCAGA
Source organism: Clarias pachynema (assembly GCA_030014365.1). Lineage (NCBI taxonomy): Eukaryota > Metazoa > Chordata > Actinopteri > Siluriformes > Clariidae > Clarias > Clarias pachynema. The sequence goes on from JAQMYL010000037.1 coordinate 32,348,360, forward strand.
CCTGCTCGGCTTTATGGGAATCCAGGAAGGTGTGAGCCGCGACCTCTGACTCCCTACCGAACGGGGTCCTGAACGACACACACACACACACACACACACACACACACACGAAAGATACAGAGGGAGAAAATAAGTATTTATTCAGCCACCAATTGAATTGTTCAAGTTCTCTCACTTAAAAAAACTGTTAATTCATTAAAAGTCCTACAATGTGATTTTCTGGATTATTTTTTTCTTATTGTGATGAACATTACAGGCCTCTCATCTGTTTAAATGGAGAACTTGAACAATTGCTGGATGAATAAATGCTTATTTTCTCCCTCTGTAAATCAGTAACTGAGTGTAAAACACGACTGGTGTCTTTACCAGAGTGTGTGCTCGGGCAGAGCAGCCAGACACTGATTAGTCTTACAGTGAGAGAGCAGCAGCTTGGAGTTCACCTGCACACACACACACACACACACAGTGTCACGTTACAACGATTCATAAAAACTGGTCACAAAAAACAAACCTGAGACTGACGGAGATACAGAAGAAAGAAAGAAATCAAACGTTATAAAGAAATAAATATTTTTGTAAACCTGTTTTGCTGCAGGTGTGTTTACAAGTACGTTCACATGTTTAACAGGTGTTTACAGGTGGGTTTATATATGTTTACAGGTGTGTTTACAGGTGTGAAGATGCGTTTATATATGTTTACAGGTTCGCAGGGGTGTTTACAGATGTTTACAGGTTGTTTACAGGTGTGCAGGTAGGTTTACAGATGCTTAAAAGTTGTTTACAGGTGTGTAGATGGGTGTACAGAAGTTTACAGGTTTGCAGGAGTGTTTACAGATGTTTACACGGTGTTTACAGGTGTGCAGGGGTGTTTACAGGTTGTTTACAGGTGGGTGTACAGATGGTTACAGGTTGTTTACAGGTGTGCAAGGGTGTTTACAGGTTGTTTACAGGTGGGTGTACAGATGTTTACAGGTTTGCAGGGGTGTTTACAGATGTTTACAGGTTGTTTACAGGTGGGTGTACAGATGTTTACAGGTTTGCAGGGGTGTGTTGCAGATGTTTACAGGGTGTTTTACAGGTGTCTAATGCAGGTGTGTTACATGTACCTTACAAGTATTTAGCGTGTGTTCTGTGTTTAAAGGTCTGTACAGGTGTGTTTATAGGTGTTTACTAGTGTTTTGTTGCGCAGGTGTGTGCATGTGTGTGTGTGTGTGTGTGTGTGTGTGTGTGTGAGAGAGACAGAGAGAGAGAGAGAGTGTGTGTGTGTGTGTGTGTGTGTGTGTGTTCACCTGCACAGGGAAGCCTTCGTGTTCAAGTCGTTCCTGTGGATCAAAGTAAACCGGCCTCCACCAACACAGGAAGTCCAGCTGCTGCACCAAGTTCACTTCCTGCAGCCGTGATTTCTTAGCACACTTCTGGAAGGTTCTGTGGTCACTGGCCAGGTAAAGCTGCACACAACAGCACAGGTGGCTTTTACAGACGTAACGCTCTCGAGGAGGCGAGTCTCCGTCTCACGTTAATCAGCAATAAACTTGTTTAAATATTTAGAGTGTAAGGAGAGTCAGCGCGGGCGGGTCGGGGTGATGTGACGCGGAGCGTGATCGAGGCCTGGAGGAGTTTATGAATCAGCAGGAAATTAAAGCAGAAGCAGAAATAGAATTTTCCCCTATTGTGGTGACATCACCGCGGGCGTGTCGGGGTTAGATCACATCCCGGTGAGGGCGTGGTGTGGGGTTACCTCTCCCCCGGATCCGCCGCTCGTCCTGAGGGCGAAGCTCTGCTCGTATCTGAGAATCTCTCCATCAGAAGTCTCGTCCACACTAAACCACAAAAACCACAGGAAAGAGGAAGTGTATGTATGTATGTGTGTGTGTGTGTGTGTGTGTGTGTGTGTGTATGTTGTTAGTGTGTGTAAATTTTATTATAGGTCAAACTCAACAAATCCCTTTTCTTAATATTTCTGTAACGCCAATCACCTGTAAGTTACCCCTGGCACAGCGGGTTTACATTAAGCCACGCCCACAAAACTCTATAAAACACATTTGGATGAAACAAAATGACACTTAAACAGTAAAACATTGCGTCATGTGTAAAACACTCTAGTAACGCAGCTCAGCCACCGCGATGTGTTGGTGACCGAAGACACACACACACACACACACACACACACACACACACCACCTCCTTTTATAGGGTGCCATTACTTTTTTCTCCCAATTAAACAGCTAATCTTATTTATCTTAAGTCAGGTGTGTAAATGCTCCTGAAAAATTGACGCCTGGTGTTTATACGTGAATAAAAATGGTGATGAAAATACCTGGTGATTATAAAGGTGTTCCTCACACACGGCTTCATGCCGCTGGCTCCGCCCACCTGACAGGGCCCCTGTAGAGCCGGCGTGGAGTCTGTCCCCGGGTGTGATGTGATGTTGCTGAGGTCAGCGATGATGCTGAGGACGCAGGGGGTGCAGGGGGGGGCGCAGGGGTCGCAGGGGGCGGGTGGGTCACAGGGGTTGCGCGGCTCGTGCTTCACTCTTCGAGCACTCAGCAGCTGGACCGTGTCCCCGAAACGCAACAAACCGTCCGGCGTCACGGACAGACTCGCCTACAAGAGGACACGTCTCACATTCATATTATTGGATTTAATATTTGGATTAAACACAAAGGCGGATCTTGAAATAAACTGTACATAAAATAATATTAATAATATACAGTTCTGGAATAGATTAACGGAGCATAATCAGTTTCTTATGTTTTTGTTTTATGTTTTGTGCATGTGTTGGTGAGATGAACAGATTTCTCCTAAATTCAAAATATAACTATTGTTATTTAGAGTGTATATTTAAAGGAAGTGACATCATCACAACACATCAAAATAACCCAAGATCAGGCGTTATTTGCTTTAGCTTTAATCACTCAAATAAAACAAAATGCAAATAATTTGTAAACAAGTTGTGTTAATACTTTGGCTAAATAAAATTTTAAAAATCAGTATTTGGTGGAATAATAACCCTGATTTACGTACATCTGATTACCAGTCTTTATAAAAAACAAAACAAAACAAAAAACAAACAGCTCAGCTTTACTTGATGGTTTGTGACCCTCCATTCTCCTCTTGATGACATTCCATAAGGTTTCTGGAGTAAAATGCAGGTATTATTTTTTTCCAGAGCTGTATTTGTTTATTAAAGCATTAACTGATGGCCTGGTGTCAGAACAATCTCTCCTGAAATGTAGCTGTGACCAAGGAGATGATTATTGATCGTAGGAGGAGGAGAAAGGAGCCACACAGCCTGATTTACACTGGCGGGAGTGAGGTGGAGGGGGCAAAAACTTTTAAATTCCTTGGAATTAACGTCAGCAAGAACCTCACATGGTGCCACAACTCACCAGCTCCTGAGGAAATCTCAGCAACGTGTGTAAAAAGACTGAAGACGTTTTGCAGGTCGACCGAGCTCCTGAGAGACGTGTAGAGACGTGTAGAGACGTGCAGTCGAGATGATTCAGGGGATTAAACCTGCACAGTGCGTCTGGTTCTACAGTGTACAGTAGGGTATGTTCTCGTCTCTCAGATAAAATATAAAAATAATTGTAATAAATAACAGCATGAATGCTGTAACCACTGCCATCTTTTTCACATACCCAAGCAGCTTTCACATCCCCTCTGTCGTGGGTTTCAGGTTCGTGTCTCATTGCAGGTTTCGCTTATTTTAAGCACATCCCTTTTTTTGTTTCAAATTTTCCCTTTAAATCATTTTCTTTTTTCGTCCTTTCATGGAGGTGCTGGATAAGTATGTGTGTGTGTGTGTGTGTGTGTGTGTGCTGCTGCAGTGGAGAAGAGGCATAACAGCGACACTGATGATTTTCCTCCGTCTGCATGACCCACACATGCTTAAATCCTGTCCTACCACAGCGATCATTGTTTCCATTTCCACACAATCAGTTCCTGACCTCACCAGCGCTGTCAGAGCGTCACGCAGTAGTCGAGCTCACCCTGTCCACGTCACCCTGCCCACGTCACCCTGCCCACGTCACCGCTCCTCCTCCTGACGTTAGCGCTGCTGCTGCACAGGGTTTATTATCGTGGTAAAGAGATGTGATGCAGGAAGGCGGCGCTATAAAGAGGCCTGTCGGTGTTGTATCCTACCGTGTGCTCATGTTACTGTACGCCTCAGTCATGGTCTCCACACACTACCCACACACACTGATTGGTTTGTTTATAGAGGATACACAGATTTACAGTGTTTTCTTCATATCACACTCATCACTTTTATGTTCGTCTCTAGATCGGAGAGAAATGAAGCGAGCTGCTTACAGGCCGGAGGAGGGCGTGTCTCAGGATGCCGTGTTTCTGGACAGTGAGTTCTCCTCTTTCCTTCCTCAGCAGAAAATCTCTCAGAGCCTCCTGCACACACACACACACACACACACACACACACACACTGATTCTTTTCCCTGATCATCAGCACACACAGCGTTCTGCTCAGCTCTCGCCCTCTCCACGTGTTAGTGTTTAATCTCTCTCTCTCGTCTCGTCTCATCTCGTCTGCTCTGTGGTGTGGTGGAGGATCACCTCTGATTAGTGTTGCTGAGTATTTTGTATAAATCTTGCGTGTGAGTTAAAAGAGGAAACTAAAGGGCGAGTGTGGGCTCAGTGTGTGTCGAGGAGCGTCTGAGTGAATTCAGCTCCTGCAGCTCCGGCATTCCTCAGAGAGACCAAGTTAATCCCGGGTGATGACTCCTCACTGACACACACACACACACACACACAGACTGACTGACTGTTGTGTTAGTATTAGACACAGAGGTGTGTGTCTCGGAACTCCACTCAGTGTTTAGTTAATAAAGTGACACGGCTGCAGATCAGATAATAAACTCCAGTGACACGACAGAGTGACAGAGTGAGAGTGTGAAAGTGTGAGACAGTAACTTTGACACTTTTATGATGTGGTTTAGATAGCTCTGTCTCTGTCGCCTTGTTTTCTTCTCACACACACACACACACACACACACACACACACACACACACACACACACACACACACACACTTGAATTTTAACACAGAGTGAGTGCAGTTCTGCCGGGGCGTGCGCTCATTAGTAGGTCACCAGCGCTCCCTGTCTGTCCCTCAGTCCGCTCTCCTTTAAGGACGAGGACACGCCTCCACACCGCCGCAGAGACGGGACAGACACACCCGGGGAGACGGGACGAGGTAGTGAGAGCAGAGCCCCGGGTTCACTTAGTGACAAAGAAGTGTGATGTGTAAGGAAACCTGTGTGAGGAAACCTGAAGTCTGGAGTGAGATGATCAGGAGAGACTTGAGAGGGAGTGGAGCAGTGCAGAAAGGACGAGGACGAGGAAGAGGAGGACGAGGAAGAGGACGACGAGGAAGAGGAGGAAGTGTGGAAACTTCATCAGTGTAGAGAGAGAATTTATAGAAAGTTCACTTCAGGACAATTCTTTCTCAGAACCAAAACCAGGCAAGTACAGTTAGAAGACGTGCGTGTGTGTGTGGCGGCGGCGGGGAGGGGGGGGGGTGTTTGGTTAATGAACAGGAACATTAAGCACTATAGAGGAACAGTGACATCTTACTCCAGCTCTTCTTCGTACTCCTGCATGAGGTCACCTTCAGTGCATCTGCACATGTACCTCCATCTCTTACTGCAACACACACAGACACACGCACACACACACACACACACACACACACACACACACACACACAAACACACACACACACAAACACTTACATACAAACACACACTTACAGTTGCTCATCTACCTGAGCCTCCAATAATGAACTGGACTCCATATGAACTTCTCCACATCTCCTGTTATACTGAACTTCCAGCCT
>JAQMYL010000037.1:32428231-32435742 GCA_030014365.1 Clarias pachynema
TCTCTCTCTCTCTCTCTCTCTCTCTCTCTTCAGCAGTTTGTCCTTGTAGTGGAAAGAAAAATCTGTTACCATGACAACACTGTTAATGGCAATGCTCAGTTTGCCTGATTGCAGCTAACGAACTCATTTGCATAACCATATTAATTATCTCTCTCTCTCAGATGAAGGCAGTGCGCTTTACGCGTCTCCATGCCCCCTGGTCGGTGCTGAGTCGTGAAGCAGAGCTTCTCAAGATCAAAGTTCCTACCAAAAGAGTGAGTTCTATTTTCACCCACGTCTCTCTCTCTCTCTCTCTCTCTCTCTCTCACACACACACACACACACACACACACACACACACACACACACACACACACACACACAGCCCCAAGGAGAAGGTGGATTTATGGAAATGAACATCAAGACTTCATGGATGTGCGAGTGTGTACACACTGCTGTGACTTCATGATGGTCAGTACTAACACACTTTTACTTTACACACTTTTGTCTTTATAAACTAAATGAAAACAGAGAATATTCCACACTTGGTTCAGAACACAGACGTGGAAATGTGTAAGTGTTGAGAGCACAGTGCTGGGTCCCTCAGTGAGGATGAGTTTTATTTTGGTATTTCATGGTTTTCTGCATTAATCTGTCATAACATATGATCTGATCTTTAGCCCGGCATTCCTTCTGGCAGAACTGCTTTATCCAGATGCTGTGCGTAACACATGCTGTGTTCTTCCCAAATAGTTCAGTCTTATTTACATCAGTGCACAACACATTTTCCAGTCCCACTGTGCAGTGTCAGTGTGCTCTATCACAAACTTCAGACGTGCAGCGACGTTCTTTTTAGTATCAGCGGCTCCTCTGTGGTGTCCTGCCGTGGACAGACTACTTGTCTGATGTGTTACGTCCTGTAGACTCATGAACACAGATGTTATCCAGTACTTTCAAATCTTTGGCCATCACTCAGGGTTGTTTCTTTACCTCACTGATGAGTTTTCTTGAGTCTTGAGTCGTTGAGTCGACGTGCTCTTCTGGTCATTTTGACTGGACGCCCACTTTTTAGTCGAGTAGCCACAGTCCCAAAGTGTCTCCATTTGCCTGACTGTAGACTGGTGAGTTTCTAAAGTCTTTGAAATCACTTTGTAACCATGTCCAGCTTTATATACAGTAAATCAACAGGTATTGATTGTAGATCTTTTGAAAGCTCTTTTTGGAGAGGCATGGCTCACATTAGTGTATCTCTCTTCTAGAGCTGTTCTTCAGAGTATCTCTAGTCCACACCTCCAAACTCATTTTCTTAACAAGACTCCAGGTTTGCTAACACCTGACTCCAATTAGCTTTTTTGAGGTTACATACTTTTTCCACAAGCACTATGAGCTTTATATGGTTCTTCAGATCAGAACTTTGTGTTATTATTTTAGACACATTATATTTGTCAATACATTTTTACAAAATTAACAAATTTTTTAAAATTACAAATTAATCCAGAAAACCATGAAATTCCAAAAGGTTCATATATTTTTATTTGCCACTGTCTGCCACATCCCCCCCCCTCTCCCCCCCCTCTCTTTTCTGCTCCACAGGTTTACGAGCTGAAGCAGAAGACGGGACTCGCTGGAGCTCTGAGTTCTCTGTGGGAGAAACTGAACCAGCCGTTCCAGCCGGGAGTTCCGGATCCACAGAGAACCCCACACACACGGGTCCTGTCTCTGCCGTTCAACAGGGAGAAGCTACACCTGTAAGTGCACACACACACACACACACACACACACACACACACACACACACAGTTACAACCACTTTCACCATCCTAACTCTTGTGTTTTCAGGTTTGACATCAAGTCGAGGAACACGCTCTTCGACGCCGCGACCCGAGGGAGAATTGTGAGCTTGTGTGTTTGTGATTAGCATTAGGGTGATGTTTCTCTGGCAGGTCTTTATGTTGCCTGTGGTGTTTGCAGGTGTTTGAGATCCTCAGACGCACGGCGTGTACTCAGTCCTGTCACACTGTGGGTAAAGACTCAACTTTTACGTTTAATAATAATAATTCATTTGCAAATGAACAAATTGAAGTTAACTCTTAATTTAAGAGTAAATGTGGAACCTGTAGCTGGCGTCATTTATTAGACAGTGTTAATGTTATTAATCTTCATGTTGTTTACGCCTCAGGAATCTCCTCATTACTCGCCAAAGGTGTTTACGATGCAGCGTTCCCTCTACATGATGTAAGTAATAACATAATGACGCAAATAATACATTTTATAAGTTAAATTACTGTTTCTAGTCGAGTCACAGGTCCAGCTGATGGTTGATGCTGTAATTTAGAATAAATTACCATAAATATCTGCAAACGTTAATTATAAACAAATTAAAAATATGACTTGTCGTTCTTTAATACATCAATCATAAATGTTTTTAGGAAAAGGAATAAAGTGGAATAAAAACCCTAGTGCTGTTGGAGGAAAATAATCAACTTCATGGAGCTAACTGTGACTCCGCCTCCTGTCACATGACCCTCTGCGTATAATTTTCATACTTAACCCTTTAATCTCCAGGCTTATTATTTATTGACTTAATTATTAAAGCAGTGTAGACAGGAATAAACTGAGAATGAATATTAATTGAAGGTCTCCAGTAATGAGAGAGAATAGAAATCTGATGGACTTTAAACACCAGTGCTGGATAGCGCCCTCTATTGGCCACTACTATTACATACTGTAGTTTCATTATTCAGTCATGAACACTTTTTATCTCATAAAATAAAAATATCCATAAGCGTGCAGCGTTATGTGTGTGAGTGTGTAAGAGAGCGCAGGTTGAGCTCTGAGCTCTGCTTTCTGCAGGGAGACTTCACCTCCGACGTCAAGGAGCTCCGCAACGACAGACAGGTGAGTTCAGAACACCTTTACATCAGTGATTAAACAGCACATTTACTCTATATACCATTAATACTGTGTATAAACGTGTGTGTGTGTGTGTGTGTGTGTGTGTGTGTGTGTGTGTGTGTGTGTGTGTGTGTGTGTGTGTTTCCCCAGTTGTTACATGATGAATGGGCCAATTACGGAGTTTTCTTCAAATATCAGCCAGTAAACCTCATCAGGTAAAGATGAAAAGATCGTGAGACTCATCACTCAGCTCTCTGAAAATATACAACACCTGCTTCACACATCTGGAGCCCTAAAGGATTCCACTGTTGACCCTCCAGGACATTAATCAGATTAAAACCTTTTTATTAAATAAGGATTTTTAATTAACTTTAAATTTGATCCTACTTGGTTTGTCTAAGAAGTGCAGCAGAAGATCCTCAATGGTTCTAAATTTCACCTTTTATTACTGACAGTTATTAACCTCACTGCTAGACTCTAAAAAATGGAGAATATTTATGGCTCTTTGGAGGTTAATCTGTTGGAAAATTTAAAGGTTCTGTGTAGAACTTTACAGTATTGTTGAGAAATTTCCAAGTGAAACCTGTTAAGCTTTACTTTATCCCAAGAACCCTTGAGGAACCCAAATTATAGCTCATTGAAACTTCATTTGTAGGACCTTTCAGACATTCAGAACTCAGACTGGAGCATTAATAATAACTATTTATTCTAATAATAAGATGAACATTTCACAGGAGATTGAATTTAATTTAAGGTTGAATTGTGCTTGTTCCTCTGACAGAACCCTCAAATGCTCCATGTAGAACCTACAACATTGATTGTCATCCGATCAGAGAACCTCTTAAGATTTAGAACCTGCCAGAAAGTTCAAATTTAGCTGTCATGGTATTTAGTACACCCTTAGAAGAAGAACAGGTTATTCAAAGGGTTTTTATTCATTGGATAATAAAGTGTTCCTAGAGGGTTCTACTGATTCATTAGAATCATGTCTGATAGAGACCCAGTCTGGGGAGAAGATATCTGGATAAAATGTTTTGTGTTCCCTCAGAAGAACAATGAACATTTAAAGAACTCTAACGGGTTTAGAATTTTATAAGTGTGTAACTATGTTTCTAAATGTGTGTGTGTGTGTGTGTGTGTGTGTGTGTACACCCCTGTAGGAGATATTTCGGGGAGCAGATTGGTCTGTACTTTGCCTGGCTGGGAGTTTACACACAGCTGCTGATTCCCGCCTCTGCGATGGGGATCATGGTTTTCCTGTACGGCTGGATGACCGTCGATACCAACGTGCCAAGGTTCTCTCTCTCTCTCTCTCTCTCTCTCTCTCTCATACACACACATACTGGTTCTTCGGTTCTCTGTGTGTCAGACAGAATGCATCTTATGAAGATATTGTACACTATATTGCCAAAAGTATTGGCCTTCACAAAGAAAGAATGGTCAGAAATTCCCATAAACACACTAAACCTAAACCTTGTGGAAAGTCTTCCCAGAAGAGTCGAAGCTGTTATGGCTGCAAAGGGGGCGGGGCCAACATCATATTAAACCCTATGGATTATGAATTTTATGCAAGTTCATATGCATGTGAAGGCAGGAGAGCCAATACTTTTGGCAATACAGTGTATTTATGAATGAATCCCCTGTGTGTGTGTGTGTGTCTCTCTCTCTCTCTCTCTCTCTCTCTCAGTCAGGAGATGTGTGATAAGCGTCTGAACTTCACCATGTGTCCTCTGTGTGACGGAGTGTGTGATTACTGGCAGTTGAGCAGCATGTGCAGCACAGCACGAGCCAGCTATCTGTTCGACAACCACGCCACCGTCGCCTTCGCCATCTTCATGTCCCTCTGGGGTGTGTACTGTACGCTCACTCACGGTTCCCTTATTATAAACACCCTCATGGGGTTCTGTATTAATACGAGAACCGATAAAGTCTCATAAATCTTTTCGAGTATTAGCAAAAATAACATCAATCACTTAGCTTAGCTTAGCGTTTAGAAAACATGTTTTATCATTGAACACTTATTTTTTTTAGCTTTCATCTTTTTAAATTCCCTGAATTGAAATCTAGGGGGTTTAGTGGTTAGCGCTGTGGTCTGATACTTCCACGACCCGGGTTCGATTCGCGCCTCAGGTCTGCGTGTGTGTGGAGTTTGCATGTTCTCCCCGTGTTTGGTGGGTTTCCGCCGGTTACTCCAGTTTCCTCCCAAAGTCCAAAGACATGCAGATTAGGGTGTAGAATTTTTATTTAAAATATATATATTTAAAATATAAGAAATATAGATTTATAGAGTCATCATGAAGTCCACTGGACTGAGGTTACACACTGTTCACTGATGGAGACTCAAATTAAAATAAAAAATGTAATTCTCCATTCTCTGTTCACTCTAACATATCAGTGTGTGTCAGTCATGCACCATCACAGGATCTGCTGGAGTCTAAAGGGCCGTTATTGTCCGGGCCGAGTCCGATCCTACTGCTGTGGTTGTCTAGACCTTCTCTGGTGGAGGAGATCTCCTGCTGTCACTCAACTGTTTCTCTCCTGCACCTTTGATTATGTGGATTTGGTTAAATGCAACGTTCTTACATTTAAACTCATTCTGGATCCTGGTTTTTCTCGACTCGGTCACACTTGGACTTTATTCTATTGAAAATCTGCTCTTGGATTATTTGGCTTTGAGCTTTGGTGTGTGCTGTGGATCTCGAAACCTCTTTACCTTTGGATTTAATCCACTGGAATCTCACGCAGCATTCCTCTTCAACTCACTCAGTTTATTATTATTTCCTGACACACAGAGACTCAACTGAACTTTTATTTCCTGTATTCAAGAGTCTTTATAAAGTCTTTATTATTTTATTGAACAAATAGATGTTACTGAACCATCAGTCTCAAAGCTGAGAACCTTTATTTCTTTTATCTGAGTATCTGGATAAACCTAGTGATCTTTATCTTTATGTCTGCATTTGGGTCCAGTCTGTCCATCCGGTTACACAGGACCCAGAAATTCTTGGGTTCTAAGTGGAACCGTCCTCAGTTCCCACATAAGCAGAGCACACGGGTCCATCCTCAGTGCGTGAGCAGCAGTGTGTGTCTCCATGTGATGAGAACTCCAAGCTGAAGTCGGGAATCAGGGGGGAAATTCTACAAAATTATAGGTTTTATTTCCATCTACATATCTTCCATCGTCTCCCCGCTCGATTTTCAAGCCTGTGTCCATGTGCCTTACCGTGTGATTGTTTGGACTCAAACTTCCTCATCAGGTTGTGTGTGACATAATGGAATCTGATCTGAGTGAGTGGAGCGTCCAGACTGAGACACATCTGATCTGATTTTAATTCACCTCTGGATGTGGTTCAGATCAGGGTTCGCAAAAATCTCAAAAATCCACAAAAAAGTGTGTTACATAAAAGCAGTCTGACTCCAAAGTGATCTGGGCTGGTAGTCTGAACGAGGCCGAATAGTACGAAGGGGACGAACATCTCACTCTGTGAAACAGATTACTAATAATGATAATAAGAATAAGAATAATAAGAAGAAGAATGCCGTTAGAATTGAGTGCAAAAATTTGTACACCCTTAAAAGAAAATGCAGAAGAATTTTTGTAATAGCAACAAGACATTTAGTACAGATTAGTTTACACACACTGCAAAGTCTGTAGATCTGGAGATCCAGAGCCATGAAGATAAACTTGTTCTCGAACTTGATGAAGATTTCCTGTTCATGTCCTTCTTCATGTTTTGGATTTGTGTGTGTGTGTGTGTGTGTGTATGTGTGTGTGTGTGTGTGTGTGTGTGTGTGTGTGTGTGTATGTGTGTGTAGGGGCTGTGTTTCTGGAGCACTGGAAGAGGAGACAGCGATGTCTGCAGCACAGCTGGGATCTCACCGGTGTTGAGGATGAGGAGGTGATGAGGGTCGGATTAATCGCCATGACAACAATTGACTAAATAGAGAGTGTTTTATTTCTGATGCGCATTAAACACCAGAGTCGAGTGTGTGATGTGAAGGTATTGAATTCTGCTTAAACACCAGCGTGGAGTTATTTACACTGAATTATCTTTATTTTTGTCTTTCTTTAAATGCTGGATTTCAGGACAGAGCGAAAGTAAGAACTTTTTTCTCTGATGTTTAATTTGATCATCTGCTGGGTTTCTGTACTGTTGGAGCTCCGTGGTTGGGTTTTATTGTGACAAAACTCATGAAGAATAAAACTTTTTTCCATGTGATAGTTTTGCTTATAAATGTGTTATTTGACTCTATTTAAACTGTTCTAATTTAATTAATTAACTAGGATTATAATTACACAATACATTATTAACTGAGTTCATTTCAGTTCTTTCTTGTGTCATGGAGTAGCAGCGCACCAGATACGTAGATTAACTTCTGCCACAGACTCAGTATTTGATTTCTGGTAGAGTTGAGTGACGTGGTTGTGTTCCTCAGGACGAGCTCCGGCCAGCGTACGAGGATTTCCTCCTGAAGAAGCGACAGAAAAACAGCAGAAACATAAAGAAAGACGAGGTACAGACAACCAGGAGTTCTGTTCTTCACGTGAGCATTACACAGCTCTGTCTGTCTGTCTGTCTGTGTGTGTGTGTGTGTGTGTGTGTGTGTGTGTGTGTGTGTGTGTGTGTGTGTGTGTG
>JAQMYL010000037.1:32437978-32448447 GCA_030014365.1 Clarias pachynema
GGGGCAATAAAATGAAGTCAGCTGACCACCTGAATGTACTGAATCACCAGAGGATCACATCTATGGAGGGTTTCTTCCATATCCCAGGACTCGGAGTGGTTCTGGGAGCATGAGGAATCATTTTCACACATGGGCTGGACACCACTCTCTGTGTGAGTGTGTGTGTGTGTGTGTGTGTGTGTGTGTGTGTGTGTGTGTGTGTGTGTGTGTGTGTGTGTGTGGCTGCGGGTCCTGTTTGTGGTGACGAGTGAAAGAATACGAGGGAGTGACATGTCCTGTTGTGATGTGATTCCAGAGATCCCGAAGACGGAAGCAGCGTTTGAGGAACACCTGATCCTGAAGACGTTTCTGCTGAAGAGCATGAACGCGTTCGCGCCTGTCTTCTACGTGGCGTTCTTTAAGGGCAGGTCAGTCAGACTCTTTTATTTCCACCCACAGGTACGTGCAGACACACTTCCATAAGTGTGTAATGTGTGTTTTAGTGAGCGGTGTGAAGCCTTGCACTTACAGACTAAAACTGGTGTCCTGGGTGATTTCAGGTTCGCAGGACGTCCGGGTGACTACGTGTACGTCTTTAAAGATTTCCGCATGGAGGAGGTGAGAATCTGTATCTCATAGTCTGAGATCAATCACGATCAATCACGATCAATCACAATCAATCACAATCCTTCAATCCTCTGATTTACTTGGATTATAAACGTGTGATGTTGGATTAAAGAAATGCAGGACAGACTGGTTAGAGGAAACAGATCCTGCAGTTTTATAATATCTTATATTTTATAATACCTTTAACAAATGTTAAATTAAAATCTGTCGACTGGTAAACTCCCTGCAGCAGTATCACAGTGTGATTCATGTGCCGTGTGTCATCTCCTGTTAAACCTAGCTAGCGCAGTTGGCTAACACACACTTTAACGCGCCCAGAGTGAGTGAGTGCAGTTACGGTTAGTCTCAGTGATTAGACGTGCTGTTACCCCGAGGTGGTTGTGGTTCCTCGCTGATGTCCAGTGGTCATGATGTCCCTCAGCCTTGTCCAGTGTCTTATAGTCAATGTGTTCTTGTAAAAATTGTTTCCCTTTGAAAGAAGCTCGAGCTTCCATCTGTAAGCTTTTTATAAAGAAACTTATTGTTCAGCACCTGGTGATGTTCCCTCAGTCATCTTATTATCCGTGTTAGACGTGACGTTATCACACACTGCCGGGTAACTGCGCTGTGATTATGGGAAGCCATTAGGGTCAAACTTGGTCATATGATTCATTTGCCTTAAAAAAATTGTAACATGTTAAAATTTCTAGATTAAAGGTTTTACACTACACTGTTTTCTGCATGGACTTGTCAGATGAACACGTGTGTGTGTGTGTGTGTGTGTGTGTGTGTGTGTGTGTGTGTGTGTGTGTCAGTGTGCTCCTGCAGGTTGCCTCATTGAAGTGTGTATTCAGCTTGGTATGATCATGTTAGGGAAGCAGCTCATCCAGAACAATGTGTTTGAGATCGCCATCCCGTGAGTTTTACTTACACACACACACACACAGACACACACACACACACACAAAAACACACACACACACAAAAACACACACACACACACACACACACACACACACACACACACACACACATTTGTTTGTACAGTCGATTAAACTGTGTGTGTAAATATTTGGCACCTTGTTGGTTACAAGAAGTACAACAGAGACTAAGCGATATTTCAGTGTGTCGTACGACGGTGTGTGTTTTGGTTTAATGTTGATAAAAGACACTAAATAAATAGATATTTTTTAAAAGCTTTTTCATTACTCTGTGCTAACCGCTTTAGGCTTTTAAATATCAGACGTTCTTCTACAAATGTAATACTGTCTCTTCAGTCACATTCAGTCTGAAAGCTCCAGAAAGACTTTATAACCTGCAGACGGTCCAGTACTTTACACTTACAGTACACTTACGTACACTTACTGTACACACATGTACACTTACTGTACACTCATGTACACTATTCTATAATAAACTGCATCTTCATCCAGACCAGTGTTTCTATACAAGTGTGGTTCCCTCTAGTGGGCTCTGAAGGTACTGCAGGTGGGCCACAAGAGGTCATTTACAATAAAATATAAATAAATAAAAGTTTTACATTTTTAATTTGGCTCTGAGGGGTGCGTGAGAACGTTTTCAGGTTTCACATAGAGCTGTGGCATTTGTAAGTCTGTGAATGACGAAGATGTAGGTCTTTTTATTTTTTACTTTTATATATCTATACAGATTTGTGTATGTAAAGGAAGTGAAACTGATGCATTGATGTTGGAAGTAATGAATTCTCTGCGGCACTTCAGAAAGCTGAAGAAGATGTATCGGGAATATAAAGAGGAGAAAGAAGGCGGGGAGAAGAAGAAGAAGGACAAGGACCCGAATCGGCCCCGGCAGCGGTGGGACCTGGACTACCAGCTGGAGCCGTACGAGGGTCTGAGCCCGGAGTATATGGAAATGAGTGAGTGCATCCGAACTGAGATTCAATAATCACTGAATGCTGTGATCACACTGTTCATGTCATTCATTGTCACATTAATGCCTCTTTAATCATTTAATTATGTTTAATTAGAGATGCGTCATTTAATAAGGACGTGTGCTGTAGTTTGATATCCTGAGGTTGAGTCTTTTTTTAGACAAGACTTTAATTATAGTCCTGCTTGCTCCGCAGTTATCCAGTACGGGTTTGTGACGCTCTTCGTGGCCTCGTTCCCACTCGCTCCCGTCTTTGCTTTGCTCAATAACATCATCGAGATTCGACTTGATGCAGCGAAATTTGTAACTGAAATCCGGCGGCCTGATGCCGTCAGAGCGAAGGAGATCGGTAGGATGTTATTTTGTCTTAATAGCTTTATAGCATTATAATACAACTCGTACAACTTCCCCCTTCTCATCTTCTATACGCTCTGCACTGCCTTATATGGCGAGTGCTTTTGTTTCTTGTTGCCATGACAGTAAATTAGCAGCAGTTGTCGCTGCATCAGTGCATCGATTTAAACCTTCTGTACTTCTGTAGCGTTTCTGTCCTCCTCTTCATTCCTACAGTTCTACACTTCCAGACTATAAATGTCCTGTTCTCAGTTTTTCTCTGAGACTTAAACGTTTCTGGTTTGCCGTGTGTTTTCATGTTTATGAGTTTGATTTAACCTCTGTTTCTTTTTCTCTTACCTATTTTTAGGAATATGGTACAACATCCTGAGTGGCATCAGCAAGTTTGCCGTCATCACAAATGTGTGTAACAAACACAAGCTTTCTATCTTATAAACCTTCGGGTCTTATTGTAGGGTCTAGTTTACTGATCAATGATAATAGAAAAAAAGGTTGGTTCTATTTTATTATGACAGATATATCTTATATTTGCTTAAGTGTTACACATTATGACCAAATGTATGTGGACACCTGACCGCCACACCACAGACTCTGGAGTATAGAATAAAGCCAGCTCCATGAAGACACGGTGTGTTACGAGAGAAGATCTCGAGTGTCCTGACTGAACTCAACCCCAGTCTTGGGATGAACTGTAGCCTCCTCGACATCCTGTGCCTAAACCCAATAAATCACTAAATGCTCATGTAGAACATTTGAAAACACAACAACACACACACACACGCTCCACATCTAGTGGAAAGCCTTCCCAGAAGAGAAGAGTGAAGCTTCAATAATAAATCTGGAATGTGAAGTTCAACAAGCCTTATGGGTCTGATGAACAGGGGTGCGCATACTTTTGGCCATATACTGTATTGTATATTGACTCTTATTCTTAAACTCTTTCTCTCTCAGGCATTTGTAATTTCCTTTACGTCAGAGTTCATTCCGCGGATGGTGTATGGGTGTCTCTACAGCGAGACCGGGACCATGCATGGCTTTATAGACCACACCCTGGCTTACTTCAACACCAGCAACTTCAGGCCCGGCACCGCACCCAACAGCACACGCTTTGACCGGGAGCTCCGTATCTGCAGGTGCACACGTAGACCCGATGATCACACAAAGACTTTCTTCAATCAGTTACAATCACATCTCCTCCTCTTCTTCTTCTCTTTCTCTTTTAGGTATAAGGATTATCGCGACCCCCCCTGGTCCCCAGAGTCGTATCAGCTCTCTAAGCAGTACTGGTCGGTGCTCGCTGCTCGACTCGCCTTTGTCATCTTTTTCCAGGTCAGTGTAGAGACACAGAAGTGTAATAAACTTGAAATTTCTAAGATACCTTAAAAAGATTTTCTTTAAAAAAAAAAAATGGGTCTGTTAAGAACCCTACAATCTTATGGAAAGAGAAAAAAAAAACCTTTGAGGTTCTTCCAAGATTCTTTGGACAGTTAAATCTTTTACATTCCTAAAGTGAAACCAAAAACAAAAGCCTCCTTTGTGAGTTTCTGGACAGAATCCTCTTTAAGGAGTACTCCAGAGGGACAGTTTTAAGGAGTGTTAAAGGATTTCTCTGTCTTAAATAAAGCTGGAGAGAAGATCTTCTTTTGGAAAGCTATCACCATTAAACAACCTTTAGGAACCTCGGTTTGTCTAATATTGCTTTTAAAAGAAGAAGTGTGGTTAATCAGGAGAAGTGAAAGTCCTCACATTATTTTCATTGCAATTGCAATTTAAATCTGCGAAAATCTGTTCATAGTTGGCTTTAACAAGGTGGCAGCTTCATTTTTTTTCCATTTGTGTGTGTTTCAGAACCTGGCAATGTTCCTCAGTATGCTGGTCGCATGGTTGATTCCAGATGTTCCCCGCTCTTTAAAGGACTGCCTGAAACGTGAAAATGCCCTGCTGCTAGATCTTCTTCTTAGTGAGGAGGTGGAGAAGCAGCGACAGCAATCACAGCGTCCTGACAACATCAACATAACAATCAACACCTCAGAAGAGGAGACCATAGAGATGGAGCCAGACTGCAGTCTCATTCCGCAAAGCCAGACAACTGAGAATGACTTACAGACTGCAGACAAGGAGAACCTGTCAAGAGAGAAACCAGAATCTACCACCAGTGAGCCAGTTAGCCCTGATAAAGACTGCCATCCTATAAAAACATCAGATCCTCACTTAAATCGGTGTGTACCTCATAGTCAGGGAAAACCAGGAGGTACTTTTCATTACCAAGAGTTTAAACTAAAAGAACCTCCACCTCGAGATTCAGGCTCCAGGACCAGGAGCCGCTGCCAAACCCTTCCACCCAGACAGAGAGCTGATCCACCTGGAGGAAGCCCAAGCAGAACCAGCCACTCTGCCAGCTTTGTGCATTTCAACCAGAACTTTCCGCAAACAACCAGTGAAGTCTTACAAAATACTCCCTCCTTTCCACTGCGGCTTCAATCTAAAAATCATTCCAGCAAACCATCTTCTAACAGAGAGATTTCTGGAAGTCAGTCATCAGTGCTGTCCTGCCGGCCCGTTAGACCAGAGCTCCGGTCAGAAGCAGTGCCATGCTCTCCATCCGAACAGGAACTAGACAGCAGCCAAATAGCTTCGGCACAGTCACCCTCCAAGCCAGAGCTTTCACTCAGTCAGTCAGCAGTGTTGCCACGCCCTCCATCCAGACCAGAACTTTCACTTAGTCGATCAGCCGTACTGCCAAGACCTCCATCTAAACCCGAGCTCATAGGGAGTGTTGCAAAAGGACTTCCACTCCAGGACCCGGCTACCAGAACCAAGTCCCGGTGTCAGACGCTTCCTCCCAGGCATAGAGGACCGGATACAATGGAAACATCACTGAGAACCACCCACTCCACCACCTTCACAAATATCAACAAAAAGTCATTCACATTAGCCAGTGATGTGACACACAACACCCATGTGTAAGAAAGAGTGGATTGGACAAGTTCTGGTCCGTCCCCCTCCAGCATCTCTCAACCAATCATCTCTTTCAGTGTCAGACAACCCAGTTGGTTACAAAATCATCAGGGATGTGTCTTGAGGATAGGATCGTCTGTAGATTAAGTCATTAAGTTACTATCACAATCCGGTTGTTGGTGGTTGTTGGTTTCTAATCTTCTTGTTTTATTTATTTATTTGTTTGTTTGTTTGTTTGTCTGTTGAGGTGTTCAAGGACTGCACTGTGAGGGACATTTGTGCGGTTTACTGAAATCATCAGGTTTTAAAATTAGTCACAATACATAAAAAAGATGGAGAAAGAAAGATTCACTTGTTCTTTTTTGCCTTGATTATTCTGGATTGAAGATTAGACAAGACACTTTATACAAGTTCAACTCTTTAAACTGCAAGTATAACGTTTTTGTGCAGCAAATCTGAGTTTGAGCCAAGTCCCAAGGAGCAAGTCCAACTCAAAGTATCTAAGTTTCTTATATGCAAGTCCAAGCCAAGGCTCATGTCTCTCAACCACAAATCCAAATTACGTCAATAAACTGCAAATCCTACGGTCTGGTTTCAGTTCTGTGATTTGCAAGTCCAAGTCAGTTCTCAAATCTCTAAGGTGCAAGTCTGAGTCAAATCTCAAGGTTTTAAGCAGCAAATTTGAGCCAAGTCTCACTACTATGTATAAGCTGCAAGCCCGAGCCTCATTTCAAGACTTTAAGCTGCAGGTCTGAGTCAAGTCTCAAGTACAGTATTTGAGCTACAGTATACATTTATGCCAAGTCTCGAACCTTGAGGCTGAAGTCTGATTCTCAAGACAGATGAGTTCACTTATTTTTTATTTGCACAGTCCAGTTTATGGCTGTAAATAAATTTATCCACACCATTAAACATATGATAAAATATACAGTATGATATACTGAAAGCTTATAACTGTAATAACTATGTTATTGTCTTATGTCGGCTTGTTTGTTAAGTGTCTCTATTGGACTGTACAAATAACGTACCAAGGGCTTGAACATGGAACCTTTTCTATTAGAGCCCATCAAAGTGAACATGCTTTTACCTTTAACCAGGAGTGTACATACAGTACAGGGGGGTGTTGGGTCACTGGATGTTTAGCCCAATTATGTCATAATCACCGGTTGGAAAAAAAATTCTTCTATATATGGGATGTAATTCATAATGTATAACCTGACAATAAGATTTTTAAATGCGGTGGAGCTGTGAAGGTAATCACATGCGTAATTTATAAATAAAGTGAGGAAAATTCTGGAATTGACATTAGGTGTAGATTTATCTAAGGAACATTTGTGTACGTTGATTTTGTGTTTTTCGCTCACACCACAGCATTCTAACTAAATGTCTTGACTGTAGACAGGTGACTCCTGTGGCTAAAGACATTTCTATTGACATGTAGAGCTTTTGTTATTGGCAGCAGTATTTTTTTTTTACAAGGTGTTTTTTTCTAAAATGAATAAATGTTTCCTTGTTAATATTTATTGTATCAAACAGCTTTTTTTAAACAGGACATTTAATGTCCAAGGCGTTTGTTTACACTAAGTTGTACTTCTTTCATCGTCAGCCGAATACAATCCCTGTTAAACGTAGATCAATAAATCCGACACATAACTGCTCATAACATCACATTTACTCAACGTTTTTATTTGAGTTCAGATCCTTCTCAGTTTGGGTATTGTTCACGTCCTCACCTCGGCCTGTGTTTCATCTCATCATATGTAGCAATTCACATACTGTAACTGCTTTAATCCGCACCACAATTTCGCAACATACGAGACAAACTGGTAATAAATTTCTTTTTTTGGAGTAAGCCATGCTGTGTCTCACATTTGTTTGTGTTTCCTGAGAATTTGGGCGCTTTGTAGAGGCATTACGTTGGTTTCTGTGTGTTTCACACTGTGGCGTTGATCGGCTCTGGCCACATCTCGAAGGCATACGCACTTTATTTGTCCAAAAAAGCAATGACTGCTCTGAAGTAAAAAAATTTGATTTCATTTATGGTGCAGATTTAACTTCAGGCGAATACAGAAGGACTTTTCTGAGACTAGTTTCTGGTCCTTCAATGTATGAAACATAAAGATATCATTGAAAGACTTGAGTTCTGACCAATGTACAGACAAAACCTTTTTGTTTGTTTGTTTGGGCAGCGGGTGGTGGGCAGTACAGTATGTACCTAACCCTAGGTAGTCACATGTGATTATTAGTTTTTGTGTCATACCATGGGTGTGTCACAGACGTCCTAATCCCCACTAACGTAGGCAGCGTCATCATCAACTTTTATGTCTTACTTTGATTGTGACACAGGCGTTCCTCATAGACTGTAAAAGTAGGCAGCATCGTTTACGGTAAAAATGGGTACATCAGGCCGAGCTCAGGGCCACTGAAACCCCGGATCAGACGGCAGCTTGAGGATCTGCACGAGGGCGGAGCCACAGGTAACCTTTAGTAATTATACGATATTTTATAGGATAGGATATGTAGAGAAGGACTAAGCTACCAATCAACGTCGTTTTGATTACATTATTTGTTTTTTAGCAATTACCACTTAAACATTTATGCAGCATTTAACTCTTTGGAATTAACTTTCACGTCTTCAAAACATTTTTAGCATGAAACTCTTTCCAAATACAGCTTTCATATTTTTAAAACCACTGAAGTGTGATCTAAGCTGCACGGTGGCGTAGCGGTGAGCACTGTGGCCTCGCACCTCCAGGGTTTGGGTTTGATTCCCACCTCAGGGTCTGTGTGTGTAGAGTTTGCATGTTCTCCCTGTGCTTGGTGAGTTTCCTCCGGGTACTCCGGTTTCCTCCCACAGTCCAAACTCATGCAGGTTAGACCAACTGGCGTCGTCAAATTGTCCATAATGTGTGAATGAGTGTGTGTCTGTGTGCAATGAGATTGATGTATTTTAATAATTTTTTCTTAGAAATCTGAAAATGTGAACCCTTTTTGCGACCAGGACATCCTCAGGTCTAGTAGGGACAAAATCATCCCAAAACCATAATTAAACTGTGAATTATTTCTGAATTTTACATAAAAATATTAAAATATTATGTGCCGGACATGTTTTGTCCCAAATCTCAAGAATGGCTAAAGTCTAAATCCCAAGTCCCTGATATATAATAAAACTATAAAGTTGGCGTGTCCCCCCTGGCGGGGGGGTCATAACATGTGTACTAGAACACATCAAGATGTTTTTTGGAATTTTTGTCAGTCTGTTTGTTTGTGCACGCATCAAGTAAAAACTACTGACCAAATTTGAA
Organism: Clarias pachynema; assembly: GCA_030014365.1. Taxonomy (NCBI): domain Eukaryota; kingdom Metazoa; phylum Chordata; class Actinopteri; order Siluriformes; family Clariidae; genus Clarias; species Clarias pachynema. Next base: position 32,447,089 of record JAQMYL010000037.1, read on the forward strand.
TGGGGTTTTAATATAGGCTTTGTTTCATCGCAATCAGCCCAAAGGAAGAAAATACTCAGTTTGTGTATTTTACACACCTTTCTTCTCAAAACGTTTATTTACAGTATATAGATGTTACATTTATACAGTTATGGTAATATAATGTCAAATTACTATGGACAAATTGCTATATAAAATGTCCAAAGCCCAAGACTGAGGCTTTTGTAGGATTTGTAAGACAGTAGACCCTCAGGCCAAGTTCATGTCTGAGGCCAACAGGGGAGCGTCTTCAACTATAATCACTCCAGACCCTGAAAAGGACGTCCCCGCTCCAGGAACAGCGTGCAGCATTGCAGCACGTACAGTAATGTCTCATTGTTCTGAGATCTTTGTTCCTCTAATTATTGTAGTGCATTTATGTCCACTTATTTCTTTGTTCTTTGAAAAGTAATACTTAGCGTCATTATACCTGAACTGACTAAAACTTTTGTTTCAAGTTTTAAGCGTGTGTGTGTGTGTGTGTGTGTGTGTGTGTGTGTGTGTGTGTGTGTGTGTGTGTGTGAGATTCATTTTACCATTTACCTCTTAAGAAAGCAAACTTAACAAACACAGAGAACCATGAACCAACTATATCATTAAAAGGAATGTATTGTCTGTACATTGGGTTCGAACTCGCTCTATCAATGATATCTTTACGTTTTATACATTAAAGGACCTGAAACCAGTCTCAGAAAAATCTGTCTGTCTGTCTGTCAACGTATACAGAGTATAAGGAAGACCCGTAAACAACTGTAACACACCTACAAGCTGCCAAAATCCCCAAATACACCGACACGACAGCACGACAGCGCGTCTCATCATGGCTTACTCCAAAAAAATAGTACGTACACTATGAAAACTGACCCGAGCACCAGACGTGAACTCAAATTATGTGCAGTTTTGTGGCTGATTATAAACCACAAGTTTTAACAGCGTACTGCGCATGTGTCGAACTGTGGGCGTGTCTTAAATCAACCACTGGACAGAATTAATGTTTTAAGACAAAACTTCAGACAAAATCTAACACATAACTTCATAATTTCACTTCTACTCAACATTTTGATTTTAGTGCATAACACTGTGCTCTCAGTTCGGGTATTTTACACGCCTTCACCTCAGACTGCTCTGGATGTGTTTGCTCTAATGACCCGTGTTTTATCTCAAAGCGCTTCGCATTACTGCTTATTATCAACACCACAGTTTCCGAACATATGAGACGAACCGGTTTTAAATTTCCCTCAGCAAGAATAAACATAAAATTATCTGTCCATTCATCTTTGAAGATTCAGTTGTTATGGTCTGATTGCCTTTTTTTTTTTTTGGGTGGGGGGGGGGGGGTGA
>JAQMYL010000037.1:32484285-32500793 GCA_030014365.1 Clarias pachynema
CCCCCCCCCCCCCCCCCCCCCCCCCCCCCCCCCCCCCCCCCCCCCCCCCCACTGGGAGGACGACTGTCACACACACACACACGCACACTAACGGAATCACTGCTATCTGGCTCACGGATTACATAAATTGTCTGAATAACAGATTACATTTTTGAAAATATAATTAAATAACTGAGTACTTAAATGGCGGACACACATTACTCGTTACATCAAAAAAGTAATCCGAGTACTCTAAGGCGTTACACCCAACACTGCTGGGGAGTTTCCTGGACATGTCCATGTCCAAATGTCCATGTTTTGTTCCCAGAGACACTTAGTTATGACTTTTGCCTTATGGTGAGGAGCTCCATCATGCTGGAAAAGACATTGTTCATCACCAGACTGTTCTTGGATGGTTGGGAGAAGTTCTTGGATGGTCCTCTCGGGGGATGTTCTTGTACTGTTCTTTATTCATGGCCATGTTCTTAGACAAAATTGTGAGTGAGTCCGTCTCTCTTGGCTGAGAAGGGACACCACACATGATGATGATGATGAAATGATGATGATGATGAAGATGATGAAGGTGTAATGCTGATGAAGATGTAATGATGATGATGATGAAGGCGGTCGTGATGCAGTGGGAGGGTTTGTGGCTTGCCCACAGCACGACGCGCGCGCGACTCATCAGTTCTCGCTGTACTCAGGATGTATTAATGCTCTCACACTCACACACACTCTCTCACTCACACACACACACTCTCACACACTCCTCAGTCCAGGAGAGAGAGAGAGAGAGAGACCCTCAGCCTGCTGTCCCCCTGATGATGATGATGATGATGATGGACCCGCTCTCCTGTCTGCTCCTCCTCTGCCTCTCCGTGCTCCTGCCCGGTCTCCCCGGGCTCCCCGGCGCGCGCGCCTTCCTGCTGCCGGACATCAGCGAGTCGGACTTCATCCGCCGGTGCGTGACGGCGCACAACACGCAGCGCTCGCGCGCCCAGCCGCCCGCCGCCAACATGCGCTCCATGGTCAGTGTGTGTGTGTGTGAGTGTGTGTGTGTGAGTGTGTGTGTGTGTTACTGCTCAGAACTGCGTTATACCTGCTGATCCTCTGTTTACTGCAGTGTTTATTATAAATGATGATGATTTATTTGCTGTTTTTCGGGAAAAGGAAAGGAAACTCGCTCAGAAACATAAACACACTGTGTCACGCGCTTCAGTCTTCATCATCATCATCATCATCACAGTGTGTTCGCGCGGTTTTCATCCACTGAGCGCGTCTTTATTCTGAACTCTTATTATAAGCGCATCTTTATTCTAAGAGGAGACCTCAGGGCTCAGAGTGTGTTACAGCAGCACATCATCATCATCATCACCACCATCACCATCACCATCATCACCACCACCATCACCACCACCACCATCATCATCATCACCATCATCACCATCACCATCACCACCACCACCATCATCATCACCATCATCATCACCATCATCATCATCACCATCACCATCATCATCACAGAAACAGAGCAAAATGTCTGCCAGGGCGAACTGGTGCTGTGTGAGGGTCAGTGTTATAAAAGAGTAAGATTTATAAAGCTGCACCAAGTTGTTGTGCCGATAGAATGGTCAGGTGGTCAGCTGGTCAGCTGTAGTAACCCCTGGATATGAACAGCCGAAAGACCACCAACAACACCAACACCACCACTGGCACTCAGTGTCTCATTTCTCTAGTGTATTTACAGAAGAACATTTGCTGAGTCTGATATCCTGTACATTACATCCCCCAGGACAGATACACAAACAAACAATCTAACAAAAATATGTCTCTAATTGAAACAGTTCTGTCCTGTAGTTACTCACAAAGTCATTTCAGAGCCATTATGATAATCATGCTTTAGTGATTTCCTGTAAAAGTACAAGAGAGAGAGAGAGAGAGAGTATTGTTTATTTTCTCAGCTTAAGATAAACAGCACCATTAAAATACTGAAAAATATCAATTTTGCTTATTTTTAATAATGAACTGTAAATTAAATTTCTCATCTGATGCTTTAAAGTAAACACTAAACTGTCCAGCTGAAGGCTGATTATAATGACATCACTCAGCTGATTGAGTCTGACTCATCTCTTATTAGCAGATGATGCCATGTTTAATAATCACTTCAGTGTGTGTGTGTGTGTGTGTGTGTGTGTGTGTGTGTGTGTGTGTGTGTGTGATGCTGTACATAAACTCAGAGACCACTGCAGTTAGATGATGGAAAGAAGGTTTACATGAAGGGTGTGTTCTATTAAACACTCAGGTTTTCCCCATTGTTCAGCAGATTATTTCTAATCTTAAAAAGAGAAGTTCTTATTGTGTGTGTGTGTGTGTGTGTGTGTGTGTGTGTGTGTGTGTGTGTGTGTGGGAGAGGTTTCCTGTACTTGGACGTGAAGTCTCCCTTTGACCTCGGGATAGAATTAAACACACTTCATTTTACGTACAGTACAGAGTACATTTTAAATCATAATATATATATATAGGTTATAATAGTTTAAGAACCTAAGTGAGAGAGCTGTGTGTGTGTGTGTGTGTGTGTGTGTGTGTGTATGTGTTTGTAAATTGCATGACAATTTGAATATTTGAAAAGCTTTGGTTAAAGACATTTGGCTGAAAAAAGGCTAAAAGAGGAAAATGAGGTAATATATTATTTAAAGGTCAACTTTTCAATTATTATAATTCATTATTCTTGGGTTGTTTCTACTTAAGCAAATAAGCAAAACACATAGACAAACCCTAAAATATAAAACATATTTTATAATTTAATTTAATTAAATCTTATTTGTATAGCATTTTAACAACAGATGTCTAAAAGTAAATATGGCAAAGAAAAGTTCTGTACTGTAAATAAAATGATTTGTATCTGTAATTATTTATTACTTTAATTTACTAATTTACTTTTTCTTAGGTTATAACTATAAGTTTAGATGTCAGGAATATAAAGTGTACAGGACCTGTTCGAGGTGATACAGACTGTTTGGGTTCAGTTTCATTAAATAAATTAATAAAACATAAGCATGAACTGAACAGTATTTTTATTAACACTAATGAAATAATTAACGTTCTTACAAATGCAAATCCTTTAAAACACAAAGAAGGAGAATGTTATAATCAGTGACGCCACTGTCGATGTTAGATATTTGGGTTAAATGATAACATTTATTACATTGAAGTTATTGAAGTTTCAGATGCGAGGTCTCCTCGAGGGCGTAATAAGAGTCACATGGGACGAATACATTTTTTATTCAACTTAAACAGAGATCAGATCCTGGGGCGTGTCCCTCTGTGTGGTCACCTGACTAACACACCTGTCATTGATTGGCTGTGTGAGTGTAGTCTGTGTGAGAGAGATATCAGCCACAGCATCACTTCTCGCTCCTTTGCTTGGTTCTATGTTTTCATTAAGACCTGTTGGTGGTGCTGTTGAGCTCACGTCTAAAAACAACACTAAATAATCACTCACTCTCACATGTCTGTACCACCGTATCCTGTATAAAGGATCGCGGAGGCGGAGCCTATCCCTGGAGACTTGGGGCAGAAGGCGGGGTACACTCTGGACAGGGTCCCAATCCATCACTGGGCGCACACACACACACACACACACACACACACACTACAGGCAATCTGGGAACAGCAATTAGCCTCACACAGACCTCAGACGGGAATCGAACCCGGACCCCTGAGATGCGAGGCTACAGCGCTAACCGCTACGCCACCTATACAGTATATTGATGTGTGTTTCTAGCACACTTATACAAACTACTTCCACATTTGAGAGAATTATACCATTTGCTGTATTTGTGTGTGTGTGTGTGTGTGTGTGTGTGTGTGTTTCCTTTCAGTCCTGGGATGCTTCGCTGGCGAGAGGTGCTCGGTCCTGGGCGAGACATTGCAAGGCATCCCATAATCCCGTGCTGAAGCAGGAGAGCCTGGCCCACCCGGCGTTCCGGCATGTGGGAGAGAACATCTGGCTCGGCGCTCCTTACTCAGCCTTTCAGATCGAGTCAGCAATCAACAGCTGGAACAGAGAGGGCGCTGATTACACAATAGGGAACAGCAGCTGTGCGAAAGTGTGTGGACATTATACACAGGTCAGCTGCCAGTGTGTGTGTGTGTGTGTGTGTGTGTTGTAAGACTTTATGATAAACAATACATTTTATTTCTGTAATAATTGGTATTTAATTAACAAATTAGAATTTACAATTTATAGTGTGATGTTAATTAGATAATGATAATGATTATTATAATGTTAATCATTCACCAATGATTCAGTTTCTTTGTGTGTGTGTGTGTGTGTGTGTTGACTGTTGTTCTGTGCACTGTGAATAGTGAATCTTTGTGAATCGTTTAGTGATGACTGTGATTCGCTCCTTCAGCAGATCATTATTTGACTCAGTGAATCGTTCGAACATGACAGTGTGTTTGTGTCCCTGTCCGGCTCAGCAGGTCAAAAATAACCAAAGATTTATTTAATTTAAGTCTGTAATTTGTACAACTGAGTTAAACATTGAAGTTGACTGATGACTCAGACAACACGTCCCCAAGTGACTGAATCATCTTACACACAGTAATTTGCCAATTTAGTAAAAAACAACACATTATACTCTTTATCCTTTTACACGTCTGTGAAACATCTTGTCATATACGTTATAGCAACTATAGACACTCGTCCTCTCTCCAGACTCTCCTTATTCGCTCTTATTCATTTAAGTGTAAACGCCTCAGTCGTGAAGTTGCGGGAAAAACAAAACACTGGAAACGGAGACTCCTTACAATACTGTTAGTGAAACACAGCACACTGCGTAAGCGTCCATCTTTCTGTGTGTTTCAGCTGATGTGGGCGACGAGTTATAAAGTCGGCTGTGCCGTCCACGTCTGTTCCAGAGGAATCGAAGACTTCTCCAATAATCCCGAGTCGACTATTTTTGTGTGTAACTACGGAGACGCGTAAGTTTGAACCCTCGCACCTCACGCTGAAACGCAGCGCTGTCACACCTGTAGCAATGCACTGACTCTCTGTTCTCCGATTGTGCTCGTCTCCGCCACAGAGGGAACGTGTTCGGGGTCACGCCATACATCGTGGGTCTGGCCTGCAGCAAGTGCGGCGTGGAGAAATGCAGAGACAAGCTTTGCAGTAAGAATCCCAGCAAAATGTTCTTACATAATTCTGACTCAGAATCGTAACCGTTTTTGAAACGTGTCAAACGTGTGTACGCTCATCTTTTTTTACCAACAGCTGATCCAAACCGAGACCAAGATAAAAGTATGTATGAGGATGATTCACGCATTCCGAGTTAAACCCTCGCTCTAATAAACACGACTCTCCAACCCGCACGCTGAACTCTAATAACCCCCGCTGTCGCTCCGCTTATAAATAACTTCTCCGCTCAGTTCATCTTTCTCTCATTTTCAGCTTTATATTTCAGAATGATTGTTTTATAACTAGAGATTTTTCTCTCCCTGTAGAATATGACTGGATACCGGGGTGGGACCTGGGCCCCAGCGGGTCGGCTCAGGCCGTCTCTGATTGGACGAACGGCTCTAAACTGCAGCTCCTGACTGGATCCTTCTGGCTCCTTTACTTTTATACAAAACACTGAAATCACTCAATAAACTGCATCCCATATTATTATTATTATTATTATTTGGAACAGGGAGCTGATGGTGTGTGAATCCCTGCTGTGGAGGACTGGTGCTACCCTGCATCATATTCTCATAAACTCTCACCTCATTATGTTATTCTTATAAATTCTTATTCTTTTCACCTTTCATATGAACATGTTTAAGAGAAATAAACACAGCTCTGTATATTTCCTCACGTCTGAGTTTTGCCTCTTGATGTTCACACGCAGCACACAAACGTACCATTTATTACATTTGGCTATGCATCCCTGGATGATGATGATGATGATAATGATGATGCTGTTGCCATGGAAACGGCTGTATGTATAGCGCTCCGTAGGCAGCGGGGAAGAACAGAGTGAACCCAGATGAGTCATGATCTTGAAAGACAGCGTGTTTGTACTTCTGAGCAATCGCTCCGTGATGCGGCGTGTGTGTGTGTGTTTGTTCTCGGGCTACTCGGTCTGATCTGGTCTGATCCTTACATCATGTGCAGAAATACAAGCGGGATGTTTCAAAAACAACACAGACGTGGAGGGACAGGGACATGAAGATGTGTGTGTGTGTGTTTGTGTGTGTGTGTTTGTGTGCATGCTCAGTAAACAAAGAATACAATTAAATATTACAAAAAAGGATCAGAAAATTGTTAAAAATACTTTTTTTTTCATGCTTCAGTTGTGTGAACAGTCCCTGTAACAGTGTTCACCTGCTACACACATTAACCCCACCGTCTGCTGGTAAAATATTAACTCTGCTGTGAGATTATACAAGTATTATTATTAATAACAGAGCCGCAACTATTATGTGGATTAATTATTAATCTCAGTTGGGGTTTGGTTTCTGCCCCTCAGGTCATGAGCTGTTCATAAGGAGACGGTGCTGTGCTCTTCAGGAACAGTTCAAACCGCAGTAGAACACCGCATGGCGTGCAGATACAGGGAAATAATTAACCTCACGGGGGACGCGGACTCACCTCGTCCTCTCACACCGAAGCAATTAAACAACAGTTATGATTCTTCACTAATTACAGACGACACGTGAGCTGCACGTGCATGACGTGTTCAAATGTTAAATAGGAGGCATGTGAGGAAGTTTATTAAGATCTCCTGCAGTCTATAATCTGATTTACTTCATAAAAGCCTTCTTTGTGTGTGTGTGTGTGTGTGTGTGTATGTGTGTAAGAGAGACAGACTTATTGATGTCACAAGATATTTAACAGAGTTGAGTCCTGCTACACACCGCTCAGTTCAGGGACGGAGGAGAAGCAACAGGACTTCAGAGTTTCTAGAAAAATCCTCAAGTGGAGGCTCAGAACTGAGTACAGACGTGAGTAAGGCTGAGCTGAAGCTGTGTGTGTGTGTGTGTGTGAGAGAGAGAGAGAGAGAGAGAGAGAGGAGGGAATTAATTTTCGGCTGGCGCTCATCATGGCTCGCTCATCAGGCGCTGGTGTAACCCTGCTCGTGCTGGTTTCCATGGCGATGCCAGACTTGGTGTGTGGGGGGCAAGAGAGAGGCAAAGACTCACGACTCACACACACTCATTTCACACCTCATCAGTATTACACGCCTCAGACTGGAGGAGTGAAGAGCATGACTTTCCAAACGCCACCACGTAATGCGATGTTGGAGGAAAATCAGTACAGCGTGAAGAGTTCTGAGTCCGGAAACAAACCTGACGCCGCGATCCCGAACCCCGATCAGCCCCAGGCGGAGCGCCCGCGGGATAACGAGTGTAACGATCTTAAGTGTAGTGACTATGGTAGTGATGGAGCGAGTCCAAACGGTGTGGAGTTAAACCGAGTCGCGTGGGATAAAGTGTCAGACCATACACAGATCTCCACTGAGGGCCCCATGGAGCTCACACACTCTGAGGGCCCCATGGTGCTCACACACTCTGAGGGCCCCATGGTGCTCACACACTCTGAGGGCCCCGTGGAACTCACACACTCTGAGGGCCCTGTGGTGCTCACACACTCTGAGGGCCCCGTGGAACTCACACACTCTGAGGGCCCTGTGGTGCTCACACACTCTGAGGGCCCTGTGGTGCTCACACACTCTGAGGGCCCCGTGGAGCTCACACACTCTGAGGGCCCCGTGGAGCTCACAAACTCTGAGGGCCCTGTGGTGCTCACACACTCCGGTCCTGTTCGTGGTCTGACTCTGGATGAGGCTCATGTGTTTTATGGGATTCCGTACGCAGCGCCCCCTGTAGGCCCGAAACGCTGGGCCGCTCCCGAACCCGTGTCTCAGTGGGTGAAGCCGTATGACGCCACGTTCCCGCGGCCGGCGTGCATGCAGGAGTGTGCGCGGGAATTCTCTGACGCGTGTCTTCATGAGGTAATTCTCTCTCCACCATCACACCAGAGACGTCACCTGACTGAGTTTAAGCTCTTAATTAAAACATTTTAAATAAAACACAGCGTGTGCGAGAGTTAAATTGATGGATTCATTAGAAACATTTGCAGTCATTTCCATGATGTAATGGTATATGGTATATACAGTACATCATATTAGAGTATACAGTATTATAGAGTGTAGAGGTTTCTTTCATGTAGAGATCAAAATAAAGCATTAGTTAGAACATCATTATCCATTAAACCACCATTACAGATCAGCAGAATCACACTAAACCCCATTACGAACTACTAGAACTCGGTAATGACTTTTTAACGATGTTTTAAGATACAGTACATATACAAAACATTTCGTTTAAATGCTAATATGTTATAAAATTGTTTTATTTAGGATTTAGGATATTTAGGAATTGTTTACATTTAGGATTTTGTTTATTATTTTCATCATGCGGCAGAGATCTGTGGCTTCACAGGGGAAAAAACAATCCAAATCACAATCCATTATTTTATTTAAAATAAATATCAAGGTAAACTAATTTAGAGAGTAAACAATAACTGGAGTCATTTCTGTTCAGATCAGCCGTTGTTGTCACATTGTTGGTTACGGTGTTGTGTGTCGAGGTGAGCGAGGACTGTCTGTACCTGAACCTGTACGTTCCTCTGAGTGTGGATCTCTCACTGAGGCTCGCCGCTCGGCTTCCTGTCATGGTGTGGATCCATGGAGGTGACTTCATCGCAGGCTCCGCCTCCAAACCGCTGTACGATGGACGCTTCATCAGTAATTATAGCGACACGCTGGTGGTAAACGTGCAGTATCGCCTGGGTGAGAGAGACACACACACACACACACACACACACACACACACACATCAGCTTCACATTCCTGAGTAATCATTAATGTGTGCAGTGACGTAGTGCACGTGTTACACTTATTTACACACAATTAGCATCTATATGACATTATATGCAAATTTGTAGATGCAAGCAACATTTAAATGAGGGTCTGGAGATATCGAGTTTTAGAAATATCAAATATAAACCAGTTTTACATCAGAAGTCCTGATGTCAGAGAACTCTCGCACATTTTAGTAGATTTATTCCCTCAGTAGCCCTGATTTACACTCCGCCTCTGCTCAGGCTGCAGGAAATCACAGATAAACCAATATATTTGCATTTCCCCGCCCACTATTTTGCATGTTGATTTCTTCAAATAATCTAAATGTGCATTTTCATGACATGTAACCCAGAGGAGTTCATCTCTTCATGTCGAAGCCCTCTGCACTGCACAGCTGGATGAGGTTTGTGTGAACGATACAAACACTTATATTTATTATATTAATCTGTGATTATGTCGGTGTTTGTTGTACAGGAGCGTTTGGGTTCCTAGTGACGGGAAACGATCCTGAGAGAGCCGCGGTGGGAAATTACGGCATTCTGGATCAGCAGGCGGCGCTGCGCTGGGTTCGAGAAAACATCGATGCATTCGGTGGAGACCCGACAAAAGTGTGTGTGTGTGTGTGTGTGTGTGTGTGGATGCTTTCTTTGTCTTATCAGCTTCAAGAGAAAATCGTATGTTATAGTTAGAACATGAATGTGGTGGGGGGGAGGGGGGAGGGTGTGGCCAACAGATAGCATGTAACGCCTGGGGATTTTCGTTGTTGTTGGTCTTTCGGCTGCTCCCGATAAGGGGTCGCCACAGCGGAATATCCAGTTCGCACTACAACTTGGCACAGGTTTTTACGCCGGATGCCCTTCCTGACACAACCCTCCCATTTTATCCGGGCTTGGGACCGACACTGCATCCAGTGGCTGGGGGGTTCGGGAACTGGCTGGGAATCTTTTATTAACCTTAAATCATCACTCGTTCTCACTTGTCATGCAGGGTTGCGGGGGTTTGGACCCTATACCAAAGGGAGTCAGGGTCGACCCGAGACGAGGTGCCAATTCATCACAAGGCGCACACACACACACACACACACACAAACACTCAGAGACAAAGAGGGAACCAGTGCACAGGGGAAACCCAACAAGCACAGGAAGAGCATGCAAACTCCACACACACACACAAACCTGAGGTGGGAATTGAACCCCCAACCCTGGAGGTGTGAGGCCACAGTACTAACCACTGCATCACCATACCGCTTAAGATTAATTATTTGTGTCTTTTTTGTATTAGTGTTATTGTGCTGGTAAGAAGAGAGAGAGAGAGAGAGAGAGAGAGAGTGTGTGTGTGTGTGTGTGTGTGTGTGTATGCGCTATCTGATTTTACTAAAAAAAACAGCAAACTGAAAAGATTATAAAAAAAATATTATTTTCCTCACTGAGGCTTCCTGCCTTTCATCTCTCACTGCTGCCACAACAGTCACACTGGTGACAAAACCCAGGACTGGAGGGCAGGAAGCGAAGTGTGTGTGTGTGTGTGTGTGTGTGTGTGTGTGTCCCAACCAACACAAAAGTACACAATAAACTTCACAATAAGCCACAGACGGAAAGCTCCCTTATTCATTAAGTGGACGTGTTCAGGGAATCACACGTTATTAAATATCCATCATCTCTAATATCTCATATAAAAACTAGGAGTTTTTATTTGCAGCTGAGTGAATAAATATCTTTTGTTAGAACAGTCCTCCATCCCTCCTGTATGGCCGTGTGTGTGTGTGTGTGTGTGTGTGTGTGTAGGTGACTCTATTTGCTGAGAGTGCCGGTGCTCAGTCAGTGTGTTTACACCTGATGATGCGGAGCAGCGAATCCCTGTTCAGACACGCGACCATACAGAGTCAGCCTTTCTCCATCCCCCTGAAAAGCAGGTAACACACACACACACACACACACACACACACTATTACATAATCCCAGATGACTGTAATGACAGTGCTGTGCTGATGAGTGTGATGTCGTAGGTGGGATGCCATGAAGTTGGGCAGGAACTTTGTGAAACAGACGAATTGCTCAGCGTCTGATCTGCAGTGTCTCCGTCTCCTCAGCACACACACTGTCCTGCAGGCGCAGGTTCAAGCAGGTACACACACACACACACACACACACACACACACACAGGTGTTCCTGGACTGGGGTTCCGTTACTGTTTATAAAACATCATATTAAACACTGGAGTTTAACTAACACGGGGCTCCTGGACTGTAGCTCGAGATGATTCAGCGAAGCCACAGAACTTGTTGAAAGTTACAGAGCTCTGTGTTTAGCCTGAGCCGCCTCCGCGCTCGTGGTGTTGATGTGGATTAACACATCCTCTGTATCACCTACACCACACACACACACACACACAGACAAACACACACACACACACACACACACCAGCTCCGGGTTCCTGCAGTGCCGTGGAACACAACCTGTAGAGTTCTCCTTCAGGAGGACTTTCACACCTTCACCACACGACCTGAACCTGCATATTTAATCTCAGAGTGAGTCCCTGCGGAACGTTGTAGTGACGTTGTAGTGACGTTGTAGTGACGTTCTCACCATCCCACTGGACTTACAAACATCCTGCTCGTTTCCTCTCAGACTCTCGGGTGTGTCCTGATTAACATCCATCTGATGTCATTTACCAGACCAGCTGATTTACATGAAAAGCAAACCGAGGCACAAAATGGACATTAAACAGTGAAAGAGCGCCCCCTAGATGTGGTGTGTATTAAACCCTTCTGTAATTCGGTCAGTTCATTAGTCCGGTCATTAAACTGTTTAATCCTTTAATCAAACTTTTCTGGCTCAGGTTTCAGTTTTCAATTCAGAATCAAATCACACTTTTTAAAATTATTTAACTAAACTTAGAAACATTAAACAATAATTACATTTCTTAACAATATACCGCAGCTTTTTCTGCACAGTACATGCAAAATAAACACACACTCACATCTTGCATGATTATTACTTTGTATATAAAGGGGCGGGGTCGCTCAGTGGGTAATGCATCGGACTACGGTTCGGAAGGGCGCAGGGTTAAACCCTACAACCACCAAGTCGTCCCTGTCGGGCCCTTGAGCGAGGCCCTTGACCCTCAAATGCTCAGATATATAATGACATTAAAAGTGGCTGTGGATCAGGTGTGCACTAAATGTAGATGTCGCTCTGATGTAGACGTGCACACGATGCAGACACACTGTTTCTTTCTGAAGGTTCTAAGCTCATCAACCCGTTCCGCTTCCTGGAGATGTTCGAGACGTGGGGGCCGCACGTGGACGGGGAACTGATCACGGAGCAGCCGGTCGCAGCTTTCCAGCAGGGTCGCTGGCAGAGTTATAAACCTGTTATAGTGGGTCTGTAACACACACTGCACTTCATTCTCATCATCTAGTTATAAAAAATAAAATAAAAACTTGTGATGTTTAGGGTCGAGGTCAGAGTGGAGATCAGAGTCAAGGTCAGAGTGGAGGTCAAAGGTCCTTACTGAAATAATTACACGTTAGAATTCACATGTCATTCGTTGAATATTCATCGTGTCTGTGTTTTATCCTTCAGGGTTTTGTTTAACTGCTGTATTTCAGGAACTCAAAAGTCCAAGACGTTAAAATACTGACTTATTTTATTTGTATTTTTTATGTTTAAACCTTGCGTTCCTGCAGGAACGACATCTGAAGAGGGCGTGAGCTTCGTGTACGGATCGTTCAACAGCTCGGTGTCAGTGCTGGAGTTCGTCCTCTACATCACCGCTATCTTCAAACAGCACACACTCGAAGTCCTGCAGAAGTACCTCCCTGTGTACCGTGAACAGGACAGGTGGACGATGCTGTCTCAGGTGAGATGTCCAGTGAAACTGTAACATGGTGAACATGAAGAGACGACTAAACTCACTCGTGGCTTCTCTCTGGTTCAGATCGTCACAGATTTCATGTTCCTGTGTCCGGCTCGACGGGTCGCTCGCTCGGCGCCGCGGGTGGGCGGAGACGCATGGGTGTACGTATTTGACCACGCCCCTTCGGATCACAAAATATGGGAGGGGCTGACTTGCTGTTACCGTCACGCCTGTCACGGGGCGGAGCTTCCGTTCCTGTTCGACTCGGCTCCTGCGGCGAACTTCAGCTTCACGGCTCGGGAGACTCTCCTGGCCAATCAGATGGTGTGTTACTGGGGAGCGTTCGCTCACTCCGGAGATCCCAACTCTCATGGAGAACACACACCGTTCTGCAGGAACCAGAGGCTCGCACCGTGGCCTAAATACACCCCTGCTGAGCGATGGCCGGTTCTGAATTTAACCCTGCGGTCTCACCTCCAGCACCAGAACAGAGACGGATTCTGTGACTTCTGGGATCGCCTGGATATCTACTGACTGACGCCACGACGCTTTATAACCTACACAGTGATGAACTGAAACCGAGCCTTAACTGTAATGTTTTCATTCTGCTTGTTATAAATGTGTGTGAATCTAATGAACACCTGCACTGATGTCTGATTAATGAATCCTCCTGCAGACGCACAGTGACTCTGTGCTTCAGAATTAAACTAACAGATTATTTTTTCTCCTTTATAGATCACACTACTGTAGAACTTTTTTATTTTCAGATTAATAAAATATAATATGTGAAACAGAACAGATTTATAAATGTAAAGTGTGTGTACGTGGACGTGAAACTGCTTTGTGACAGTGTAGAAAAGTCATGAACATCATATTCAGCTAATAAACCAGCAGTACAACCTCATGTGTGTGTGTGTGTGTATGTGTGTGTGTACACAGTCAGGGTATGAAAGAGAGAGAGGAAGGCACTGAACAGGTGAACTCGGGTGTGACACCGACCTCACTGCAGCGCCCCCTGTGGATAAGACTGAAAACCCGTTGGTGTTTAAAGTGAGGTGTGTGTGTGTGTGTGTGTGTGTGTGTAATAATTGTGCCCGTTCAGTAGGTGATGTCACCTGATAAAAACAACAGCTGATAGTATGTAAATTATGAGAAGATCAGAACAACATGCTAATGTTTAGCTCCAGGTTTTAAACAACTACTAAGCTAAGGTTAGCAAAGTAAAGATGTACGTTGTCATGGCAACAGTGAGCTCGAGCAGACGTCTGAGCAGTTTGTCTGCTGTTAAACAAATCAGTCAGAAAATCGTAGGGACGGCAGGAGAACATGGGGGCGTCGACACAATTTACATATTCATTGAATATTTTAATGATTTAAATGACACTGTGTTACATTTCATCTTCATCATCATCTTCGTCCTCGTCGCTGCCAGGCTCGGGCGATGCCGCGAGTGTGAGCGACCGTGATGTGTGTATCACCGTCTCCACACGCAGCAGTCTGTTCACACACTGCAGCACAGACGCCACCAACTGGTGTTTACTACAGACCGCTTCTACACACACACGGCCGTCTGCTCCCAAACCCCGCGTGAACTCTGACCCCAAGCCGTGCAACCTGATAGGTCGGTCCTGCGGCAGTGTGTTTGTGAAGCGCATGAGATGCTGCAGGAAATCTCCAGGTCTGTGTGTGTGCAGAGATCTGGGCACGCTCAGTACGGCCTCGGCAAGGAGTCTGCGGCTCTCGGGGTCGCCATGGTTACTGCGCAGCAAGGAGTTATGGAACAGAAACTCGAAAGCTCCTCCCACAGGGATGACATCACCAGTGGCTAGAATGCACTGGCGCAGGTTCTGACACGGTGAATGGGGCGATGTGGACGCGAGAGGGGGCGGGGACGCGAGAGGGGGCGGGGACACAACCCTCTGCTGGTGGGGACGCAGTGAGACGTTGTTGTGTCTGTGAGACTGACTCAGATGTCGCAGCATGGAGAACACACCTTGGCTGATGCTCACGCTCTGCTCGAGCGGTCCTGCAGAGGGCGCACACAGCACCAGGGTGTGTACGTGTACTGATGCGTGCGTGACCCCGACGTTAGCGTACTTGCGTCCCCCAAGCTGAACTCGACGGCAGTGTGTTAACGTCCCGACTCGTATCCGCGGCTGTACACTGAGCGTTTCTGCCACGGTGAGGTCACACAGCAGGTCCAGCTGCCCCGGATCACAGCGTTCCAGCACCGAGACGCCGTTCAGCCACGCCCACTCCAGCACGCGGTCCGACTGCTTCACTGCCGACAGCACGGCACTCACCTGGACGCGCAGAGTCGCCGCTAATCTTTCCTGTATGATGCGGTCGCTCTGAACTCTCCAACCCTCCTGAAACTGAACGGTGACGCTCTCGTCATAAAGTGTGTCTAATTTCTCAAAAACAATCAGCACCTTAACCGGGGCGTCGGTCTCCTTCCAAACGGACCAATCACAAGCCAGGAGCAGACCTTCCACTACGCGTGACTGGGCGCTGTGGAGTCCCGACACGGCCGCGTGCAGCTCAGAGAAGTTCGAGTGAATAAATGAGATGGCTGCGCCGTCCTCGTCTCCGCGTGCGACCCTCGTGTAGAGCTCACACAACAGCGGCGTGAGAACATCGACCTGACCAGGACTGACACGCCCACCGACGTACCCGCCCACCAACGCAGCCAAGACTCCGCCCTCTGGCTCATATCCACCAGGACCGAACAGTGACGAGGCGTAAGGAACGACGCCATGAGCTATGACATCATCCAAACCGTCCCAGCAGAACACGTGAAGCTGATTGGCCAGTTTCCTGAAGGCGTGGCGGCGGTGTGTGTGTGTGGAGTCGTGCACAGAGTCACGGATCCCCCGCAGCAGCGCAGCCAGCAGGAGGATAAACGACTTCGAACCGTCGGCTGTAACGCTCTCGTGTGCGCACACACACTCCAACACCGTCCTATAGAACAAACACAGGACTGAGTGGAGCGTCTCTCACACACACACACACACACACACACATACACAAAAGCACTAAAAATGCATAAACACATGAACAAAAGGTCTACTTTAATTTGTTTCTCATGAATATGTAATAGGGGCGGAGTCAATGTTAATCAATGAACTTAGTCACTGAAAAAGCAGACAAAGTTTTATATAAAGCACATTAATAATCAGATTAAATCACTTTTTTTTTCAAAAAAATCTTTTATTAACATGCTCTTTATTTTGAACAGTTTTCCGACTATTCTTCCTGACTTTACAGCATTTTTGGAAATTTGGACCAATTTAAAAATGCTTTTTTATTATTATTATTATTATTATTATTAGGGTAATTTTGGTAATTTCTTACAAACATCTCTACTTTCTCTATCTCTGTAATAATAAAAGGTTTACATTCATCCCGGCCGTAACACAAGTCCCCCCTGGATGTAAATAAGTGAGTAGTTGTGAGTCTCCCGTCAGATCGTTACTGCAGTGATTAATGCGGTTCAGCTGTAAGTTATTTAACTCTAACTGATGCAGTGAGGATCTTCTCATTTCTCACACAACCACGTTAGGACGTTAGGAGACGCATCCTGTGGGCGTGGCTTAGATGTTCCTCTGTTTCAGAAGGTCACATTATTGACCTGAATCAAGCAAAGAAAACACCTAAGGAGATTGATGAAACTATTAACACTGGAAAAAGAACAGTTGAACTCATGTCTATGTTTAATAGTGACAGTAAGAACATTTACACACACACACACACACACACACA
>JAQMYL010000037.1:32511606-32528265 GCA_030014365.1 Clarias pachynema
ATTTGGTTTACGAGTGTTTTGGAATACGAGCCGCTTCCGGAACGAATTATGCTCGTAATCCGAGGTTCCACTGTATGCTTATTATTTATTAGTAACAAATCATTTGATTTTACAAAATTCCTACTTAGTATATTTAAACAGCTAAATAAAATATAACATTAATAATAATTATTAAAAGTAAGAAAATACATTTTACAACAGAAAAAAATATTACCACCATTATTAATTCAACTAACTTAAAATAATAATTACCATGAAAATATAATTATTACAGTGTTAATAAACACATTACTTAACTATAATAACATTTTAACAATTCTTCTCTTCTTTCAACAATTATTATATTTTATTTTAACAACTTGCAAAACAAATTCAGGAAAAAAAAATAAATAAATACCTTAATGCTGCTGAGTAGCTTCTTTGGTGTTGGCTACACACACACACACACACACACACCATGAGCATCACCTGAATGTTTACACACATTACACTCTGTTGTGGGATACGACTGTGTTAGTGATGTTCCCGTGTTCTCACCTTCGATCTAGACGAACTGCGGTGCTGCTGAACATTAACGCTGCTGCTGTTAGCCGTACTGTTGCACTACAACACACAGACACGAGACAAAAATAAAATAAAACACCACTATGGGGGGGAGAAACACTTGTTGGAGTGAAAGAATAGTAGTACTGCTATAAAACAGATCTGCTCACCAGGCTGTAGACCTCGACATCAATCTCAAAGTTAGAGCGAATGTCCTGCCTGGAGAGACACAGAGACACAGAGAGAGAGAGAGACAGAAACACAGGATCAAATGTTTGGAACCGGCATATTCTTGTAGATGATCATAAAAACAAATTAAATGAATATTACAGCGGTACCTCGGGATACGAGTTTCTGTTCCGAAGTCGAGTTCTTAAGGTGAAACTTTATATTGTGAAATGCATCGTCCCAGAGGAAATAATGTAAATGCAGATAATCCGCCCAAAAATATCACCAATATTACCAATTTTTACATTTACATTTAGGCATTTGGCAGACGCTATTATCCAGAGCGACTTACAAAAAGTCTCCAAAAAAATTTCCAACACTATAATCATAGAACTTAAATGAAGTAAATGAACTGTAAATGAAGTAAAATATGAAATAAATAGCCATTAAAGCTCACTTAACCTTAATTTATGACTCCTCTTGGCACCGACTGCTTTAAAAACTGAAAGTGACTGTTTTATCCTGGCTGATGTGCTTCATGACATTCTTGAGACTCATGGTGCTGTGACTTCACTAAATCTTACACAAAACGCAAAAAAATAGGGAAAAAAAAAAAAAAAAAAAGTAAACTGGCTTCATCTGCCTTTCCATTCACACAAACACGTTTTGAGCGACTCCCGGACGTACGCGTCACTTAGCAACTGTTCATTTCGGCTCGTTCGCTCGTATGCCGAAAATGCTTCATATGCTGCGGCACATTTCTTGCAAAATTTAATTTCTTAAAGGGCAAAAATTCATGAGATGGGACGTTCTAATGCAGAGGTACCGCTGTATTAATAATAATAATAATGATGATGATGATGAAGGACTGACAGTGTGATGGAGGTAGGAAAGGTGATGGTGTCTCCGTTCTCGGCGTCAGCAGCAGTAGCCAGCGGTGTGGCCACGATGTTACACACTCCATAACGGATCAGGATGAAGAAGTAGTGAGTAGGACGAGCTGCAGAGACACAGAGAGAGAGAGAGAGAGAGAGAGAGAGAGAGAGAGAGAGAGATAGATGGGGGGGTAGGGAGGGAGAGTGAGAGAGGGAGGGAGAGTGAGAGAGAGAGGAGGAGGGAGAGAGAGAGGGAGAGCTCATCACTGTACACAAACAACTACATGTACACCTCTCTCTCTCACACACGCACACACACACACACCCTGAACTCACCTGTGCGGGCGGAGCACACAAACTCCACCTTGAGTGGCAGCTGGATTTTGTTGATGCTGACGGTGCCTCTACAGGGCTGCGGACCGGGGGCGTCCGTCTCTCTTCCTGCCCCGCCCTCTCTCAGTCGGCTGATCTCAGCCAGCAGAGCGGCGCGCTTCTCACCTGCAGCACACGACAGAGGGTTTCACACGGTGTGTTCACGAGCACAGGAAGTGACGCTCCGTACACATGCAGCAGCAGCGTTACTCACTGGAGACCAGCAGGAGCTTCTCAGCCTCGGCCTCCTGCAGAGATCCTTTGCCGTGTTGTTCGTCACTGCAGCAGCTCAGGGCCTGGAGAGTCTGGTTAATTACAGTCTGGAGCTTGGACGCCTCGTCACTGAGGGCCTGCACCGCACACAAACAAGAAAAAAAAAAAACACATTAGCATACAAACACTAAAAACATCTGCACCATGAGCCAATTCTCTCTCACACTCGCACCCAAGTGCAGCCTGGAATCAGCTGATCTTTGTTTTAACTCACCTTTATAGTCTCCTTGGTGTTGATGGCAGGTTTGATGCGAGATTTCTCAGCAGGCTGTTTCTGAACTCCAGGAGTCACACCCTGAGAGGACGGAGGCAGGTTCTTCCTCTGTGAGCGGTACGCATCAATACTGCAGAGGAGTAAAAAAAAAAAAAAAGAAAAAAATGCTTTAATTAATTCAATTAATTAATTCTCTATAACAGCAGCTCTGACAGAAGTGCAGGTTTACAGTAACGGCTCATTCACAGGGCCGTGTACAGCACACACGCTTCACTGATTATAAACAAAATAAAAATCTGAGAAATCAATAAAATAAACTTTGCTTGTTTTTTTAAGCTAACATCCTTCACCATCCTACATTCATCACGCTCTGATTTCAAATATTTCTTAGATGGTTAAATGCTTTAATACATTTACAAAAAAAAAAGTATAAAAAAAAAAAATCCCTGCTCTACTACTGGCACTTTGAAGCAGTTTCCAAAATAGTTTTTTTGTTTTTTCAAAAGTATTATACGGCTCATAAGGTGCCAGCATTTGAATTTGATTTAAAATAAATTTAAATATCAGATGGTTTATTTTATTCAGATTCATTCAACTACTATTTAACTTCATTTAAATATTAAACTGCCTGTGAACGTACAGTAGATACAGTAATATGAAAAATTCATACTTGTTAAACTCATGAAAATGCACTATTTCACCTGTAGAGAGGCGGAGCAGGGGGCGTGGCCACTTCCTCAGCAGGATCACACAGCACCATGGGTGGAGGCGTGGTGCTTATCAACCTCTAAATCATTTTAAACAGGGTGACAAAGAGTGTAAAAGTGTTAAAATCCGGGACCAGTTGAGAGTAAATAATGACATTAGTGCTCATAGGATGGAGGCTTTATTACAGGCCTGAGCTCACCATGGGCGTGACCACGGCTTCCACTGACTTGCTGAGAGGAGAGAGGATGCAGCTCAGCGGGAGAGACAGGAAGTCTTCCTCATTACACACCGCACTCTCCTCTTTCTCTTCAGCAGCCCCCTTTTCCTCCTCCTCCTCCTCTTCTTTCAGGTCCTCATACTCGCTCTGTTCTCCATCAGGAGCTTCTTCATCTCCCCCGAGGCTGCAAGTCGGAGAATTCGGCTTCAGCTCAGTTTCAGCCTCTATGGTGTCAGAGACAGTGCTGTCATTCACTTCCTCTTCTTCCTCCTCTTCAATATCAGCGGCCTGCAGGACGTCCTCAAACATCTTGTCGATTAAGACAGAAGTGCTCATCTCCACATGAGGACGCACCGCCGCTTCTAAAACACCAGAGCAGGAATCACGTTCCTCTAAAGCTTTATATTACTGAAGTGTGATGAAATTACAGAGTTACTATAACCACTGGTTGATTTTCTACAACAGCACATCCCCAGGTGTTTTATTCCTCTTATAATACACCAATCATTAGCATTTTATAATTTATTAAAGAACAATACGTTATATGTTTTATCAGTTTATAGGCACAAGCAATTCTGTCATATGACTGAGACGCTGCAAATAAGTGTAACTCTGTCCTGGAGATTAAACTCCTCTGTCCTAATTATATAAACGTGCACTACTGTCAGTGCTGCTGTTATAGAGAACTAATCAACACCTTCTGACCAATCAGGATACAGAACTCGGCAGCGCTGCAGGTTACCTGGAGGACAGAGTGCTGGAGCAGGAGGCTGGATCTCTGCAGTAAAGGAAGACGCCACGCTGAAGCTGTCTCCCGTCATCTCGGTCACGCCACTGAAGTTCAAACTGCATTCGGATTCTTTTAACTCGATGCTGGAGTCGTCCTACCACACATTAAAGCGAAACAAATCTTTAAAATTATGGAAATCTCCTGTAACGTTCCGTTCTGACTCCAGAACTCTCGCTCGCTCTCCTCCGGTCAATTTCAACAGAATTTACAGAAAGTCCCGTGTGTGAAGATGTACACGTTCCACAATTCCAAACTATTATACGTATAAAAGGTGTGAAGATAAACAAACAGAAGATAAACACCCGGTGCACGTCACCAACCTCAAACAAACAAGATAAATGCTCACATTCTCAAACTGTAACTGAGGCCATGGGATTGTTCTGGTTCTCTGGAAACTGCCGGAGCTGCTCGGAGGCGTAACCCTCTGACAAAAACCACGTTAGAATCCGTGTTACACACTAACGCAGAGCCGTGCATCAGTAAGTGTTAAAGCACTTCCTGATCACTGGTAAATATCCACACTCACTGGTTGCACTCTGCTCACACTCAGACTGGGAGAACACACCACTGATACACCCTTACAAACCTGAAACACACACAGAACTGATCGAACAGAATAAATGTACCTCAGTCAGTGACGGGTCAGAGAAGCTCCTCTTGAGCCACATGTTCTCTGTGAGAGGCTGCACCCTGAGGGACTTCAGCTCATCCTCTCGAGCCTGAAACACACACACACACTAAATTACACATGCCAAGACATCACGTACACACAAGAGTGTGTATTTGTGTGTGTGTGTGTGTGTGTGTGTGTGTGCACGCGTGTGTGTATGCACCTGGCGCATGCGGGACGCCTCCTTGGTGCTGGGAGTCACAGTGGCGTTGAGCTGCTGCTGCATGTTTTGGACAAAGTTGGACAGCTGGTGTGTGCCGGGCGTGGCCGGGGTGGGGCTGCTCTCTGGGGTCGGGGTCTTGAAGCGCTCCATCCGAGAGCTAAACTCTCCTTTACCTTCAACACACACACACACACACACACACACACACACACACACACACACACACACACACACACACACACACACACACACAATTAAGAGCAGGTACATTATGCTGAGGCGTGTCTGTGATTTAGGCGACCATGAGTCATGTGAACGATGAAGGACCTGTTAACGTCACTATTTGTGGGCGTGGCGCTAATATTTATTAGCTAAATTCCAGATGTTTCTTTTTTCACCCTTATACTGTTTTCTTGCTAACTGAAAAAGCTAAAAAAAAATATTAAGGAAGGTGCTAAAGATACTAACAACAAAATTAAAACCTACATTATTTTAAAATGTCATTGTCCAGGACTTTACATTTAAATAAATTTTTTTTTTTTTTTAAATCTCTTTACATAGTATCTCTTTACATCCAATTTAAAGCGGCACTTAGAATTTCTCCCCAAAGTGTTTGTAGAATTAACTTATCCAAGTCTTATATATCAAAAAATATAAAGACCTGAGAAATAGTTTAAGACTATAAATCAATTTAGAGTGAATGTGTTTTTGTGTTATAAAACAACAACACTTTCATATTACTCTATCTATATCCATACTATATATCTGCGAGTGAGAGGTGGGAGATAAAATAGGGGCGTGCACTTGGCCTCAGCCAATCAGAACACAGAATGATGCTGAGACACTCACCGATGTGACAAACGTCACGCAGTAAAGTGGTAGAGAGACTCTCAGTCCCGGGGTCTGACATACAGCGCTGGACCAGTGCAGCAGCACCTACACACACACACACACACACACACACACACTTAATAAACATAAATCAGTCAGATCTCAGAGTGGCTAAAGTCAAATAGACTCCTCCTCTCTCACCATCCCGTCTCTGTGCGAGCTGCTGAACTCTGAGTCGGACTGATGCGATGGCTGGCGTGTCCGGTTTCACCTCAGACTCCTGGCGGCGTGATCGGACCGGAGACCTGACGTCTCGCTGCTCGGGGTTATGATTCTCTACTCCTCCTGCAGCCAAACGCCGTCTCTTCAACATGGCCTCCAGCTCTGGAAAGGTCAGGAGAGGGTCAGGAACGTTAATGCTGACCTTCCTGGGGTTCGGGCTGGCCGAAACTCAAAACATACCATAATACTATAACAGTACATCATACACATCAGGATATATAGGTTTATAAAGAAACCAAACAGGGAGAAATAGTTCCTGTCTTTATCATTTTTATATGATACTTTAATATTTAACGTATAAGAAACCAATTATTTAACACTGAAAAAACTTTTGTAAAAAATGTGGTGAAAAAATGTGACGGGTTCTGCACTTGTTTGCAATTAACATATTGAAGCTGTCAGTCAGAAAGCAGAAGACCAGGTTTTACCTAAAGACTGGAGGAGCAGAAGAATGGTGTTTGTATGAAGGAGTTCAGGTAACGTGATGACACAAGTATTGCGATATTACAGGAATTGCGATGCTTTTTCATTAAAAAAAAATTATATTAAACTTTTGTTCTAATCCCTTAAATTTGTAAAATGTTAACATTTGTTAATGATTGTGGAATATAATTTGCTAGAATAATATTTTTGTACACACATTTTTTTTTTATTAATTGTTATATTAACCTCTACACTGTGATTCTACAGATACACTACTGTGTTATGTAAAATATCATGTTATGTAAAGTTACAGTATATACAGTACCAGTCAAACACCTTCAGTATTGTTTTACAGTGTAGAAAGAAATAAACATCAGGAACGAGCATGGAGTTAGAAGGGGTGTACAAACTTCTGGCTGGTAGTGTGTGTACTGTGTAGTTTAAACAACTGTGTGGCAAAATATGTCGAACCGTTTCGTCTAAAGTATTATGTAATGAGTGAATTTAGTACAAACGTGGAGTATCATACAGTGTAAAGTATGACGTCATGTCCTATGTAATGTGCAGTACACGGTGTCTTACAGGATCATGATGTGGAAGGAAATCAGTCACGTGTACAGTGTAGCGCTGATCGTCTGGGGGTCACGTGGTGTAACAGGCGCTTCGGTGAGGTGTTTGTGTCACTTCACATTAACTCACCATTACTAGCGGAGATGTTCTCCTCCAGAGGGTCCCTCGGTCTCTTCGGGTTTTTATCCTTCTGCTGCTCCATCCTCTGACCTTCACACCCGGAGAGATGATGATGATTATTATTATTATTTTATATCTGAGAGACTTTTATCGAGCGCCTTCACACCACAGCACCGACTAGCTAGCAGGCTAACTCTACACGACTAGCTTATATTACAATTTACTGCTTAACAACAAGGTTAACATCACTCCTAACTGCTAGTTATACTGGTGTTAATAAATCAAACAACAGTTTATCTCAGGATTGAGACTTTTGATGCGGTGTACTTTGTTAAAACACTCTTTAATCTGGACTAACCTGTCTACAACATTAGCTTCCTCAGGCCAACTCTTTACTAGCTTTAAAACAATCACCCAGTACGATGCCCCGTGTGTGTGAGAGAGAAAAGCAGACAGTGATTTACTCTGTACTGATATTAAATCGTGTAGATGTTTATTATTTCCTTCTTACCTCAGTGACAGAACCGCACTAACACTCGGCTGTTTCTCGTGAACGCGCTCGGCTCAACTGAAGGAACAACTTTTGAATTTCCGCGCGCATTCGGCGCATGCGCATGACAGCGGTGACGCCATAGGGAGAAGAGGCGCACGCCCCCTGTCGGTCACCCACAACAACAACAATAAACTCTCTTTATTTGTAAAATGTAAATGAAAAGAATTAACAAAATTCTAACAGCTATAAATTTATTAAACAAATCGATCCAAACTGAACTATTAATATAAACCAACGTGAAGCGTTTGCTGTAATAATTAGTACTTTTATAGTGCAATATATAGGCATTTATAACACATTCATAATAATGTTCTAGTAATGAAACTAACAAATTTGAAACAAACATGACGTAATCAGACAGGCCATTTATTTTGTATGCGTACATGCTTTTACAGTAACCCATATTCTGCATGGGTATTGGCACCCTTCTATTACATTCATCAGACTCGAAAGGTGCAGTACTGAGCAGATATTATTTGCATAGTGCTTTTCATCACCTCAGTGGATGAGCATTGTGGGTGTACATAGTAAAATTAAAAAGGCCACTGGCGCGCACACACACACACAAGTGGACAGGTTATCTATTATACCTCACAGTTTCAGGTTTAATGCAAATGAGCTTGTTGGACAAACATTTCTCAATTACAGTAAGGTAGCTTTGCGTGGTGAATTAATAAAAAAGGCAAGTTGCAATATAAATACACACTTAGACAGTCAGCAACATTTGAAATGGCTCCTTCATGTCCTTCATTACAATTGAGTAACTTCTTAAAAAGTGCAGTCATAAACAAAAAACAGAATTATGAAAGTCGACACAGTGACACCTTTTATAGTTAAACAGAATAGAACTGAGCAATTAAACACAGAGAGAGAAAGAGAGAGAAAATACAGAAACATACAGTGAATGTAAACATTTCTCTATAAGGTCACAGCGGCGTTATAGGGCACTGGCACAGGAGCAACAACGCAACAAGCAGCACAGTTTAAACAGAAGAAACTTCATCAGTCTAAAATGCAAACTTTTAAAAGTTCACAGGACAGAAATGTATGAAAGAACATTTCTGGATTTAATAGAACTGTGAAACCAAGGATCACCTGGTGTTGAGAATAAAAGTGAAACAGATTAGGTAAACCTACACTCGAGTGTGGGTCACGCATGCGCTGATGATCAATTATACATTTTCTCAAGATATGAGATTTAAGGATTTCCTGTACCTGAGATTAAATCAGAAAGGGATTAATTTAAAAACAAGTAATATGAAAAGTTTGTGAGCGTCTGCGATTAAAAAAAATAAAACGGCACATGCAAATCGTGCTGGAAGTGATGACGTGATGAAGCGGACTCACCAGAGCACTGGGTTTATTTGAGGTTAAGACGGTGTGCGTTATTTCATTGCTATAATAATATAAAATTTGATACAAGGCAAGCATCGAGGCTGTGAATCTTAACTCTCAAAGATTTTGCAATTAATCCTTCATTCTTTTACCTTTTAATATGCTATATTTACACAAAACTAGGCAGCACGTCTCAGTGTTTGATATACAGAGTTGTTTACAGGTTTGTTTATTTTACAGAGAATTGTCACAAATTATTGCGTGTCATTTTGTTGAGACTGGAGTTGAAATAAATCACGGTGACGGTGATGTCATCACGGTACATGCGCGCCAGATCATCTGGGAGCGCCAACATGGCTGCCAGTCTCTCCTGGTCCAACTCTCCATAGTCGTTCGTCCCGAGCGCGTGGCGAATCAGGTGCGTGGCCGCGTTCAGGTCGAGAGCGGGCGTGGCACGTGCCTGGCGCTGTAGCAGAAGTTGGTGCATCTGTCCCAGGCTGAGCTGGCGCTGGCTGGCCGAGACCGGAGCCTCCAGGTGGACGCCGGTTAGATGCTCCGCCACCAGCCGGACCGCCTCGTCGTTGTCCATTTCGTCCCACAGACCGTCAGACGCCAGGATCAGGAAGCGATCCTGAGGGCGCAGACGGTGATACGTGACCTCGGGCGTGGCCTCGAGGTATGGTGGCGTGAGGTAATTCGGTGGTGCGTACTGATAAACGTTCAGTGTCTCCGAGTCATAGCCTCTGTTCTCTAACACACTCTGCTGCAGCTCGCGCCTCCACTTAAACCGAACGTCTCCGAACGCTCGCAGCGGCATCAACACGCCGAGCAGCCTGTCGTCCACGATCACCGTCTGCCGCTCACCATACGGGTGCCGAGACCGTACGCGCTCCACTTCGGCCGGGTTGGTCGTGTTGTGATCGCGAGAAAGAGGCAGCGCGCTCCAGCTCCCGTCAGGTTCCTGAACCCCGAGCACGGCTCGACAGTCTCCGGCGTTCGCTACGTGAATGCCTTCGGGTCCGACGTGAGTGAGACAAGCTGTGCACCCTGCGAACGCTGCCTGGACTGCCGTGTTCCGCATCAGATCGCTCGCTAACGGGACCTGTGCCTCCAGCGAAAGATCTGCATCCAGACGCTGGAAGGCATAGCTGAGGGCGTCGCTGGGCTTCATTCCGTCTCCGTGCTCTTCGCTGGCGAGCAGCTCCTGCCAGAAGACGCGCAAGTGTTCGATGTACATAGCGGCAGACTCGTGGTAGCTGTGGTCATTGAGGTTTTTGTACCACTGCAGAATCGGCGGTACCGGCCGTAACGTCTCCAACGAAGCCTCCAGATCCTCCAGGCTGGACTCTGACATCATCGCCACGGAAACATAATAAGGCAGACGCTCGCTGACCACCTGAGCGCACATGTGACCACCATGACCATCAAACACTCCAAACAACATCCCCTGTGTTTGCAAGCAGGAGGCGCTGCTGCGTTTGTCCTCTAGCGGAGAATTTGCAGCGAGCTGATTGCTCTCGAACTTCAGCACAGGACTGAGACCTCCACGTCTGTCAAACTCAGGAACTCGCACAGACTGCTCGTTAGCACGCAGCATGGCATCGACCTGCAGCCGGCTCAGCTGAAAGTCCAGCGAACGTCCCGCAGAAGGGAGTCCTTGCTCTCTGTCCTGATCCGAGTCTCTGTCGGACCTCCTTCCCCGAGACGAGCAGAACCTGGCCTGGGCGAGCCGCACGCTGGAACAGCGCCCCGGACGAGAGAAAACTGCCTGACTCGACCGGACGAGCTGGAACAAGATTCGCGTGCACATGTTTGATGACATCACTGCCAATATAGATGGAGTCCAAAGTGCCTACATCTGAAAAAAAAAAAAAAGATAAATCATTAATGATACAACTACACGACCGTACAATACCACCTGAGTATTTTACATATTATTAGCATTTATGCTTTAGAATAGGAGTTTGAAATTTAACAGCACAACTTCTGCATCATACAAAATGTCCTACCCCTGACCCGGAAGTTAAATTATGACATCATTAAGAAATATTTCCTAAATCAGTTTTTCTTCATGAATTAAATATTGTAACTATTTAAATAACGCACAATGACCTGTTTAAAAAAAAAAAAAAAGATGATCATCTATATAGACCAGGGTCCCGATCTTATTTAGAAAAGACTGGTGTGTAATGCGCGTGCGTGTGTGTGGTTTCATTACAGCCAATCAGATGCCACACCTGAGAGTCTAATCAAAGCCAAGAACGAGTAATAGAGCAGGTGGAATCTGGGGTGGTTTCTGCTTGGTTGGAATGAAAGCCTGCGCGCGCGCGCACACACACACACACACAGGCCCCTTTCTGGATCAGGACTGATTACCCCTGCTCTCTAAACACCTGGACCGTCTGCGCACGTGCGGCGACCCCCTTCATGCCCATATATGTGCTTCCGTTCTGTTTAACCCCTATAAATCCACCGGCCGCTCCTTTTAATCTTAACGCCAAGACCATATAAGAAAGAAGCCTTTCTAAGTTCTAACACACCTCTGGTCATTAGTTTAGCTCTATACAGTGAAAAAACATAATATTATATAGGATTTTTAAAGATGACTGAGGTAACTCTGATGTGCACTATTCAGCGCCAAGCTTTCTTTATTTCACTACTGATTATTTAATTCACAGAATTGCGATGTAAATTAATTTTACAAGTATAAACGCTACATAACTATATTACTAATATTAATTACAGCTTCCACCCTTTAACACGCTGCCCACATCACCCCAGGCTAACCATTACCCAAACAAGCTAGCACAGAAAATACACTTATCAAACTTTCCGCCATTTTGAAACATTCCTTACATCGTTGTCGCTTAAATCGTTTGAAAACAGCTTCTAAATTTTAAAACAACGCCAACACACCGTACTTTAATAAGATATTGAGCTACCTGTCAAAATGAGAGAAGAGTTAGCGAACCGGTTTCTCAGTAGCTTTCCGTAGGGGCGGATTTGATGCGCATGCGTAGTTCCACAACACTGTTACAGGAGCATTGTGGGTAATGAAGTGAAACTCTTTTTGCCGCTGGTAATAAACCTAAACTATTTTAAGCATATAAATATATTTTTACTCCAGTGTGTTGTCACATATAAGTCATGTTTCTGTTGTTTTGGAAGTTTCTTGGCGTCTGACGCGATGACGAAGTGAAAACCTGAGGTAAATTTATTGCTCACGAGCTTTCATCACGCACGCTAGCTAGTTAGCATTAATCCCTTCAGCGACTCACACAGGCGCGTATAAAATTATTATCATTAGTTTATTAGAGTGTTTTTATATTAGTAATCATTTTAAGTCTTTATCTGCTGAAGTCTATGCTTAGGTTTGTAATCAAATGGCTGTGTTGTAATGTTAATTATACTAACTTTTTAAGAGAACTTTAAAGAGTTTGCTATAACTTGTATCTTATTTACACTGAATTATATCTAAAAATGTTTTATAAATTCACGTAATCAGAAAGACATATAGGCCCAAACTGAAATTAGCAGAGTTAGCTGTCTGATTTCAGTTTGAACTGTTGTATAAAGCACAGATACTAATGATTTCTTTTATATTTTCTTTTTTAAGTTACATTATCATCGAAAGATAAACCAGCAGCGTCCACAATGTTAAACGGTAAGTTATTAATGTAAGAGAAATACAGTCAGTACTCGTCGAGGTATCGATTCCTTAATTCGACTCGCATATATGCATTGTTTTTCCCTTACCTTATTGTTAATTAAAATGTAGATTAGTTCGGGTTGTAGACGAGTTCATAAATCGAGCTCAGTCCTAGTAGTACCAGGTATATATTAATTACAGTTCAAAATGTCTCAGACTTTAGAAATAATTATCTGGAGCCATAAGAGTTGACTCTTGTTGGTGAGCCGAACTAAATGAAATGACTCACTAAACGACTCACGGTTTCTATTAATTCGTTCTACGCACACTTACTACGCATGCGCAAAAACGTAATGTTTCGTTGCTTTAACACCCCGCCCATAAATCCGTGCTAGTACTCCATGTGGGTTCATGTTTAGTATTGAAAGTGTTTTTTAATCGTTTGTGTGTTTTATTGCACGTTTTATAACAGTCAGATTGATGGATAATGTTAAATCCACACGTTAAAGCGATAGGGATTATATTCTGACAATCATAAAAACTAATTATAAAGTGCTACCAGTATGTCAGAAGGTGTTACCTCTTATTTAAGTGAACTATATATTTTGCAGCACTCAGACCTAGAGGTAGGTGATAATGCGAAAATAGCACGGATTGATATAACTATACATGTTTTATACATGTAGGAAATTCTGGCAAAGTAGGAAGAAACGATAAAACACCAGCCATCACTAATCCAGATTTTTAAATATTTTATCAAATCTGCTAGAGATACACACTGTTTTTTTTGTTTTGATTTTTTTGTCTGTCTAACCCACCAGAGGTCCGTCTTATTTCATTTATTTACTTCTTTAAAATAACATGACTGCATTATCATGGACAAGATCAGTGCACTTACAAGCTACAGTTGGTCAAGCTTTTCTTGCATTATTTGTTCCTTTCATCATGTTTAGGTTAATGGAATTGTATAATCTTTTATAGCTATCAGGACTGATCTTCGCTTATTACTCGAGTGTCTGAAGTACCAGATGAAATGTCCAGCATCTCAGAAACAAGCTCTACTCACCATTGTCTCAATCTGCCAACAGAACGGTCTGAAATTCTCTCTCTCTCTCTCTCTCACACACACACACACACACACACACACACACACACACATACACGCATATACACACATGGTCAGTGTTTGTTCCTCTGTGTTCAGCAAATCAGAACGTGGAGTTCCTCAGAGAGATTGGAGGTGTGAGGTTCATCTATGACCTGTCCAGAGCCAGCGAGTACTCTGAGGTTAAAGAGACAGCTCTATTCACACTCAGCTCTCTGGCTGAACTCAACGGTGTGTGTGTGTTACTAAAAACATTATAATATGTAAAAGTGACCTGAAGACCCTGAGTTTACCTCAATAACCCTGAGTTAGATGTTTGATGTTTTAGAGAGCAGTAAGCAGATCCTGTGCCGAGAGGACATGTTCTGTGGCTTGGCAGACTGCATGGAACAGGAAGTGTCCCTCACGCTGAAGAGAGTGGCCGTGTACATGATTTCTGTATTAGTTTCCAACAACAGTAAGCTACAGTAACATGGAAGACCACGGATGAAATAAAGGCACTCACTTATAGATTCAAGAACAGTTTCACCTAAAAGTTTCATGGAAACTATTAGGTAAAACTGGACATCACAGAGGTTTAGTTCAAATCCATTTTCATGATGTCTTTTAACAAACTCTTGACGAGACATTTCATCGGCTAGTTTGGTTTTAGTCAGGCTGCATGATTAAATAATAACTAATAATTAATGATCTCAGAATAAACTCTATTATATATTTTTTTCTGATTGGTGCTAATATTCTGTCTCCGTCATAACTTTTATTCATAAAATGTACGTATGTTCTCAATTTTAGAAAGAGGGCAGAGCCTGGCTAAGACCTCCAGGTGTATCGATATCCTGCTCAACCTATTCAGGTAGTCAAGTGAAGTCACTGTTTCTAATCTTGATTCAAATGTAAACATAAACAAAATCCAATTGAGGCATTGGCTTAAAACAGAGGGCCAATCAAATTTCTCTTGATATTAAAATTGTGCACCTACAGATAATTAATATTGGATTTAATTCTGAACAAAGTAATTACATGTGTTATATTAGTCCTAAGGTTAATTATCTATATTTTCCTATTGGATGTATGAGAGCCTAAAGAACAGATGTTTTAATGTAAATTCCTGTATGAATTAAGTCTGTAAACCGATTGGTTATACACATGACATGTAGACATACTCACGTAGTGATCAGTGTGTGTTCTGCCTCGCGCTGTGTTGTCAGGAGTACGTATCCAGCGGCTGAAGGAAGTTATGAGCTGCTGCCGCTGTGGACATCAGTGTGCAGTGCTCTCTGTGGCTGTGTCAACAATCCTCAAAACGGTACACACGCTTGTGTACACACACACACACACACACACACACACACACACACACATATATATACACACACCCACATATATACACATACACACGGTGTTCCATGAAACTATTAGGTGAAACTGAATCAATGCAGCAAAACAGGTCAGCTCTGGTGGCGGGGCTTATATCAATCACTGCTAATAAGAGCCAGTGTGATAAGAAGAACATTTGAGTACTTGATGTACTCGCTGACGTGTTTGAGACTCTACGTTACGTTAGCCCTCTAGTGATTTACAAGGTGAACTGCAATTGATGAGGAGTACTAATGATAAATTCATTAGCTAAAGTTAAAGATTCAGAGGCTCTGGATAAAAATAAATTAATAAAAACTGTTTCTAATGTAAGCTTAAAACATACACTGAGCTTGTTCGCTAGTTACTCGTGTTAAATCTGACTAAGGAAACCCAGATAGGTTGAAAGTGTTTTTTTTTTCTCTGTTGAACCTGCCGGTCTACTGAATTACAGTCTAACACCTGGAATTCTCGGGTATTGACATGAAAACTTGGTGAAACCCATCACCGACTCATTTAGGTTCCCCCGGTGAACAGGGTACAAGATTTTCCTGTGTCCATTTCTCTTGCAGAGGAGAACCAGTGTGTCTGCATGCGTGTGTTGCCTCTAGTCAAAGTGTGGCTCCAGCAGGTATCCGTGTTCAGGGCAGAGCTGGCTCAACCCATCTGCTCCTTCATTAGCATGACTGTGGCTAATAACCGTGAGTGAAGAATGAGCAGTAGACCATGACTTAATCCTGTGTAGGTATTCTTTATAGAGGTCATGTACCTGTGTGTGTGTGTGTGTGTGTGTGTGTGTGTGTGTGTGTGTGTGTGTGAATCCTCCAGCATGTGTGCAGGAGTATTTTGCATCAGTTGGAGGACTGTTCATAATCTCCGGCACTTTGTCCAGTGTGGTTACTCAGTGCAGAGAGAATCCTTCAGGATGTAAGCTCGCTGCCATGATCACCAGTACGCTGTCTGCCTGCATCACTGACAACGGTAACACACACGTACACACACACACGTTCACACACACATACTACTGTTGTTGGTTTTTTTTGACAAGTTTTATTCCAACTCACTTACAGATGCAGTTTGTAAACTATAAATAAAGATTGATGTGAAACACAGGAGTATTTTATAAATAATAATAACTGTTTTACTTCAGAGTCATGCATCAGGTCTATAATACGGAGCTTGAATACCAACAATGCCACACCCATATCAGTGACAGAAAGTGAAGTGAATGAAATAAGAGGCGGTTACTGGGTGGGTGGGGTATACACACACACTCTCTCTCTCTCTCTCTCTCTCTCTCTCTCTCTCTCATTCTCTCATTCTCTCACACACTCTCTCTCTCTCTCTCTCTCTCTCATTCTCTCATTCTCTCACACACTCTCTCTCTCTCTCTCATTCTCTCACACTCTCTCTCTCTCTCTCTCTCTCATTCTATCTCTCGC
>JAQMYL010000037.1:32674850-32684918 GCA_030014365.1 Clarias pachynema
AATACTCTCACACACACACACACACACACACACACACACACACACACACACACACACACACACACACACACACACACGGCGTCTCAGTGTCTAGGATTAGAGTGAAAAGGTGTGTGTGTGTGTGTGTGTGTGTGTGGTGTGGTGTAGGTGGAGGTGTGATACACACCCTCATTACATGCAATTACTTTGACTTCCTGTGTACAAAGGAAATATGTTACATGAAGAATTAAATCACGTATCTTAGTGTTTATGTGGATTTTAAACCCTGATTTAACTCCAGATTAAATATGATAATTAATCGTC
This sequence comes from Clarias pachynema, assembly GCA_030014365.1. Classification (NCBI taxonomy): domain Eukaryota; kingdom Metazoa; phylum Chordata; class Actinopteri; order Siluriformes; family Clariidae; genus Clarias; species Clarias pachynema. The sequence goes on from JAQMYL010000037.1 coordinate 32,675,154, forward strand.
TGTGGGTGGAGCCGTGTGACGGTTAATCTCAAAGACAGAACAGAAGTAATGTTTATGTAAATGTTTGTGTTTTAAATTAGATTTTCAACCAGCAGGTGGGGAGCTATGGTGTGTGTATGTGTCCTGTGTGTGTGTGTGTGTGTGTGTGTGTGTGTGTGTGTGTGTGTGATTGCAATAAATTTGTTCTCCTGGTTCCTCAGTAATGGTGAGGGCTCTCTCTCTCTTTCTCTCTCTCTCTCTGTGTGTGTGTGTGTGTGTGTGTGTGTGGGTGTGTGTGTGTGTGGGTGTGTGTGTCACTGTGACCTCATCATTCAGCCTAATGCCACAAAGCTTGAGCTCGAGCTCTGATGCGCTCCTCATCCTGCCAGGAGAGAAACACCAGCACCGCCTCATCTGCTCCTCATCAATACAACCTGCAGCTTTTCACTTTGGAATTAACACCTTCAGCAATGCCATCCAGTCCAAAATTATTGGCACCCATCGGGGAAGTGTAAGCAAGTTATTGCACAAAATAAATATTAAAAAATAATTAATATTTTCACTTTCCAAAAAATTTCATTGTTTAATGTCCCACACATGAATTTATTTATTATCAGCTTAATTACCATTTAGAATACTGAACATGAATCATTAATTTTATTATTATAAGATAAGGTAATAATAATAAGCCAAATATAAAAAATATATGTTTTAAAGGTTAAATAAGATAAAATGTTAAAAATCTATATGTTTTAAAATGTTTGATAAACTTTGATAAATATTGATGGCATCATGACCTGTAGTACAGTATATGTTCACTGTATGGGGTCCTGATTGCCTCTGCCAGGTGGTTATGATTAACGCATTAATGGAGAAGTGCACCAAGTGTCTCAGTGTCCTGCAGAAAAGCCTCAGGGAATTGTGTAAGTTCCTTAATAAATATTTTTATTGTGTTAACATCAACCCACTCAGCGTTCCCATGTGCTTAAACTCAAAATATCACTCAGTGTGTATGTGTGTTATTCATTTTACAGATTTATTTTTGTTCATGTTTATAAGTGGTGCCAATAATTATGGATTTGTGGCACAGAACTGAATCTCCTGCTTTCATTCACTCTCTGTAACGAGCCGCACATCAGCCCTCAGTCTCAGACTGAAGCCTCGTTGTCAAGGTGATGAGCAACAGCACAGAGAGGATGTGGGACATAAAAATAAAGAAATAAAGAAATAAAGCCTCGGGTTCTTGGTCACCTCGACCCTCTCAGGTGAAGATTTGGATATGAGAAGGAAAGTGGATTTGAAGCAGCGGAAATGTGCAGCGTGATGAAACTCTAAGAAATGAAAAAGACAGAAATGAACGACGTGACCATGAACCAGCTCACGTGTGCTCTGACGTGAGAGACAACGCCAAGGCTGAGTGAATGAGTGTGTATCTGTAATATTTGTTAAGTGTGTGTGTGCGCGTGTGAGAGAGAGAGAACAAACAGAAAATCTAACGTCTGTATCTCTGCAGGGACGGATCGGATATCTGAGAGAGAGAAAAGGACAATTTCTCAAGTTCAAGCCAATCCTGCCAAAGAGCTATAATAAAAAAAATATATATATATTTAACATAAGTTAAAGAAAGAATATCATATGGAAATTGACAGATATTTTAGGTTTTATTATTGGGAAGGAAATCATGATTTTGTCCCCTCCTTGGGATCATAAGGTTCGAGCTGCACTGTGGGTACGTGATTTAATACTCAGCAGACTGTGCTGTGCTTTTTTATTACAAAAATAAAGAATGAAAAAATGTATATAAATTAAGAATAGAAAGACACAATACGATGTCACAGAATAAGAAAGCGTGATTAACTCATTTTTGGCAAAAAATGTCAGACAGAACCGTATAATTCCAGGGGAACGGTTTGTTAGTAACAGTTTGACAAACAATAATGCAGCTATTGTATAAACTACATCACTGCACTAGTGTAACGCCTCAGTCTCAGTGTAAAGCCCAAAGCACAAGGTGTTTTGATTGTCATTGGCGTGATACCTAGCAGAAGTGGGTAGAGTAGACAAAAATTGTACTTAGGTAAGAGTAGCTGTAGTTCAAAATAATATCACTCAAGTAGTAGTAAAAAGTAGGCATCCAGAATATTACTCAAGTAAGAGTAAAAAAGTATTTGGTGAAAAGATACTCAAGTACTGAGTTACTGTTTAATCATAACGTCTGATTTATTTATTTAGAAATTATGTAAGCAGCCAGAGAAAATGATAAAATAATGTACAAATTCTGACATTTCCAAATAATAAAATTAATGAAAAAAAAAAAAGAATAAAACTAAATATCTTTACAAAATAACAAATTAAGAAACAAGAAACACAAATTTCCTAATCTCACTTTTTTCACAACATAAAGCTTTTGAACAGATACCAAATGGCTCAGCAGATAGAAAATAACATTAGAACATTTACAAGAGTCTCACTTTACCATAAACTGTCCAGCTGAACAAATGTAAGAAAGTTATATTTTTTAACCTCTAGCTTATTTGCTAATTATATATTCTTCATAAAGCTACTCAAGTAAAAGGAAAAAGTGTGGTGCAGTAAAACGTATGTAAATATAAGAGAGTAAATGTAACTCGTTATTAACCACCTCTGATACCTGTTCACCTTTTACATCTTTTATGTCTTTTATCTGGAGAGGTGAATAGTGAATATAGTGTAAAGTGCATAATTAAAGCTTTAATTGCTAATTACACTCCAGTTCTAAAGCTTAAAATGATTTAAACGTCGCTGTACTCAGACTTTCAGGTAAAGAGAAAGATTAATGGGTGCTGACAAGAAAAAGTACATTTTAAGACACAAACATTTTAATTTTAACACCAAAAGAATTTTGACTTTGTGTATGGATAAACACATTTACATATTTATACATATTTAACTAAACAAAGCTTTGTTTGCATTTTGAAAACGTACTGTTAATATGATTATTTTCAATGCTTATTTTTAAGACTTTTTAGCTGTAGTGTCTTTTACATCATGATGATATCACACCCTCATTTTATTAATATTTCTTTCTGTAAATCAGAATGCATCAGTGTGTGAGGAAAAACAACAAGACTTTGCTCCCTGTTAGAACATTAAAGAGAGAAAGAAGACGAGGACGTGGAGTGGAAACTTCAGCGAAAAAACAGGTGAAGTAGCTTCGTCCTTGAGGTTCACACCATCACTCCTGGCTACAGTACACACACACACACACACACACACACACACACACACACACACACACAGAGTTATCTAAACTAAGGTTTTTAGACTTTTTTATTTAATAAGCTAAATCAATAAAACTTTAAATCTGTCGGGAAGAATAAAACTAAGAATGATAAGAAAAGTTATACAGTATATATAGCTCAGGTGCTGATGTCGCTATGTGTACGTACATACTACTGTAAATATTCTAATTATTTCTCAATTATTTCTTGGACATAGTTTTAAGAAAATTCTCTGATCTCAAAGATAAAGCTGCTCTGTCACAGGGTTCATTGCCAAAACTCTGTCTAAATAAACAAAACCTAAAGTAAAGATTAAGTTTGTTGTAGACACTTTGAGGGAGTTTTTCTTTGCCTCCTCACCCTCACCTGATCAGGGATGAGCTGATAATTATAATGTATGAATTTACTAACATTTTTGTAATTTATTTCCTTTTTTTTTATTCTGTAAAGTTGCTTTGTGACAGTGGCCATCGTTTATTTGTTGTTATACAAATAGAATTGTATTGAATTAAAGTAATACTATATTTTTTCAGTGACAGTGTAGGAATAACAATCATCATCACTGAATAGATCACACAAACCGGTCACAAACACAAAACACACCTTTTATGAAAGAGAACAGTAAGGAAAAAAGAAGAAATGTGTGACCAATGTTAATTTAGCCTGTTATTGTGAGTTTACATTATTTGGAAGTTCGAAATGTTAAGCAACAAATTAGAACTTTATTTATTTAAGCAATCTGAGTTCCTTCTCCAAAATGTATCCACAAAGTCAGAAGCACGGAGTGTACACACACAGTGTGGTGTAGCGCTACAGTTCCCCTTCACTGGAACCAATGACATGGTGTGTTAAGAGTGTGTTAAAGTGGATGAACTGGATCTGGAGCTTCCTCAACATCCTGACATCAGCGTCTGAGCTCAATAAAGCTCCTGTAGCTGGAATAATCAGATACAATTATTCCTATTATTAAATGTTTAAAATAAACAGCATTTGGAAGCAAAAACAAAAAAATCTAAATCACCAAACCAATCAGGTGCAGTGGGGTGGAGGGAGACTGGAAGCCCTGACACGCGCGCGCGCGCGCGCACACACACACACACACACACACTGCTGTGCTTTCAGGAGTTTTCACCCCTCAGATGATTTCAGGAAGGGTTTGAGTCTGAGCTCTGCTCCAGTTAGAATTCTCCAGTATGATTTCTTGTAGAAACTGGACTCCTGCTTTTACCTAGAAAACTCTCACTCTGTCAGAGAGACATGGAGGAAAAGAGTGTGTAAGGTGTGTAGTGTGTACTGGTGAAGATCTGCTTTTCAACACTCCAGCTGTTTTATCTAATAATAATAATAATAATAATAATAATAATCATTTGTGTTGTGAACTCACTTTATAGTTTGAGAGAGACGGAGAGACATTTAGAGCAGAGAATCTGTGGTGAAGTGTGTGTGTGTGTGTGTGTTACACCGAGCTCTCACCAGCAGGAGGGAGGTTTTATTTGGTTGTTGTTTTTGGGGAGGTCTGGAGCAGCGCAGTGAGTCTGGCCGCAGGGACGCAGTGAGCAGCAGCAGCATGTCGGGATCCTCAGACAGCCGCAGCCTGGGAGGAGATGTGATTGACAGCTACACGGACCTGGGTTACGGACAGGTGAAGAGCGGCGCGGATGTGGCGCGTCTGTCCTGCCTCGCGCGGACTTTCGGAGAGCCGCTTTTCGCCCTGTCCGGCCCGGAACCCGCGGCCGAGCTCACCGTCAGCCCGGAGCGCGCGCACGACTTCCTGAAGCTGGAACCGGGCCCGTGGGAGGACATGACGGACAAGGCGTTCCAGCTCAGGGACACCGCGGACCTGGACATCTCCAGCACGGACGCGCGTAAGTTTATTAAAGACGAGCGCGAGCCGGCGCTCATCACCGCCCCGTCACGCGACGCCTTCGACATCCCGCCGACCCTCGACGCGCTGCACGTGACCAGCTCGACCCTCGGCCCGGTTCCGCCGTCACTGATGGACTCCAGCGCGGGACTGATGGTGGACCTGCCGCAGCCGCGCGCGCTGCTGTCGCTACACCCGATGAAGCCCGAGGCGGCCGCTGCGCTGGGCTTCGACCCCGCGGGAGTGTGTAAGACTGAGGTGTCCGGCTGGGAGTCTCCGCTCTGGTTCCCCGGTGAGGAGCGACACGGACAGCTCGGGTTCTCACCCGCAGAGAACCTCCACAGCTCGGGCTTCATCCAGCGCGCTCCCGCGGTCTTCAGCGCCTTCCAGGGGTGAGTGTGTGGCGCGCAGGACACACACACACACACACACACACCTGATTCTATTCATCTGTTGATTAACAGGCCTGCATGACTTAAATAAAGTGTGTTAGAGCAGGAAAACACCACCATGTACAGGACAGGACAGGACAGCGGGTTCTCCAGGGAACCTGTGTGATAAACGATCATGAAAAGTTCTTGACTGTGTGTCTTCAGCTCTCCGTCTGTCTTTACTTTTCAGCCCCAAAATATAATCTGTCCTTCCCAATCCAATTCAAAAACGTTTTAAGTGTTAAAAACAATTCTTATGTTGTCTTCAGATTAATTTATTTTTATTGTAGATGAAGTGTGAAGATCTAATATTTTCTGAACATTTATTGATCCTGGTGTTAAATATCATTGAACCTGATGACAGAGATAAGATCTATTAGAGAGAACAGAGAACTGCTGTGATGATTTCATATCATTTATGATCCTTATATTTATGACATTATCAGATCCTCCTGCAGTGAGCTACACAATGCACATTTCTGCTACTGTCTGTTTGTGAGAGTGCAAACACAGGACAGAAGACAGGAAGGGAAGCAGGTGTGATGATCAGGTGATGAACACAGAGAGAGAGAGAGAGAGAGAGAGAGAAATGTACCAACAACAGAACAATTACTAGGTGAGAGAGCGCGAGCAGGGAGTCAGAACTAAACAGACAAATGCTACCAGATCTCTCTGCTGTAAGTCTAGAATATATTTCTGGATTCTGATTGGTCAGAAGGTGTTGATTAATTCTCTAAAACAGCAGTTTTGACAGTAGCGCAGGTTTGTATTAATGCGCACGTTATAATACATTATTGTTTTATAGTTTATGACATGTTAACAATGATGACTACAGCACACGAATAATAAATAAATCATTAAATTAATAAATAAATTAATTAATTAATTAAAAATATGTATAATACCTGATACCACCCCCCCCCCCCCCCCCCCACACACACACTACTCCCCCCATTCTCCAGCTTCCAGATAGCATCACCCTCATCCTGTAGAACTCTTCTTCATGACACCCCGGGTGTCCAGGTGTGAGGAATATTTAAAGACCTGGTCTGGAACAAATTGCTGGAGCCACATGAACCTCTGGATTAATGTGTGTGTGTGTGTGTGTGTGCGTGCGTGTGCGTGCATGCGTGCGTGTGTGCGATTTGTGTGTAGTGTCCATCCGCAGAGATCGTGTGTGATATGCAGAGATGAGGCTTCAGGCTGCCACTATGGAGTCCTGACGTGTGGAAGCTGCAAGGTGTTCTTCAAGAGAGCTGTGGAAGGTAAGGACGAGAGAAACATGATGAGAAAACAAACAAACAAACAAACAAACAAACCAGAATAAATACATAAATAAACAAAAAGCAAATATATAAATAAATATTATTTATAAGTAAGTAAGTCAATAAATAAATATTATTGATAGATTAATAAATAAACAAAAAAATTAATATAGAAATAAATAGTTGTTATAAATAAATAAATACATAAATAAATACATTCTAGAGAGGTGGTAATGATTATTGCAGATGCGTATTTGAGGTTTTCTTCTGCATTTCACCAGCAGATATTTAGGTGTTTATTAAAGGTCCCAGTCCTAATAAGGTCATAAATTCCAGATTGTGTGTTGATTATCGTGTAATCCGCTCAGCAGCAGCAGTGTTTCAGCTTTGTAAATCATCTGTACGCAGAGTCTCGCTCAGAGCCTCGACTATCACCATGCCAGCGTTCACCGTGTTCTCTTTTTCACACTTGATATTGTCTGTATCTTCTAAAGACAGATATGTAAGAGCCACAATGTCTGACCATGACCATGTCACTCTGTCCTCTCACAATTGTCTCAAACTAACCCACGTCCTCTCTCTTCCGTACTCTCTCTCTCTCTCTCTCTCTCTCTCTCTGCATTAATGATTGTTACTCTCTCGTCAAGGACACCATAACTATCTGTGCGCTGGACGGAATGACTGCATTGTGGATAAGATCAGGAGAAAAAACTGCCCCGCGTGTCGCCTCAGAAAATGCTACCAGGCCGGGATGATGCTCGGAGGTAACCCTTTCATGTGTGAACCTCGTGTGCTGCTCTTTTTAACCTCTTAGTTGAACATTAGCTGCTTGATTAACATCAGAAGAACTGAATGTACTGTAATAAATGCAAACATAATCTAACAAAGATCGAAAAAAGGAAAGAGCATGAGCTCTAAACATCTGATAACCGTCTCTGTGGTTAATTTGCTATTAAAGAGCACTGACTGTCCTTTTCTTGGTTGTTAAGTGAACCAGTCTAACTGGCTAGTGGGACAGTTTTACTTTTACTGCTCAGTTGTATTTCAGTAAAAAGAATTTCAACCATTCTTAAAAAATTAGGTCCTTCAGAGCAATATTATAAACGTGATCTGAGTATAAACACGCCTGTTCCTGGAGGAACGCAGAGTGTGTTAAAGAAATTACCTGAACACACAACATCGTGAAGATCGTGAAGGTCTATGGTTTCACTATGTACCATAATCTCCTACAGAACATTAAATTCAACCATCAGCTGGAGCAGGTCACTAGAGGTCAACGTTAAACACGATGCCACCATCACCATGCTTCATAGTTTGATTTCACAGGAGGAGCTGTGATTATATCGAGATCATGTGACACCTTAATCACACAGATTAACTCCATTTAACAGTATTATACTCATTTTTGATGGAAACTGTACCAGACTGATCCAGAGGTTTTACAGTAATGGGGGTGAATGTTTATGTTTACACCAAAATTATTTTCCACATGATGTCAAGAGAAATGTTTAAAACCCATGTTCTTTAGAGAACCAAAGGATGGATCTTCTAAAATTTCTTATTTTCTTGTACATGAATAAAATTTTATATATGTGTGTGTGTGTGTGTGTGTGTGTGACAGGTCGTAAGTTGAAGAGATTCGGTGTTCTGAAGGCCATGGGTCTAGGCCCACCCCTCATGTTCCAGGGCCACAGTTTGGCCTCCATGTCATGTGTTCCTGGAATCCAAGAGCTGCAGCTTTCACCTCAATTTATAAACATCCTTGAGAACATTGAACCCGAGGTGGTCTACTCCGGCTTCAATAACTCCCAACCTGGACTGCCACATCTGCTCCTGAACAGCCTGAACAGACTGTGTGAGGGACAGCTGCTGTGGGTCGTCCGCTGGTCCAAGGCTTTACCAGGTTCAGTGACCTCTGTACCCATGCAGATGCACACACTGTTCCTGATAAAGGTTCACCACAGATCCTGAAAGTGATATCACACACGGTTCTGGTGATGAGGTCTGATGGAGTTAATGATTTGAGATTTATTGTGAAATAGAAACTAAACTCAGATCAGATCGCAAATTGAAACTGCTGTGTGAGTGAAGGAAGGGCAGATAAAATATCTTAGATTAAAGTTAAAAGCAGGTAAAGAGATGCATGATGGACCCTGATGATTAAAAAAAATGTAAATATGTAAACAAAAAGTATTACCATATTTACATATCGTCTGTTAGCAGAACGTACAACGAGTTAGCTAACGAACGCCGGGTGTGATAGTGATGTCATGTGATCACTTTATTTTTTCCATCATTTCAGTCTGGCTATTAAAATATAAATCCATAATTGATGTAAAAATGGTGTTAGAAATTCTGAGAAGTTTCAGTCCAGAACCTGGTTGTCTCTGGTTAATAGTTGTATCTTGGCTGCAGATAAAACAGTCGACAAGATAGAGATCTGAATAAACACCAAATATAACACAGAGTAACAAGTAAAAATACTTCAGGCTCTGGATCTGATAAGTTATGAGAACCAACACACACACACACACACACACACACACACACACACACACACACACACACACACACAGAGTTTAATACTTTAACATTTTTTGTCAGGGTTCCGCAATCTACACATCAATGATCAGATGACCCTGATCCAGTACTCCTGGATGAACCTGCTGGTCTTCTCACTCGGCTGGAGAACCTTCCAGAACGGCTCCTCCGACTTCATGTACTTTGCTCCTGACCTCATCCTCAGTCAGTAAGTCTGATCACTACGACCTCGTAAACAAGAAAGACCAGATTTAAAGAAGTGGAACTGAGTTCGGGGGAGAGATACACTGAGTGTTACACTGAGCACCTGATCAAGTTTAACACGAGTTACATCAGCACACGAGGGTGAGGGGGTGAGTGTGTGAGGGGGTGAGTGTGAGTGTGAGTGTGTGAGAGTGTGAGTGTGTGAGGGGGTGAGGGTGTGA
>JAQMYL010000037.1:32807357-32818519 GCA_030014365.1 Clarias pachynema
ACACACACACACACACACACACACACACACACACACACACACACACACACACACACACACACACACAGCACTTTTAAGTTAACATGATGTACAAAAGGGAAGTCTGGAAAGATTCAGCACTATAAAAACATTTTGTCGGTGTTGTTGTGTTTGTTTTTTCTTCTTCTTGTCCTCCGTCTTGTCGTCTTTCTTTAATGCATGAATAAAAAACAATGCACTTATCTAAGCTTTAATGGCTTCACTTGTTTAGGCAGCCGTGGGTTAAAGGGATGGAGACGTGTCAGATGAAGAGTCTCAGTCCTCAGTGTTCCCGGCGCTCAGTGAAGGCTGGATTTGATAAACGTTCAGCAGTTTGTGTCATTTAAAGACGTTCTATGCACAATGCACGATACTACACTGATAAGGAGAAGAGAAACTGCAACGGAAACTAGTAGCAAAAAAAATTAAACTGGATGGAATCCTGGTCGAATAAAAAGCACTTGGCCAACTCCTGCGTCCTGGAGATGGTTCGGGCCGACGCGGCAGTCTGTACGGAGCAGGCAGAGTCCAGTCCCTCCACACGGGGGCAGAGTCACATGGTGAAGGTCCTCACCACGGGGCAGAAGGCACCATCAGCACCGCCAGGAGAAGAAGAGTCCACGCGGAGCCTGACGGGAGAGTATGTACGGAGCACTGCTGACTTTTCGCCCTCACACCTACAGAACAACCGAGAGAGACAAACACTCACTATAACACACACACACACACATCCTCGAGCATTTATATGACTAACCTGCTCTAAATACAAACATCATCATGAAGAAACACCTGCTGAGGATTGATGAAACTTACAGTCCAAAAATGTTTTCTCCTTAAAGCCTCATGAGGTCTGGTGTCCAAACACACCTTAAATTCCACCTCTCACATTAGCTTTAATTGTTTTTTTCCCGCCGTGTTTGTGTGTGTGTGTGTGTGTGTGTGGAGGAAAAGCTAATTAAAGAGACATTCAGGTGAGTACAGCTGTGACTTTCCTAAGTTAATTAACCTTCATGTTTCCTCCACAGCCTACAGAGGTGCCGCTGACCGCCGTCTCTCCTTCAGCTATGAAACTCTGCGCGGTTTATTTGAAATTACGCCGCGGTGCGCTTCAGTCCTGCGCTCTGATTGGTCACAAGGTTTTGATTAATTCTCTATAACAACAGCTCAGACAGAAGCTCAGGTTTATATTAACACCTTCGTTCTGATACGTTATCGTTTCCATAGTAACGGCTGATTGACAGAGAGATGTGTAGGAGGAAGGAGTCTCCAGTGTCAGCGCCGTGTAAGAGGTCAGAGGTCAGGAGAGTTTATGCTTTTGTGCTGTGATTTTTAATGTTAATAACTTGAAGAGAGAGAATAAAGAGTGAGTGGTGAGGGTACGAGTGTTATATTAGTTAGTATCAAAGGTGTTTCAAGGTCATGTGACTTGCTGTTTAGGGAAGCAGGCAACCACCTGAGGACGTGAGCACTCTGATTTGAGAGCTAGCCGCTCCCTCGCCTCCTTCGCTGATGGCACACACTTCAATAATATAGGTTCCTCCTTCTGGCAGCGTGAGAACCGCCGCCGTGTTGGGGGTCCTCATGACCTGACTGTGACCACGCCCCTCCTGACGTAGCAACACCTGAATAAAAAAAAGGAATCACACTAAATAACGGACACTTATATCAAAGTGAACAAGTGTATATATACTGTATGTGTGTGTGTGTGTGTGTGTGTGTGTGTGTGTGTGTGTGTGTGTGTGTGTAAGAGAGAAGCACACCCTATAGCCGATGACATCAGACTCGTTGTCCAGAGCCTTGACTGGTACCCAGGATAGCGAGACGTTATTCCCCTCCTGAATCCACATCACATTGGCTGGAGGGTGACTCGGTGCTGAGGACAAGAGGACAGAGAGACGCTCATCATCTACAGCACAAATATCAGCTATGAAAGCACATGTTCCTCTTCAAAGAATAAGAATAGTGATACAGTAGATGCAGCACTTAAACCTGTCCCTGTCCCAAACCCTCTGAGCCTCAGCTAGACCTTCTGCATCAGTCCTGGGTTCGCTGCTTCTCTTTTCTCTATTTTTGTATGTATCAGGTATCTAGTTTGGACCATTCTATTTTAAAACTAAAGAAACATCATTTCTTTTAGTGCAACTGAATATTTAGGACCAAATACGAGCAGGTTCTCTGTCGGTATAGAACGTGCACATTGTAGCCTATTGGCGCTGTGTCTCTGAACCCACGGACGCGTCACGTGTCCCTATAGGACGCTCGGACTCTGACTTCCAGCTTTCTGGTGCAGTAAATGGAGGAGGAAGGGAAGTGCTGCTGTTCTTCACCTCTCTCATCATTCCCTACAGCAGACGATGGGACGGGATTCCTGTCTCTTCTCCCAGCACAGGTCTCATTACTGATTTACAATAACCACGTCTGCCACATCTCACACTCACTACAGAACAGAGAATAATAATAATAATAATAATAATGACCACACCACTGTCTCCTGTAGGCCACACACTATATGACTGTGTGAGTTGAGTTTAAACAGTTCATGGAGGACGTTGTTCATTTTAATGCAACAAAGTGCACAGTATTTATCAGTCTGTTCTTTCAGTTTATCTGACAGACATTTCGATAGGATTTTGTAATCAATACATAAAAGTGACCGGGCCTCAATTTTTAAAACACTTTGGTTGCTTTTGTGGATGAGAAAGATCACAGTCCTGAGAGTAAACACTCCCTTTATGTCTCTATATAATCTCCTGATACACTAATGCACTTATCCCAGTGTGTCACTAGAGCTTGGACATCAAGGTAGAAAGTTCTCTCAGTCTGCCGGAGACATGATCGGACTGTCTGTCTGATTCACCACTGAAACGCCGGCCTCCCAGGAACTCCTTTAATGCCTTCTCCAAACATGTGGAGATGTCTTGGAGGTCAGGACTGTACGGGGGATGAGGCGATAACTCTCAGCCGAGTTCCTTGCGAGTTCCTGCGATCGCCATTCAGGGACGTACGGCCTTCTCTAAAATGTTCACACCGTCAGATGTTCCACTGAGAGTCTCATCACCGTACTGTGACTGAAGTCTTCTGTAAATGTCGATCACTTTCACGCCTTCATTCAGTAGAAATTTCAGCGTCTCGGTTTGGAATGCTCGCCCGGGGGAAAACTGCGGTACCATGACGGCGAGTTCTTGTGGTTGTGGTTCCATCAGGATGCTTTAGGTACAGCATCAAACTGTCAGGTCCGGTTCTCTGTTCTAGACTGATGGAATCAGAGTTTGAGGCATCAATATCTATGAGGATTATGGGTGCTGATTATGAAGATGGGAACCAAAAGCTCTTTTCCCCACACGCTTTAAAAACTCCATTGAGGATTGTGTTTATATTTCAACATTAAACATTTACAGATAAAAAGTCTGTCTCTCCGACTTCTGCCCGTACTTTACCCCGACCCGCTCGAGCTCAATGCTCGGTGTGATATGTCCGCTTAACCTTTCTGAAAATAAAACTGCTTCTCTAGCACTAAAATTAGTCTCATGACTTAAAAAAGATTTCTTCCCCCTGCATTGTCTATTCTGTCTCACTTTCTTTTCCTCTATACATTCCTTAGAGAACGACTACAGCAGTGTTTTTATGCTTAATAAATTTCGTGACTGCAGCTCGTTTATTCCTATTCCTGTCCTCACCGATATTAAAAGTTCCTGCTTCCAGCTTCTCCATAAGATGGAATAATGAGAGGAAAACCATTTGTGAGATAGATACGGCTTTTGTTGGCTCAGTTGCTTAAATGAAGCATCTTCTTCTAATTTTTTGTTAGAAAAAAAAATCTGTGATGCCCACAACCTTTCCAAATATCGTCTGGGATTTATTACATCCATCTGTGATCTTTTTTTAGCGTCTCCAGCCGTCTCCGTAACCGCACCAGCTTGCTCCATGACGCTCCAATGGCTCCCCTTTCCGTCACTCTTCAACCACCACGACCTCCACGATGTTCACACTGCCACTGCTCATCACAGCACTCTTCATCACCGCACCAGACACAGCAGCCTTTTCTCTAACTGCACCATCATTCTCTGTTGCCACGCCCCACACTGTGTGCTCACCCCTCCACCTTCAACCATTCTGTCCTCCAGCCGGGAGCTCTGCAGCGTCTCCATGCAGCCTGTAAGATTCATCTTCATGTGTGATTCTGAAGGAGATCTCGGGTACGTCCTCCTTCAGGAACCTCAGCACATGTCGCCTCAACCACGTGACGTCTGTTTACAGATTCATGCACCATTTTCTGAAACAAAATCTAAGGGCTCACAATCGATGAAGTGAGAGACGTTTGAACTCGTAGCTCTGCTCAGTCGCACCACTTTGATGGAACGCAGTGCGTGTTCTCGTGCTGGTGGTGTTTGCGTACTCACGGTTTTTCTTGGTGCTGGTTCTGATCGGAGCGCTCGGTGGTCCCTGGCCAATGCTGTTGAAGCCCTTCACCGTGATGTGGTACTGTGTGTTCCCCTCCAGTCCCGTAATCAGCATCACCGTCTCATTTCCCAGCGTCCGCTTCCTCTTCCCCGTCTCCTCCTGCTCCGAGTCTCTCCAGTAGTTCACCTGTTAGAGGAAGAGAAAACACTCTGAGTCGCAGCTTCATTCAGAGAGAGAGAGAGAGAGAGAGAGAGAGAGACGCTGATGAGAAAAAGAAAAAAAGTCTGCTAATGTTGTCTAATATTACATCATTTAGTTTAAATAACTGTCGTGCATTTTGCATGAAGAGCGTAATAGCTGAGCGTGTAATATCCTGCAGCACTGAAGGGCGATGATTCCTCTTCCTGAGGACACAATGGTGCTGTTCTCTTTTATTAGATAATCATTCTTATTCAGATCACACACACACACACACACATACACACACACACACACATACACACAAAAAAAAATCTTGTTCAACATGTTCGCTAAATATATAAACACACGCATAAACATAAAAAATTTAAACAATTCAGACACACTGAAATCTAACGCTATCTATAAGCCACTATCCATAAACCCCGCCCACACACTTGGCCACGCCCCCCTCACCTCGTAGCCCTGGGGTCGTCCCGGTCCTGGGCTCGGTGGTTTCCATGTGACCTTCACCTCAGAAGAGGACATGGCGTACGCTTTAACGTCAGATGGCGCTTCCCGTGGCTCTGTGTGTAGAGACAGACGAAATCTCAGACTGAGGAAACACCGCAGGGTTTAACACCATCATGACAGCGTTGTGTTCAAGGTGAAGCTGCTACTCGTAATTCCAAACATACACACGGTAAAACCACCGAGAACACCCCTGACAACTTATTTCTGCTCGGAGTAGTCGTCACAAACAACAACTCCTCCCCCGCTAATGACGAGTGACGTCACATCAGCATGGAGGCCGCGAGCAGCGTAACGTCCCGTCTCCATGCGTTAATGAGTTTATAGCATTATTAGCTTTTCATACCGCATGCTTTCACTGAGGCTTTATTCTGACTCTAAGGTACCGCAGCATGAACCCTGTTAGAGACGATCTAGTACAGCGACAAACCTTCAAATCTATTAACTAGCTACAATCACGCTACGCTAATATCCGCTGCTAATATCCGCTTCCTCCTCTGTGTCCTCACCTCCTTCAGCGGAGAACACGGTCACCACTTTACTGAAGGGTCCGTCTCCCTTGTTGTTGTACACGCCCACTTTTACCTCAAAAGGCGTGAGAGGAGGAAACGTCTCGTCCCTGTACTTATACGTGGTGGAGTCCGCTGACGTCACCATCTTTTCTTTCCACGCTCGAGTCCCGTTGGCACGAAACGCCACGATGTAGCCGAACCCGTCTCCGTTCTGGAACTCCTCAGATACAGGCTGAAAGGAAACGAAAGATCGAGTGAGAAGGAGAAGAAGAAGAAGGAGAAGAAGAAGAAGAGCAGCGTTCTGACATGTGGATTATTTTTCTGCGTGACTGTTAATATGTTCAGAGCTCACAGACGGCCAGCGACGGAGAGACGCAACATTAGAAAATAAGCCGTGATTGGGGGAAAAACGAGAGAAAATTGTCCTTGATGGTGATGGATTTTTCACTCGCTCTTATTTTTGGTGACAATTTGCTCCCGCTGAGTTTAAAGTGAAGGAAGAAAAAGAAAAAAAAAGCTCTTAATAAGTGGAAGATTCACAGCAATTTGCAGCTCACAGCAACGTCCACGTGGGAGGAGATCCACAACACGCCCGCAAACTCTAAAGCACTCTCATCCACGCTCATCTCTTATTCAGGAACGAGCCGCAGCTTTAAAATGTACAAACACGGCCATAACGAGTTCCAGTCTCGGTGTCTCACAGCTAAAGAGCTTCCTTTGTTAGACGAGAACGCGCTAAATGGCACGGATCTGCAGCAGAATGTCATGACGCCCCCTGTGGAGTCCACAGAGCTTCAGCTGTAATAAAAGAAATCGCTTGTGAATGTCACATCACACGTCAATTAAACACGCAGTGACGCAGTGTGTGTGTGTGTGTGTGTGTGTGTGTGTGTGTGTGTGTGTGTAAGGAAACATCAGGCCAGTGAGCGATGTCTGAGCCGCAGTCATGATGGTCGTGTGCAGGAAAGTTGGAAACCAACTGTGAGGAAAAGTTACCCATAAGGCCGTGCAGTCAAGCGATCGCAGCTTTTTCTCTTCCCGCGTGTCACTAGTGATCTTCTTAAATAAATGAATGAATAAATAAATAAATATAAACAAACACACACACAGTGTAGACATTTCCCCGGTTTCTCCTTCGCGCTGCTGTGTGTATGACGCTTTTCCTAAACAGGTGAGACGAGAAGCCGTCCACAACACCTGCTAGCCATTTAATGGCACCAAATGCAATCTATTAAGGGATATAGAAATTTAATTAAAATGTGAGCTAGCAGAATTACATCTTGGCCAAATTTAATAAGCGGCAAACACCTGTACTCACTGGGCTCCCCGCTCTGCACTTGGCAGCGTCGCTGTCTGTCACGCTGTAATCTGTGTGATTTGTACATGCTTCACTATAATCATGGCCCCTAAAGACCGTCACCAAATGAGCCGTCATTCCGCAGAGGAGCGATAGGACGGAGTGCGCGGCAGCTTCGCTCTAAACTCCGCTAGGACACGTTACCGTGCTTGTCTAATTAACTTGCTGCAGTGTTTCTGGAAATGAATCGTCTTCCATCATGCTGACACACTCGCCTGCTCGCTTTAAAACCAGCTCTGAGAAATCAGAGGACGGTGACGAATACTGCAGCTAAAGAGCCGAGAGAAGCGAGGAGCGGAATGAGGTCCGGGGGCTGTTCCTAATGGGGCATTCGCACTCTCTGTGCACACTCTAATGAGGTGCACTTGATGGGTCTGTTTAGCCATTTATCCTGTTTAATAAGGAGAACCTCGTCTCTAACAACTAATCCTGCGTGAACGAAGGTCAGCTACTGGTCTAATAAACACGCCGACACACACACACACACACACACACACACACACACACACACTCCTGTCCTCTACTGTTAGCACACAACACCTGTAGCAGACTTTCATTTCAAAATATTTCACTCTGTGTATTGTTAGATCTGTACACAATAGTCACGCTACATTAGCCTTCGTAGCCGAAGCGCCGTGAACACGTCTGCCTCTGATTTTCACTGGTTTTAAGAATATCTCCCACATTACTGGTTTAAGCTGGAACGGTAAGGTTTCCTACATCTTCAGGACAGAGGAGTTTACGCTGCTTTGTCATTTCTCAGTCACATGACAAGCTGTGATTTTTGTCATATTAGCTTTGAGAAAGAGCGCGGTGAGGGAACGAGTGTTTATAGCTGCTGGAACGTAAAGGAGAACAGGAACTCTCTCACTTCACAAGCAATGAATGTGACTATAAAAGGGATAAAATGCTGCTGATCAGAGGGTTGGGAGTTCTGCTGGGTTTCCTCCAGAGGTGGAAGGTAACTGAGTACATGTACTTTGTTCATCTTTGATGCTTTTGTACTTTACTTTATTAGAGCATCCATATTGGTAATGAAGTGCAGATTTCGACAAATTGTACATTGACTTTATTACATTTAGGAAAATGAAAGCAAATATTTTTCAGCGTTCTGTCCTGTACACCTCCTCCTTTGCGTCGCCTGGAGTGAGATCTGGACTTCATGGAGGTCGTTCATGTAGTCCGCGTCGTTCCAGCCAGCATCCGCACGATGTTCCAGTGATACTACAAGTTTTATAGACATTACATATTGCCCTGTAGAGTATATTTAGTTTATTAGAGTTAAGTTTTTACTTTTAGTTACTTTTACTCTGCTCAAACGCACAGTACTTTTACTTCACTTCATTTCTGCATGGCATTGAGTTACCTAACGGTGTGCCGTACTTAAAGAAAAAATTCCTCCAACCGCTGATTAATGTGTGTAACTGTGTGACTTGCCTTTCCTTCGAGACACACCAATAATGTAACAGGAGTTTGAACAGATTTACAGGAAAACAGCACATTTATAATTGGAGAGAGAGAGAGAGAGAGAGAGAGATCTTTTACTTTGAAAACCTACTGTGAGCTAACACACACTCAGTCATTTTAATACTTTAGTAAATTCTAAAGTTCTACTTTTGATAAATTTAGTAAATGGAGGACTTATACTATTACTTGAGTAATATTTGCCAAAAGGAAACCTTAACTTTTACTCAATCCCAGCACCTGAATACGTCCTCAACACCTTGCGGAAGTCTTGAGAAAATCTTGTGAAAAGGCTGAATTACAGCAGGAAGCACTTCAGGGTAAAACATACGCTGATAACCTGCAGATCAAAGGATCTGGTTTGGCGACGCCAAGAAAGAGACTCGGACGAAGAAAAAAAGTAAATTGGAGGATTTGGTACGCTGCTGTGGTGTCAGAGGGAGAAGACACTTGGGGACATGCTGTCAGAGGAAACTAATCGGCCTCAGAGTGGTAAGTGTAAGTCGGCTTTACCCCCATCCAGCATCCACTCAGTTAACACAGACAGTGTTCTGTTAAATGACTTCCAAATGTCACAGCCTAGAAATGCCATTTAGAAATGCCACGTTTGGCCCAAATCTGCTCCTGATGGCCTGCAGAGGACGGGGTATTGTTGGAGAAGGGCTGACAAGTGAAGGGGGCTCCTGGAGAAAACATTCAGCAAGGTGAACTTCATGGAAGCTCGTGCTTTTGTTGAACAAAACTGAATAAAACTAAAGTGGAGTCTTATCTGCAAACCATCTCATGGCGGTCGCTTGTGTTTCAGAGCTAGGACTTCACACCACGACTCCACCAGCACCGAGTCCCGCTCGCTCCACGGGCCGCGCCTTGGAGCGGAATGTGAAGAGCGAGACTCTTTATTGTAATTGAACTGAGAGATTAAACTAATGATTATGTTGAACTTATGGTAATAGGTTTTGAAAGGAATTATAAACACTACGAGGTGGTGCAGTATCCGAGCGTCCCTCTCCATCTGGATGGAGCTCCTGTAATCTCTCACCAAGGCGCTGTTTCCTTCACATGAAGGTTATTTGGCTGGTGACAGTCGTAGCCGGCGTACTTATTAACTGCAAGAACAGCCATCACTTACAGCCCACATCTGTTCCTCCTCCCTGGTTAATCGCACTTTTAACTGCCCTCATTTGAGATCCTCCAGCTCTGTTCATTTTTAATGCATTAGCGTGCACGCTGAGATTCCCACTGCGATGCCCGCTGCCAAAGGTGCTCTCTCACCCGAGGAACGTTTCATCCTAATATCCTCTTAACACAGTGGGAGATTGATTAAATTTCGTCCAGAAGTTGTAAAGGGTGAGACTGCGAGCAGATGTTCCAGGCGCAGGCCTGTGTTTACAGGGAAACCGCTTTCAGAACTGAAGGTTAATTATGGCGTTCAGCCTTCATCTGAGACCAAAGTTCTCATCCATTCCGTTTCTCCTACAGCCTCGGTGTCGAGACAAAGACAAAACCACGTCGGGACATCATTACTGATGGAGACATCACTGAGGTGTTTCACACACAAAGTCCCCTTCTACTGAGAGCTGGTGTTGTTATAAAGCTACCGATTGTATGGAAAAGGAGATAAAACATCATAAAGTTAGTTCATATTTGTTTCGTGTGAATTACGCTGTATACTGTGTGCAGAATTGTTGAGCAAGTGAGAATTCCGGCCTTATTGATTCTTGCAGGCATATTTAACTCCAAACTATAAAAACGTGAGTGCTTACAGGATTGAAGTGCTCTCGGGTGTATTTATGTAATGAGGGAGGGTGTGGCCTAATGTTATTAAAATCACACATATCCATGTGTATCCATTATTAGGCAGCATCTTTACCCCAGGCACAATGGTCTGAAAAAGAGATTTAACCCACAGTGGAAGGGTATAAATTGTAAAATGAGTTTGAAATGGCCGAACCATCGAGGCGTGAGCACCAGACAATCAGACATTTTACTGCACACCGTCAACAGAGTCACAAAAATGTGGGGAGAAGAAAAGACGCAAATTAACTGCAAAGCACTTGAGAAGAATTAAATGTGAAGCTAGCAGGAACGCGTTATACTCAGAACTGCAACCTACCTGGAGTGTTCAGGGCTCAGAGACATGGTGAGGGGACATGGTGAGGGGACATGGTGAGGGGAGGAGGCTGGAACACGACCACAAGACTCACAAGTTATAAGGTGAACAGTGGGCCAAGAAATAAGACATTTTTTTCAAAGCTTTTATGGACAGACTAAATGAGAATGACTCTTGATGGACCAGATGGACGGACCCGTGGTTGGATCACTGATGGACACACAGCGCCATGTCGAGTGGTGGAGGAGGAGTTCCGGTAAGGGACGCTTTTTATTAACGAGGAGCTGGTTAGAACTTTCTGGGGCAAAAAAACAAAAAAAAAAGAACTCACTAAGATTTCATTTTCACTAACTTTAAATCTCACACACACACACACACACACACACACACACACACACACACACACACACACACACAGTACAGTATGTGGTGCCCAGTTCATGTGTGTAAATGATGTCTCGTGCTCCCAGAGTCGCTCGGTCACACTCCTGGAATATGCTCCGTGCCATCAGGGAAGAAGAAGAAACCCTCCATAGATGTGATCCTCTGGTGATTCAGTACATTCAGGTGGTCAGCTGACTTCATTTTATTG
>JAQMYL010000037.1:32884024-32896178 GCA_030014365.1 Clarias pachynema
AATATATACGTTTATATTTTTCTTTATTTGTATATGTATATTATTAATATTAATTTATTATTATAATATATAAAAACTATTTTTTTTGAGCAGCTGGGATGGTGGGACTGCGAACTCTGCGTATAGGGAGCGGCGGCACTGCTGCTTTGTGACAATGATAATTGTTAAAAACGGTATACAAATAAAATTGAATTGAATTGAATTGGTTAGTTTAGTTTGACTCAGAAGATAAGTTTAGTTGAATTTAGACTTTTATCAGATAATTAACAGACTAATAAAGACACAGACACACTCTATCACGCTGTCTCTTATAGAAATCTCATTAGTGTGTCTCATAGGTGTTTAGTGCACAGAGTGTGCGTGTGTGTGTGCGTGTGTGTGTTTGTGCACGTCTCGGGTGTGTGTGTGTGTGTGCATTTCATATATATTTGTTTAAACATTTCGTAGTATATATGTAAGTGTGACTGCTTCATATATGTGTGTGTGTGTGTGTGTGTGTGTGTGTGTGTGTGTGTGTGCTTGAGTGAAGTTTGATTTAAGCCGTACGCGCCGCCTCATAGAGATCAGAAGTTTACTCAGAAAGCGTACAGTGTGATGATAAACAAACTCACACACAGTAAACCCGGCGTGTGTGTTACAGTGATGGATTACACACCAGTGTTTGATCAGATCCACTGCTCTGTACTGTCACAGGGTGAGCATTAAGGTGTATGGATCACCGTGAGGGACGAGGTGGTGCTGTGTGATGCTCAGGTTCTGACCTTCACTGTGATCGTCCTCCTGAAAGCCGAGAGCTGACAGTCTCTGTCTGGAGAACAGAGGCCAGTCCTGGACAGAAGAACCGTGGTCCTGCCTCAGCCTCGTCCTGGGGTTCAGAAGTGAGGAGGAAGAGGAGGAGCTGTCCTGCTTCATCCTCAACACGGCCGCATACGGCAACGGTCTACCTGCCACCGATCTGGCAAAGTCTGGAGCAAAGATCAGAGAGACAGAGAGAGAGACAGACAGAGAGAAAGAGAGACAGACAGAGAGACAGAGAGAGACAGACAGAGAGAAAGAGAGAGAGAGACAGACAGAGAGAGACAGACAGTTTGAGTCACATTAATTTTCTCTCAGTATAATTAAATCACAGCCGTATAATCATGAAAATGAGAAATTATGGCTCCAAAAATTACTCATGGAAGTGACTTGGCAGTGAGACACGAGACTCAGTCAGAATACAATTTATTTGATGACACATTTTCTCTCTCTGTACGGAAAACACACTAATTATATCCCTATCACTTTACGACGTCCGTATCGCGTCTCCGACCGTCTACCGCCGCAGATCAGCTCCCGCTAATGTTTGTGTCGCACTTATATAAATAAATAAATGAGAAAGTCCATTAGCACCTGTTAGAATTCCCAGAATCCTCTCTGTTCCAGTTAAACATTAAACTGGTCCTGAGTGAACACCAGAGGACCAGCAGCCGACGCTACACGCCTCCAACATTCACGTTTAGACACGTGGCAGATACTCTCTCATCCAGAGCGACTTTAATGTTTCCGTTATTCGATCGTGACACTGAGTTACTGATTATAACATCAGACACACTGTGGGGAAACGTTAAGGCCGTTTTATTTATTTTACAAATAACCAACACCATGTAATAACACCATGAGAGAGCATCCTTAATGATATACTGCACTGTGTGTGTGTGTGTGTGTGTGTGTGTGTGTGTGTGTGTGTGTGTGTGAGAGAGAGAGAGAGAGAATCTGGAATAAAAAACAAATATGTTTTTTTGACATTATATCACACTATTAATTTCCTGATTTGATGTAAATGATGAACTGGTCATGTGGTTGATGGTAATTAATGCGTCCTGCTGTAAATAAAGCCTGTGTGCAATGGAGTGTGTGTGTGTGTGTGTGCGCATGTGTGAGGGAATTTACATATTGTGGTTTCATCAAACTGTCAGATGGTGGCGCTAGACTTAACACGGCTCCTAATGCACTTAAGCTCGTCCTCAGAATCGAGCGTAACTGAGACACGCCCCTGTTTTAGTCTAACTCCGCCCCTTGTGTGTAACTCTGATGTAATTAATGACGCTAAACACCTGAGTAAGCAGCTTTTCAGATCGTTTGCTTACATGTTTACACACACACACACACACACACACACACACAGAGTGTACAGTCCAGTGAGGTGATAAAGTTGGACCCTCCTGCTTTGTGCTGTATGTAATGTTAAGTGTTTTCGAGTGGACGAGGAGTCGCAGTGTTTAGAAATGAAACCCTTAATGCACACAGATCTGTATCTCTGCAGCCTGAACAGAAATAATAATCAGCGCGCTGACATTTAAACGCTGCTAATTGAAGACACTCGTATAAGACTTGCAAAGCGTGACCTTTAGCCGTCCTGAACTTTCAGCCCAAACCCTGGAAACAACATGGCTGAGAACTGAGAGCGCTCTCTCCACGGCGGCCGCGTGGGTGTCTCCGTCCCCCAGAATGCATCTCTCTGATAAAACCACAGACGGGAGTCTAGACAGCTCTCCCATCTCGTCTGACACCGATGCAGAGAGGATTGTATGAGGAGAAGAGAATTACAGGCTGTGAGACGGAGATGAAGGGATGGATGTTAGTGATGGACGTGTGAACAGACGGAGAGGAAAAGAGAGAAGGATAAAGAGTGCGCACACACACGCACCCACACACACACACACACACGCGGCTCGGCGCAAACGCGCTCAAACACTGACAAATAAATGAATTCTGCTTTGAGAAATGTGGAAATTCCTCAGAGGAAGAAATCAGAGCGAGATTTACAAACCTGTAGCGCAGACCTGCAGCTCGCGTTACATATTCATGAAGGAGCGCAGAGATTTTTAACCTTTCTACCTTCTGCATATGTTAAAATGTCAGTGATTAAAATGATCTCAGTTCATGCACGTGCACACACACACACACACACACACACACACACACACACACACCACTAATATTTTCTGATATAAAATTAGAACGATCAGGTGAAAGTCATTAATCTCAGAGCTGCGGCTTTAAGGTTTTTGTCTCCTGGACACCTGGACACATCTGTCTACTGTTAACGTAGCTGTTGGTCTAAAACCAGTTTGATCTCGAATGATTTTATCTTTAAATCTTCACTCTTAAAAGAATAACAAAAAACTCCCTTTATTTCTCAAGTGTGTGTTGGTGAATGAGTGTGTGTTCAGTTCACACACACAGATGCGTCTCTACTGCGTTCCTCTCACTGAATGTTCACCGGAGCGACTGCAGTGAGCTCCTCGGCCACGATCGCATCACAAGTCCCGGTTTGACTCGAACGCACCACATAGATAGTTAGACATCTGAGTGTTTAATCCGAGTCCTGTGTTGTGGTTTTCTCAGTCGTACAAAAGTAAATACACTAATGTTGAGTTTCACGTCCTAAACTCACACTAACTCACATCTGTACATCAGAGAGGAAACGAAATCAGATGATCAGAGACTCGCAGCTGAACCTCATCAGACAGAATCAGACGGTCACATGACACCTCTGATGAGAGCTCCGCCCACTGAGCACCTACACCATTACTGCATCTCTTTAAAAATAATGAAGGTCTGCACTGTCATACACACACACACACACACACACAGAGTTAAACCCTGTTCTTCATATTGGAGATGCTGAAGCTGTGTCACAGGTCACATGACCACAGGAACATGGAGGAGAACAAAGACATGCTGAGAAAAATCAATAACACTTACGCACACATACACACATACACACACACACACACACACATTTCTAGACAATGTGCTAGAGCATTAAGATTACATAGATTACATTTTATAGACGTAATTACTCTCAACACTTACTGAGTTCAGCAGCGGCAAATTATACAGACAGACAGACAGACAGACAGATACTGTACATACATAAATAGGGAAATAATCTAATTAGTTTTAGGTTTTATAATTAGTTATGTATTACTGTTCTTTTGTGCGTCTGTTCAGATACTAACTCTATATTTATCTTAAACGTGTTTTTATGTGCATATGCTGCTGTTCCTCTGTAATCTTACAGGCGGTAGGATAGATTACAGGATTAGATTACAGGATTAGATTACAGGATTAGATTTACGATCTGAAAAAGTCTAATCTGCATTTTTATAAAGTCGTGTTGTAAAAAAAGAAAAAAAGACAATACAAATCGAATCACACCTGGGTTTGGTGATAATATCGTACCGGGCGGCGCCTGGTGATTCCTGCCCCTATAAATACTGGGGGGGGGGGGGAGGGGGCGGAGTCAATGCTGATAGAGTAATTTATCACCTGTGTGGGATTAAAGTTACAAAGATCTGTTTTTGTGATTTCTAGAATAATCTGCAGTAAAATCCACCTCATGTTCACGCTGCTACTGACGTCAGCGCTACGGCGACGTTAACACACATTCACGTTTAGCTCACACACTCACTCCCTTGTGTTCTCCGCCTTTACCTGAGTCTAGTTCTGTTTTCGTCTGACTTTAGAGGAGATGTTTGAGGTCTGAGCCGTGAGGGATTTATTTAGAACCAGGGTGAGTGTGGATATAAGAGTGCGGTTCTCTTCTCAACACCGCTTATGTCCAGCTATTGTTGCTAAGCTACAAGGAGACGAGTAGATCCGCGGCTCAGCGGGACGACCTCAGCGTGTGTGAAGCTAAACAGCGGCGGCGCGCCGCAGTGGGTCGGCGTGGCCTTGGAGCTGTGAGTGTAATAAATACACATTCGCTAACATTTCTTCATGCTCGCGCTGTCTGTGTCCCTCAGTAGCACAAATTAATTACACTAACAGAAACAGGTGCAGTGATTGTAGGACCTGAAGTGATTAACCATCTCCTGAAAAATTAATGAAGATCTCCAGAGATTATCTTGACTGAGGCTGAACATTTATTCAAAAGCATTAGCAATGCAGAAACCCATACATCACAGGTGGAGCGTCCTCACAGGACCGATAACTTCCCACAGACCCCTGAAGGCTCCGCGTGCACCGAGAGCCGCGCATGTACCCGCTCGGGCGCGTCACCCGGACCATCTTCATGCAGATCAGACTTCAGGACTGACCTTCAGGAGCTGAAACGTGGGCGCACTTCAAGTTGGGACGGAGCAGTTCGACCACCTGTCTCAAAACCAATCGCCATTTATTACTGAGCAGGTCTGGCGCTGTGAGCTGCATGCTAATCCCCTGAGCGCCGACAGCGCGCCTGCTGTGCCCTTGGTGAAAATGGTTTCATGCATTACTTAAACCACATCGTACATCTATATTCTATCTCGCCTACATCTAATATTTCACATACGACAGAGCGACTGCGCTTTCAGTGATTTTAATCTTTTACATGACAAAAAAATGAAAGAAAGAAAAAAAGAAGAACCAAAGGAATATGATGATCATTGGCTCGTGTAGATAAAATGATTTTAGAGATTTCTCTAGAAAAAAATCAGGAGTTTTACGGTAACAGATGGCTCTGTGTTTCTCTGCTCGCTCAGCAGCCTGCCTTCATTAACACCCATAACTCATCACAATAATAACTCACAACGTCACAACCCCCCCACCCCCCCACACACACACTCACACACAGAATAACACACACTCACACACAGAATAACACACACTGACACAAACAACATTTACACAGCGACATGTACGCTTTATATTTACACTCGCAAATCTTTACAACTCAGTCAGACGTAAATAAATGTGACCAGGACGCACGTAATTATAAACACAGACGCCCCCCTGGTGGTGTCCTGGTGTAATACGGTTCTATACGACCCAAGCTGATTAGTTTCCTCTAACAGCACGCCCTAGGTGTTTTATTCCTCTCATACCACAGCAATTTACCAACTTATTAAAGTTTTAATTAATGACACAGTAAAGCCTGGTTAAATAATAAACCCTTTTTTCTGCCTCCACACCCGTCTGAACACACCACACCCAAACCTCCACCACACCATGTTCTCTACATCCGCCCCGCCCCGCTCCTGAAGCGCTACTTTCCTACAGAAACCCATCAGAGCCGATCGGCCTGATTCACTCGGCTGATTATCTGGAGCTGGTGTGTGTCGGGTTCTGTGTGAAGGACCGTGGCATTTATGTGTCAAGTGGAGAGTCATTGATTGTTACCATGGAAACAAACTCCCCACTTCAGATGGGGATTTTATATTTATATATTTATACATACACCAATCAGCGATAACACTAACACCACCGCCAGCCGACCTGAATAAGACTGATTATCAGTTATACTCCAGTAAACTGGAGCCAGGATCACTCGAGGCTCGTCCAGTCCGAGACAGCACCAGAACACCCGGTGCAGCACACAAGGGCACCACAGAGCACCGCACATAGAAAAGAGCTCAGGGCCCCCGACCGCGTCTGCAAACTCAACACATCCCAATCCGATGGAGCCACACGGGACGCACCGGACAAACGAGTCTGATTGACGGAGGCCCCGCCCCACAACCACAGCACACAAAGGATCCGCTGCCAGAGCCTCCTTTTGCTCTTAAACAGCCTCAGTTCTTTGTGGCATAGATTTCATTTCATTTGAGTTTCTGTGCCACGTTGTCATGACTGCGTGATTCCTGTAGATTTATTCCTTCATGCTGCAAAGCTCCTGTTCTCCCAAATCCCAAAGATGTTCTACTAGATTCAGACGCAGTGACTGTGAAGGCTACAGAAGAACACTGAACCCATTAAAACCAGTTTGAGGCGACCGTAGCTTTGTGACATGGTGCATTATATCATTCCCTCTAATACACACTGTGACATTCTAGTGAATACCGATTGACTTTAATAAGCCCATAGTGAGCCAAGACAATATTCTCCACATCATCACAGCACCTCCACAGGGCAGCTTGGGACCATGCATTCCGACCGTTTCTGAACTTCATCAGAGCAGCTTGTGGGTGTGTCCACTGCAGCATCAGCTTTCTGCCCCTGACTGACATCATGTTCTGCTGTTGTAGCTCATCCTCCTCAAGGTTCAAAGGGTTGTGTATTTTGAGATGCTTTTCATCTCACCACAGCTGTACGCTTATCTAACATATTCCTAACACGTTCTTCTCGATTCTTCTCGAAATTCTGGGGCTTCAGAACTGCTGCTCTCTGAAAGTTTCTTATTACTGCACCATCCTGAATAAACTCTAGTGTGGAAATCCCAGGAGTTACTGAATCACTCAAACCGGCCCATCTGGCACGTCGCAGTCAAATGACTGAGCTCAGACTTTCCCCATCCTGATCGGAAGCTGCTGGTCCATACCTGCTGGAGTTTGACACATGACTGACTGATTAGATAATTAGTAATTAGTGTTGTGCTGCGAGTTTTATGCCATCACACTTTCACAGAACTGGTGTGTGCAGACTGTGAGCTCCACTCATTCATAATTTTAACAAAACAACAAAGCAATAATAAAGAATTAGCACATGAGCTAACAGCTCTGCTAACAGCTATGCTAACCAGGTACTGGAGAAAGATGCTCGTCACACACCCATTAAAATAATGCACAAATCCGCTGGATTAGACTTTTAATTTCCTCGTGTTACTAATAAGCATGAAATGACTGATGTCTGACAGATGGCTGAGAATCCGTCCTAATTTGTTGACAGGATAAAGCTGGTTCCATAATTAACATGATTTTCGCTAAAAGGCAGAGCGATGCCGTGTTAGAGGTAGCAGGTGTCACGCTCCTGAATAGTTTTACTGGAGGAATCTCAGCTCACAGCGTTTTAAAGTACAAAAGGCAAACTGGAATTATTGAGTAAAAAGGTGTGTGAAGGCAAAAAGCGCTAAAGTTTCTGCAGGTCATAAACACCGTCATCTCGGTTCCTCTTAACGACTGCGAAACATTCGGATCACTTTTATGGCTCTGCATTCTGCTTCTCCAAACGAGCTAATTGATGCCATAATTCAGCTAAACATCCGCTTGGATGTGAAGTAATCAGCCTCCCATGACTGCGTGCACTTAACGAAGAGAAACCGGCGTGTGTGTGTCGTTCATACGTCTCCTGCCTCGTACCGCCGCGCAGACTGAAAGGGACAGAGTGGAAATTAATTTGAAGAATGATCTAATAAAGTCCATTTGGGACTTTATCTCACGCATAAGCGCTGTAATGAATCTTAATTTGCCGTAAAGGACGTGTAGGTGCGTGGGCTGATCGCACCGCGCCGAGGGAAAATGCCACTGTGACATAACACTTACATAACACACACCTGACATACAGCCTACATGACACGCATACACAGCTCACGTCACGTGTAACGGCCACCTGACACTCTGTCCTCATGCCATACACACGTCTGACGTGACGATAAAAACAGCTGAATGATGTCGTGTAGGTCACCGGACCTGGACTCCACTAGACCTGTTCGGGTTGTTCTCCGGCACCAGGACCTGCGGGATCGGACCAGGCGGGTTAGGCTTCTCTAAAACCTTTGGAGCCCATGACCCTGTCTCTGGTTCACACACACACACACACACACACACACACACATCTACTGTATGACAGTCTTTACACAGCTGTGTAATATGTGATACAGCATGGGGCCTGGCTCACACACACACCCGGAGTAACATCAATCACCTCCAACTGATCTCTGTGACCACATCCAAACCCTTCCAGCTCCCTCCAAACACCGCAGAGCAACCCGAACACCTCAGTGCCACGCCCCTCTCCTCATCACCTCCACACCTCCAACAGACAACAGATGAAAAATCAATGCGCAGAAATTGACTCAGCAACAACAAATTAACTGTAGCAGCCAAAATAAACCAAGTCCTTTGAGAACAAAAACACATACACACACTGACAGAGGCAGTCAGCACACACACACACACACACACACACACACACACACACACACACACACACACACACACACAGTGTATATAATGCAATAACAAATACACAGCAGACCTCTGAATGTGACATACAGCTGCAGCAGGTTGACACTCTACACCGAAATTATAATAAAACACACACTTGTACGTCCTTCACACACTAATGATGCCACGGAGAGAAGGAGTAACACAACAACACAACAACACAACAGACAAAAACTACTTTGTGGCAATGTTTTTGTGGTATTAGCAGCAAAGAAATGACAACCTCAAACTAAAAAAAAAAACAGAAATCATATATGTGTGTGTGTGTGAGTGATGGATAAGGGATGTGTGTAAATCACAGAGTTAGGAGTATCACACACACACACACACACACACACACACACACACACACACACACACACACACCTCAGTTTAACACACACACTGATTGTTCTGATCTTTATCCTGACTGTGTGTATTACAATGTGGCCGCACCTAGTCATTAGGAGGTCACATGACCAGGGGGTGTGTACACAAGGCCACGCCCTTTGAACCTCGTCTGGAGTTTGTAATATGAACTTTATTCTGAAGAAAAAAGTCGAAAGCATAACCTTTTGCTGTTTGTGAAAATTCCACCAGGAGAGCAGCAGGTTCTGAAATACTCAAACCGGCTCATCTGGTACCAGCGACCGGCCCGCGGGTTTAGATCACAGAGATCAGACGCTCTCTTCGTTCTGGTGTTGATGTGGACGTGACCTGACGCTCTTCGTCTGTACGTGTGTGTGTTTATACGCTGTGTTCCCGCCGCATGAGTGTCTGATTCAATTACTGCCATAAATTACTGTTCCTAATAAAGTGGCCAGTGAATATACATGATTCTGTTATCTACTGCGTTATTTCTTCAGCTCAGTTTATAGAAGAGGAAATCTGGAGCACTGACTTGACAGACTGAGAATGAAACCCCAGAGATACTCCATTAATAATTACACCCCACACCTCCGGGGGAAACTAATCCTGACTGAACAGGACTAAAGTCAGTGACGGAGCGGCGCGCGAGTCCGAAATCGCTCAGTCAGCACCTGCGCTGCACTGAGGAGCTTCTTCAGGTCACGATGCAGATACGGAGGTTTTATTTCCACTGTAACAGAAGAAGAGCTGCTGCGAGAGTCACACACACTCACCTACACACTCCTGAAGTTCTGTCAGTGATGGAGGAGATCCGATCACATCAACACCGGATGATTCATGCTCATGCACAAAGACACAAAGTGACTCAAAACTCTCTCCTACATAAACACGCCATAATCAGATGGAGGGAGTCTGACTGGACACGGACGAGGACGGGAAAGTTTCAAACGACTTCCTGAGGCTTGGCTTTTGGGTTTTGGGTTTTGGGTTTGTTTGGTTTGTGCTCCTGATGGATTCTCCTTTATAATCCAGAGCAATAATATTACAGGGTCACTCAGATCCGCTGATTCTTCTCTGTTTCTACACGTGTGTCCTTCAGTGAGACACAATCCCACATGTGAAGAGACACGAGACAACTTAGGACAGTTCCTCCTAGAAACCATGAAGATGCCCAGCAGTTTTAGGACTGAAATCACCGTGAACAGTTTTGTACCCGAGTCTCCACCAGTGAACAGTGTGGAACCTCAGTCCAGTGGACTTCATGGTAACTCAGACACATTTCCTGTTACACAGATGCACTTTCACCCTCACAGTTACAGCAGGAGCTGATTTACGCTCTCTCTCTCTGTCTCTCTCTCTGTCTTTCTCTGGTGTCACCCACATTAGGACGTGTGTCCCTTTAGAGTCTCAGGTTTTCCTCCTCATGTCGTCTCTGGGAGTTTTTCATTATAATTAAATACATTTATTCATGTAAATATGTTTAATTATAATGAGGATTAAATATAAAAGACTTGGTTTCTCCCTGAACCTGTTTATATCTAAACTTCAGGGTTTTGTTTTTAACTCAAAGTACAGAAACTCAGGTTAATTAATATAGAGGAGTCTAAAAAACAATTAAAGCTCATGAAAACGCATCAGGCTTCAGTCGGAGATGTAAAAGATTTGAAACATGAAGGCAGAAGGAACAGAACGGCTCTACGGTGAATCTGTTCCCGTTTATTCCGACTCGGAATCATACAAATATTAAATACATTGAAATTAAAAATAATGTCTCACAACATACTGTATCTGTCAGTTAAGCAAAACTTTTGATCATTTTAGGAACGACTGAGTGGAAGTGCTGCATCATTGAAGCTTTCAAATCACCTCCGGATTACTGTTATTTAAAACGTCCACAGAAATAGAAGCACAAGTCACGTCAATCAAAATGCAACTGCACAGTGAAACGCAGCTCGACGTGACTCATTATGTCTGGAGTTCACGTTTAAACAGCTCCAAGACACATGACAGATTGAGGGAGTGCATCACAGATCATTTTCCTCGTTTTAAACAAAGTTAGAAGAGACAAACTGCACGGAGTGATGGGCTCTAGACACCAAAAACAACAACGCGTTACATGTGAAAAAATCTTCAAAACAATATTGTATAAATGAACATTATTCATGTTAGATGAAGTGAATGAAGGTGAAGATTCCATTATAAAAGTTGACGATTTTTGCCGGATTAACAGCGACCACATTACTGCAGGAGGTGTCGGTGATGCAGCAGTAAAGGTCTGAGAGAGGACACGAGCGAAATGAAGACAAACACCAGGAAAGCAGGTAATTGCGTGAAAGCACTTTGTGAAAAGTGTCATCATTAGGATGTGAAATGCCATCCTTTATCCTGAGAGGAAAAAAACTAATACTGATGCCCTTTGTTTGGTCTTAACACTTCATTTCCTTTGGATGAAGCTGCCAGAGAGGAAGCAGACTGATTATCACCTCCATCAGCTCCATCACCTGACACACGCTCCCTCCGCACCCAGTCCTCAGAGTCTCTCTCTCACTTTTACACCCTGTACACCAGTAATGATCATCAATTCATTACACAGTGAGGAATTTAAAAGGCAAATTACTGAGAGGATAATAATCACATCATCCCGTGAACAAACATCAGCTCCGAAAAATCATCTGATAAAAGCTCTATTTTCTTCTGAAACCAGTTTAACTTCAAAAACCGTTATTGTAACTTTATTAGAGATGTTCCGATACCATTTTTTCCCTCCCGATACCGATTCCGATACGTGGGGTCAGGGTATCGGCCGATACCGAGTACTGATCCGATACCTGGGTGTGTATCTGTATATACAGCTGTATATACTACTAGCCCTGTGTAACGGGTTCGACCCTAAGTGCACG
>JAQMYL010000037.1:32916593-32938384 GCA_030014365.1 Clarias pachynema
CCAAACCACCCCACACACCCCAACAACACCCCACACACCCCAAACCACCACACACACCCCAAACCACCACACACACCCCAACAACACCCCAAACCACCTCACACACCCCAACAACACCCCACACACACCCCAACAACACCCCACACAACCCAACACCACCCCAACATTTAGGCATTTGGCAGACGGCCTTATCCAGAGTGACGTCCAGTTGTATATATCTGAGCAGTTGAGGGCTAAGGGCCCCCCATAAAAAGGAAACTCCAAGATGAGATATCATGTTAATCTCTTCTTATTCTCCTAGACAGAAATCAGCTGTCTTTGAGACTTGAATGAGATTTTAGCCATTTTCTCAATCTTCTCAAATGTGCCTCAAATGTGACTTATTATCTCTAAATCTCAGAGATAGTTCATATTTGTCTTGTGTGTGACTTTTTTGTGTTTCCCACACATGAAGTAGACATGCTTGTAAACTGTGCATTTGGGTTTTATGATTTGGCGTGTAGAATTAAACTCATTACTTTTAAAATGTACATTTTACTACTACAGGAATGACGATGCAAAAATGTAGAACTTACAAAATGCGCATATTATTATATATTATGTCCTTGACGTAAATGTTTGCTGACAGAGAGGGTTTTCATAACATGTCACTTTGTTTTAGATTGCATAGTTAATGTATGTGTTATTCTTCTTATTAGGGCCCAAGCACTATAGGGTGTCCAGGACCCTCTTGTTTTCCTAAGGATTATTTTATTTGCCACCCTTTTGGTGGGAGAGATTTTGCTGCATAGCTACACAGCTCATACACACTTTCACATACTGTAGGCACACGAAACCCGGTACACATTTAGAGCTCATTGAGCCGAACAGCATGTCCTGGGCGAAACCTAACAGGAGGCCAGTTATTTTGGGTTGTTCGCAAAAACGCACCCGATGGATTTTGATCTAATCCTCCTAGGGAATTTATACGATCACCAACAAACCGGGCCGATGTGATCTACAGACATTGCGGACGCGAAATTGCAGAGAGATTTTTGATTCAAAGAACTTTATTAATCCCAGAGGGAAAATGTTTATTTATTTTATTTTATTTATTTATTTATTTTCCTTTCTAATCTAATTTCTTCCTTTCTTCTGTAAATTAATCAAAGCAACTGTATAACCAAGACAAAGCAATTTCTCTCCAGGATTAATAAAGTTCTTTGAATCTTGAATCTTGAATCTTGATATCTCAAACAGGTGAGCCGTGATAATGTCTTAAACTTACACTTAAACTGTTTAAGACGTTAAAAAATGATTAATAACTTTCTGTGTGGCTTTATTTAGTGATGCTATTTTCCAGCATCTGTGGCCTATTCTACACACGTACACATCACACACACACACACACACACACACACACACACAGATCACTCTCACGACGCACACACATGCACAAACACACTTAGTATATCACACACATATCGCACATCACAAATCAAAAACACTCACACACTCACATCTTTGTCTCAAACGCCCACACGCAGAAACAAGTCACAGGTCTCACACACACATCACACACATACTAACACACACATCACAAATGTTAACACACAGACTCACACACCACACACACAAACATGCACAAACACATTTACTCATCACACACAGACTGACACATACACACGTCATATACACACAAACACACACCTCGCTCTCCTACTCTCACACACACTAACCCTCACACACACACACACACACACACACACTAATGTATTCAACAAATATTTAACTGACATTAGCCATGTATAGTGTGTGATGTGTGCAGGTTGTGCGGTGCCCCGGGGTGCTTGGGCCCGTCATCGTTGCTTGCAACTATATTAATTATTATTATTGTTATTATTATTACTATTATTATTATGGTCACACGTGAGCTTATAAATCTGTGCTTTCATTATATTGCCTAGGTTGTGCTGTTACTCTATATTGCACAATCCTGACTCCTATGTAGTTATAAAAACATAATAATGCAAAGGATGGCTGAAATGCTTTGGGGATTAAGGACTAGATGCTCTGGTTATTTGATACATTTATGCCTGAATATTCAACATTTTCTCATGGCCACCCCAATTAAGTCTACAGTACATGTAGATTCTAATAAAGACATAATTTCCCACAGTTTCTCCCACACGTGCTCTAAGCCTGCAAATGTGTTAAGTGTCCAGTGTGTTGGAGAAATGTGCAGCGCATCGCCAGGCCTCAGTGTCAAGTCAGCAAAAAACACTTTACCAAGCACCATTCATCCAGACCCAAGGGTGGCGGTAGCGCACCACCTACTAACACTAACACTACACACCACCCCATATATAACCACACTCCACCCCAACACCACTACACACCACCCCACTCCGCTCCAACACCATCACACCCCACACACACCACCACAGTCCACCTCAACCCTGCCACACACCTTCTCAATACCACCACACTCCAAACCCACACCAACCCTAACACCACCACACTCCACCCAATACCACTACACCCCATCACCACACTCCAACCCCTAACTCCACCCCAACACCCAACTCACCCACACTCGACCACTACACTAGCAACAACACCCCCACCACAGCATGACCACACATCACCCCAACACCTCCACACTCCACCAACACTATCACACCATTTCAAATCACACAAATGTTTGAACACTACCCTACACATCACACACTCATGCATTCTCTCAGTGGCATGAAGATAATATAACTCTCTCTTTCTCTCTCTCTGTCTCTCTGTGTGCCTCTATCTCTTCCTTCTTACTTTTCTTCCCATCAGCAGGTTTGATTGAACTGATGACCTCAATCAAAAGACAATTACCCCGGTTGAGGGCAGGAGGTAATTATCCCCCATCAAAGAGGAGATTGAGCACACCTGAATAGAGAGAGATACTTTTACTCTGCAGAGATGTGTGAAAAGGTACCGGAGTAAAATCCTGATTTAAAAAAAAGCACTATGATGAGGTAATTCACAGCAGAATAGAGAATAAAGCTAAAGATATTTATTAAAGATAATAGAGATAATAAAGTTAGAGCTTTTTCATTGATTTACATCATTAATGTGGACATGACATTTATGAAGTTTTACAAATTTTAGATATTTTGCAAAACACACACACACACAAACACATACATGCAAAGAGGGATAAACACATTGCATGTTACAATAAAAAAATGCCCTCTTAGTGCGGTATTAGTGATAAATATAGAAGTAAAAATTATCTCAAACTTGACAGCACATTAATATGAAATACGTAAAAAGCTGTTTAAATGTCAAAGAATAGTCGATCTCACTAAAACAGATTATTGGATATCAGACAATCGGCGTGATAATCAAACACCACACTCCAGTTAGCATTAAAGTCCTTCTCACATTACCTTCACACCGCTGGGCAGGGTTTAACAGAGAAAAGCAGAAAAGCCAAAAATAATCCTTTATAGTGGCCTTCTAATCTATAAAACTAAACACTTTGCCAAACTCTGATAAGCGCCTTCAAACTCCATCACACTCTAGACCAGTTCCATGGAGAAGTAAGATTAAAGCATTTTACCAATCAATACTGTCCCTATCACACGGTGTGATGGAATACCACAGAAATTTACTGAATAGGAAGTTAATGGGCAGGTGGAGCGGGTGATGGAGGTGAACGCGTGGTGAGAAGCACATCACTTTCCTACTCTGATTCATTTACTGCTGTTTCATGACTGACCTGAAGTCCTGCTACAGTCTTTATCAGTGTTTATTTTAACTTCAGAAACACACTTATACATGCACAAATCACACAACAAGAAAGTAATTCAGCACAATACACACAATCACACTTGAGCATTTTGATGAATCATTAGCTAAAAATAACAGAGTTATTAACAAACTATCCAGACAACAGTTACAGAACATCCTACACAGTCAGAGAAATGCAGACGGATGACCTGGAGCGGATGTTTGTGTTGCAGAACATTACAACATCAACCTGCTGCTCAGCTCTTTACCTCCTGTTAGACATAAATATCAGGACAGATCCAGTGTGATTAACAGGTATTTACCCACCGCCATCTTTTTCTCACTGTGCAGTGGCTCAACATTAAACCAAAATGGACTTAACAGAGATTTTATGTCGTGAATCCACATAAAACCCATACATCAAGTCAAGTCAGATGCCTTTTATTGTTATTGTATCCCTGTACAACTTGCACGCTACATTGTGAAACGCAACAATGCTCCACCAGGTTCACAGTGCTAAACGAAACTTGTGCAAATAGTGCGAGACGGTACAATGACTACTAAAAACAGAATAATAGGCATAGAAAAAATCTGGAGTGATGGACACAGGGGCATGAGGATCTTCAGGACTGTGGTCTTCTGGACATGAGTCAGGCTTGAGGTAACACAGTACAAACAGACCACGTACAGTTACACTGCTAATACATAGCATGTTCCATTCAGAAGCACAGTCTAGGTGTCTGGAGCACACAACCACCTGGAGGTAATGTTTCAGGACCCTGAGCTTTAGTATCAAGATACATTTAACCTAGAAATCACGACCTAAGACCAGCACATCAGGGGAACAAAGGAACTCCAGCTTAAGGCTTCTTTTTAACCCATCTTCTAAAGTCTACTTAAGCTTTCAAAAGAGCAGTGAAGCGTTCCATCATCAGGCCCTCAGGGTTCTTCTCTACAGTGAGTCTCTGCTCAGTCATCTCCTAGACCTAGACCTCCGAATAACAGGATCAGATCTCAAATGACTAAGCAGGACAAAAAAAATATTAGAATGACATGACAATAAGGTGATATTATAGTTTATTTTTTTAGGTTACTTATATGCTAACAGGCATGTTTCAGTACTTAGTTTACTTCATCAAAACTCTTCACACTGTGAGAACCGCAGCGTTCTGTATCGACTGAGCCGTGAACCACTTTTCATTGCTTTTAATGCAGAAAAGACTTCTTTCAAAATTTATTCTGGACCTGATGAGTCCAGACTGATCCTATTCCAGAGTGATGGGCGTGTCAGGGTAAGAAGTGAAGGACATGAAGCGATGCTCCATCATGTATAGTGTCCACTGTACAAGTCCTCTGGAGACAGTGTTATGATCTGGGGTTGATCAGGTCGAGACTCAGTAACGTTATGGGGCAATAAAATGAAGTCAGCTGACCACCTGAATGTACTGAATCACCAGATTATCACATCTATGGAGGGTTTCATCTTCCCTGATGGAACAGACATACCTCAGAGTGTGAGAGAGAGAGAGAGCGGCTCTGGGAGCACGAGGAATCATTTTCACACGTGAACTGGACACCACAGTGTGTGTGTAGTCGAAGCTAAAGGTGACTGAATGAAATCTTAGAGTGAGTACCTTTTTTTGGCAGTGTATAACAGGTGTGAGATACATCATCTATCACTTTGTGAGCATGCCCAGTTATTGGCATTACATGTACTTCACATGTATTTCTGCTACACACCAGTTGCCTGGGTGTTTCAAAGAAGAAAAAAAAACACAATATGCCGATAATATTAGGAAAATAAAATTATCAAAACTGACTTTCATTTATATTATCAATTGCGATGTTTCTCATTTCTTCTTCTTGAAAAGAATGAGGACTAACTTGCATCTTAGAAACAAGAAATCATCCTTTCTTTACACTTCTATACTTTATACCTTACAGTTTACAATTATACTGTGTACAGTGTGTGAAAAAGTTTATTTGCAATTTTTGTAAATTTCCAACATAAATTTTTATTGTATTTTTATTGAAAATTATATCCTGTGGCGCAGTGGCGCAGTTGTTATCACCGTGGCCTTGCACCTCCAGGGCCCGGGTTCAAGTCCTAAACATTTCTACACAAGGTCCGGGTTCGAGTCTGTGGATTCTGTGTTCTCCCCGTGCGTGGTGGATTTCCTCCGGGTACTCCGGTTTCCTCCCACAGTGCAAACACATGCAGACTAGGCTAAGTGTCTGTCCAAATTCGCCATAGTATGTGTGTGTGTGTGTGTGTGTGTGTGTGCGTGCCCTGTGATGTTCTGCCACCCTGTCCAAGATGTTTCCCACCTCATGCCCTAAGTACCCTAGGATAGGCCCCGCCTCCCACGACCCTGTATGCAGGATAAAGCGGTATAGACAAGTGAAAATTTTACTTTTAATTTAATTGTAATCTCTATTGCAATCTTTTTTTTTATGTCACAAACAGTATATAAGCATTTCACTGCATATCATACTGTGTATGGTTGTGTACGTGACAA
This sequence comes from Clarias pachynema, assembly GCA_030014365.1. Taxonomy (NCBI): domain Eukaryota; kingdom Metazoa; phylum Chordata; class Actinopteri; order Siluriformes; family Clariidae; genus Clarias; species Clarias pachynema. Next base: position 32,922,869 of record JAQMYL010000037.1, read on the forward strand.
AAAAAATAAACATTATTTGAAATTAGTGAGAAATCAACTGATCATCGACTACAGTCAATAGTTTTTACTCAATGACTTTGTAATACAGTTTTATAAATGTACTTTTACTTTGTGTTTCAGTTTGTTTTGCCATTTTGAAAGCGCAGTCTAAGTGTATTGGCAAAAATATGGCAGAAATAAATAATATTGAGAAATACTGCTGCAAAAGTCATTACTTCCTTTAAAATAATGTATCACATTACAGATAGCAATAAAGGGACATTCTTATTATTTCTGTGTATTGGAAATGTGTGTTTATGGAAAAAAAAGAAAAAAAATGATCAAAGATAAAAAAGCAGCTAGTAATGCCACATGTTCTTAGTGTTATTCTTTTAACACTAGGGTGATGGAGTGATGTTGTTGAGATGCGTTATGGAAGAATAAACTGATTTTGAGCCACGTATGAAGTGTTTTGCTCACTTATGCATTCTGCATGCAGGATTAACTGCTGTGTGAGCTGCGTGCGGGAAACGAGAACTGTGTTTTAAAAAGTGTATTTAGTATTGAGACATGCTTACAATCAATTGTGAAAACTATAATAAATAAGCAGATATGTGTTTGAAGACAAAATGAGAGATTTTGAAAACAGATTATGAAATATTCCACAAATGCACAGAAAAAACAAAAAATGGGCAGTGGTGGCTCAGTGTGTTACGACTCTGGGTTACGGATCGGAAGATCGGTGGTTCGAGCCCCAGCTCTGCCAGGTTGCCTCTGTCGGGCCCCTGAGCGAGGCCCTTAACCCTGTCTGCTCCAGGGGCGCCGTAAAATGTCTGACCCTGCGCTCTGACTCCTGCCTACTAACAAGAAACTGGGATATGTGAAGAATAAAGAATTTGACTGTACAGTAATGTATGTGTGATGAATAAAGGCCGAACTTAATAAAGTATCTGTCCTGTAAAGTGGAGAGTAATGAAAGTTTATTCAGGTGTTGGATCTCAGAATGTTAAAAATTTTCATCATCGACACCGAAGTGACATCGGAGCAGTCGATGAATGTTCTGTCTCGTTCTCGTTCGTTCCTGATTAATACTCCAGAGAGAAACTTGGCAGTTGTAGAGACACAACTAAAGGAAAACGTTCAGCCTTGGTGACACATTTCCATATGGAAATTACTGAAGAGCTAACACTTTCACACAACTCTCCTGAGAGACAAGAGCTCACATTAGTGCAGGCTATTACACATCACACAACTAGATATTAAAAACAAACAGAAGAACACGCTGTTGCCGTCCAGTTGAGCTTCTCCGAGCAGGTGCTTGCAGCAGACCACGTTAACCATCTTGTGATCCGAGTGTGAAATGAAGAACACCGTCAGATTCACATCCTGAGGCCTGAAGGCCACGTAATAACAGAGCCTGAATATGAGAGTGTGAATTAAAATCATTATTACCCCTCCTAACACACACACACACACACACACACACAGAGTTATTTCCTCTACTCAGCATCCAGAAGCTCAATCACTAAGGAGAAGCACAATCCCGAAACTTTCCAAACACCAACTATTACTTGTAAGTATTTGTTAAAGAGTATTTTTGTGACTGTAGTTACATTTATTGTGATAAAATTAGTTAATTAAGTACTCTCTCTCTCTCTCTCTCTTTAATTCCTGTTGTCACTTATGTTATAGCAGCTGTAAACAGGCTTCCCTTCAGCAGTGTCTCTCTTTTTTTTCTCTCTATTGACGTTAATAAGACAAAAGTGGCAGCTGGTCATGTGACTGAGAAACAGAAACATCTACGTGTAAAGAACTTCAGCAGATTGATGATCTCACACACACTTTATTATCAGTGAAGCGTGAACTGTACACGTCCCTGTGAATGATCTGTTACTATGGAAACGATCATGTACCATAACGAGTGCATTAATATAAACCTGTCAGAGCTGTTCTCTGCTGACCGTGTGTGTGTGTGTGTGTGTGTACCTTTAGAACAGCGCTGTATTGGTGTATTGTCAGTCTGCAGTGAGCAGTGTGTTATGTGGATTTATTGGTGCTTCTGGACCTACAAAACCAACATCTCAAAAGCTCTGGAGAAAAACTCATCTGCTCTATTTCTGTTTAGTGGCATCGTCTTTCCAGCTCAGGAGTTATCCCTAACCCTATCCCTAACCCTAACCCTAACCCTAACCCCAGCCCTAACCCTAACCCTAACCCTAGCTGTGTAAGTGAAACTGAATTCAGATCGGCTCGTTTCTCTAAACCTCAGTGTGACGTATTAAACTCTCGGCTTTATTCATCAGAAATTCTGTGTTTTTATTTCTGTGTGAAAATTTACAGAATCTGATCACACACTATTAAATATGGAGTGTCAGAGAAATACAGCTCTGTGTGTGTGTGTGTGTGTGTGTGTGTGTGTGTATTTTTATCCTGTACATCACATTACTGAATTAATAATCTGTTTACTGTTAAATGTTTACAGTAAACAATGCTAACGCTTCATCCAGAGTTTGTCAAAAGTTTATCTCACTCGAGTTGGATTATGAGGAGAAGAACGGAGGAGCGGCGGCTCATCACACACACACACACACACACACACACACATACACACACATACACACACACTGATACAAGAAGAGAGTGTGTGTTTAACTTGTGTTCTTTATCTGGTTTAGGGGTGAAACTGCTGTATCAGACACACACACACACACACACAGTGTCACAATAATTGCATGATCACTTAATTACCATACAATAATCTCTTACATTACTATAATTATTGCTAGCTCTCGGTTTCACGCCTGTAAGCGGAGTAAAGCTGAGAAACATCTCCATTACACGTTAATTTTCTGACTTAATTTACTCTACAATTACATTTAAATTATTATTCTCAGTTTAACTACTCATTTATCTATAAAATATCTTTACTGCTACACTCTGTGAACATTTAGTGTAAAAACTGTGATTATTTCCCATCACTCAAAATGTGTTCTACATTATTTTATACATAAAACTACCTTATTATTATACATTTTATTTTCAGTTTCTATAAATAATGATGTGAATTATTACAGTGTAAAAAGATGAAAGTGTAAAAGACTTAGAATATTTAATCACACTGTTTGATGATTATTCATGAGCTAAATGTTTTGCTAGTGATGATCCTAAAACCTTTAAATCTCACTAAATGCCATGTTAAATTTCTGATCTACTGCGTGAGTAAGAAGGTAAAACTAGAATATTAAAAACGGACTGGGAGCAGCTCTGAGTGGGTGTGGCCTTTAAAAGCAAACCTTAGAATGGAAGTGTTTGTGTTCTCTCAACGTTCTACCATCTCGTACACAACTGAAGCCTTTCGGCTGATCGTGTAGGTCGATAGATAAATAAATAAATAAATAAATAAATGCCGCTACTGAAACTGAGCTCCAGCTTCAAATTCATTCCATGGAGAAAAATCTATAAGCCACGGCTGATTGGAGGACTCGAGGGTACATCATCCTTCTCCATCAAAATGTAATGCAACACCAGCGCTGAGTATTTCTGGGCGAAAAAAAAAAAAAAAAAAAAGGTTTGACTCCCATTAGACAGGACTAAAAATGTCCTCGCTCAGCCGAGGGACGTTCAGTGATTAGACTGCAAACTTCAGCTGCATTTAAGCTTCAGGCGAAATCTCTGCATCGCTCACACTCTAACTGCGCAATTACACTAAGAAAAGCTCTTGAGTTCTGAGTAATGTATAAATATCTAACTCCATGTCTGACCTTGTACAGTCAGAGATCAGCGAGGCTGTGATTCTGCTCCACTTCTTCACCTCAGTGTTTATTAAGAACTTGTGCACATTTCAAACACATATTTTTTAATTAACAGCTGAATACGGACACGAGCGTTCAGTAATGAGCTCAAGACTCGGATGGCACAGTTTCTTTCTGGCAGAATTGACGTGGAGCGTCAAAGCCACACCCCAGGCTCCACCCACTTATAATACAATATTTCTGAAAACATTTCTTTGATTTATTGCATCTGATTTACATGAATAAGAAGCTTAAAAAAAAGGACAGATTAAAACTTTCACTGTTTGGATGAAAAAACACTGGTGTGAACCTGTGCATGTCTGTTGTGTGTGTGTGTGTGTGTGTGTGTGTGTGCATGTAGTGTGTAGTATGTGTTAGACTCTGTTTATCACAGGTGATGATCAGGGTGTTACTATGTGAGCTGTAATTACTTAATGGTGAATTTCACTTGGTGTTGTTGGTGTTGGTGCCCAACTGCCAGAGACTCAAAGCATCTTCACTTCACACTTCATCATTTCTGTGTAAAGAACGCAACATCATCAGGGACACCTCCTTCCTGAGCCAGAAACTCTTTAAGGTCTTTTCATCCAGGAGGAGATACAGGAACATTTGGACCAGTTTCTTCCCCACAACCATAAAATGTACAGTTTGGATCCAATCAAGCATTATATTTGTAGATGAAGCAACAAAACTCCGCCCCTTTTGTTGCCAAGTCAAGAGAAAAAATCTCTGTAGACTCCGGTTGAAACATACATGTTTGTAAACGCTAGAAGATTTAATCATCATTAAAGTGATGACCATTTCACGTTCATTCCTTACCACACACACACACACACACACACACACGGTTACTCAGTTGGTTTCTCCCTCTGCTCCAGCACGGTTCTCCTAATTAGCTGCACCTGTGTTCAATTAACTCTGCTCTCTCCTTCTCTAATTAAACCAAGCTCAGGTCTCAGTCAGTTTGCCAGATTGTCTCCTTGACGCCATGTTCGAGCTTTCCCGCCATCTGCCTGTTTCCTGGATTCGCCTGTATACCAGACCAGGCCTGTTTCTGACCTGCTCTCAGCCGGTTCCCTGTTTTCAATATATATACACACACACACATATATTGTTCCAGTGCACCATCTCAGTCAATCCACATTCTGCCTTTATTCCTGAGCACAGCGATCATCTCCAGTCCTCCCACAGCCTCTACAGCAGGCTCTCCACGTTACTGTGTGTCATACAGCAGAAACCATAAACTAATCAAAAGGTCTGATTTAGTGTAGTAAAATTTAAGGTGTTTCTTGATTCACAGCAACTCAGAAAACATTTCACATTAAAAGCTGTGTGTAGACTCTCAGCAGCACTCGGAATAAAGTACGTTATGTTAATCAATTAACAAAACTAAGAAGGTAGCAAAAATTTTTTTCACTTTTTGTAACAGCTAAAAAAAAGGTGTAATAGCAATAAATACTGCCAGGGGGATGATGATGATAATGTGTTTGTGTTTTTGTGTTTTTGTGTGTGTGTGTGTGATCCATGGCTTAATAATCCACCAGCATGTCCTTTTATTTCAGGAATCAATGATTTTCAGAGAGTCTCACCCACAGTCTCTAAAGTTTAATAAATCCTTCATCAAATAAATTCATTTTCATCAAGTACGCAAAGAGAAGTCTCACAACTCTCTAACTGCAAAAAAATCAACAGAGCAATGTAATCACGATAACTCCACCAAGTCAGGAGCCAATCTCGTGAAAGAATACTTCCACCAATGTTACACCAAAATCTGAAAGCTATTTGGTTAATCAATCTTACATTGCAGGAGATAAACATCGATCAGCCATGAGGTCACAACACAAAACATTAAGCCCAATATTGTGTAATTTACTCTTGTGCCACTGGAGCAGCTCGGTCCCTTCGGGTGTGGCTCCACAGGGCCTCTGGGGCGTGCTGTGGTGTCCAGCACCAGGATGGTGGCAGTGGACCCTTTGGGTGCAGGGGGTTGTGGGAGTTTGGAGGCGGGGTCAGGGGCCTTGGGCTCTTCGCCTGCTGGGCCCTGCGCGTGGTAAGCTGTAGTACACTGGATGTCCTGGGCCAGCATTTCTTTATTCTGATTTGTGCTGCATTAGCCGTTTCTGTCGGATTGGACCAGACAGGCGGGTCTTTGGGGCGGCCTCGATCCCGTCACCAGTATTAATGTTGATCAGCTCACCTGGCCGTGGTGGTAGTGCTGTGACCAATCAGTCTGGGTTCAAATTCAGTAGGCCTCAGAGAAAACCTCTAGTGTTCAGTTACCACATAACAACAGCAGGGAAAAACAACCAGCTGAATTTGTCCTCAATCTTCTGAGTCCTAAAGAAACTAGCGTTCCATCAGTATTAAAAGGAACGTTTGTAATTAATTCAATAATTAAAAAGTGAACTGACATTCGACTTTAATGTGTCACCACTGTCCTCGATCATCTTCATGTATCTGTGTATATCTGTATCTGTACATATAGCTGAATAAAATGCTTATGTTTGTCATTTACTCTATTTTTTTTCTTTTCTACCTGAACCTCGATTTTATGGCTGAACATATTTTTAAAGAAGATTACACTGAGGAGATTAAATAATAAAAATTGGTAAAAAAAAAAAAAAAAAAGGATGTGATTAATACATGTCTGAAAAGGAATTTAAATGTTAAAACACTTATGAAGACATTTTAATGGTAGCTGAAATCTGTGAATAATTCCCCAAATAGCACAAACCTCTTCCTCTTCTAAGCTCTAATGCACGTCACCGCTCAGAGCTGCAGTGTGTGGGTAATGACCGGAACAAACACAAACGGTTCTACAGGAAACATTCAGGATTTTCCTAGAAGGAAAATTTTTTTCTGCACCCAAATTTAATTTAAGTATTTAATATTTTACCCATTATTTTATTAACAGTTCATATACCTTCATTGCTAACTGTAGTTTTTTGTTCTTAGCGTTGCACTAATAACTTCTGGTCAGTTCTCGCAATCACATCTACAACCTGTCTTTGTGTTACTGTCTCTGTTGGATATGTACAATTAACTTCGGGATCAAAAACACGTATGATATCTATCTATCTATCCATCCATCCATCCATCCATCCATCCATCGAAATAGGAACGCCTGTACAACATCACATTTGTGTAAATAAATTCTCTATAAGGTGGTGTAACTGGATACAGTATTAAATTCATCCCGTTCTGTACAGGACGTTTGGTTCAGTGCGCTTTGTGATCTGAGATTTACAAAAAAAAATCTGCAGGAAAATCAGGCAGCACTTGGCTGAGGACTGATCTTACATCAAAAGTTAACATAACTTCAGGGATATGGAGTGTGTAGAGGAATGGGCTCTGTTCAGACCCTTGACTTTAAACCATCAGGGATCTGCGTGTTGAAGAAGCATGTCTCCAAGCCGGTCTGATTTCCAGGAGTGTCATCTCTGTCCATTCCTTGCTGATGTCGAGTGAGCTTTTCCATCATCTTGCATTTGCATCCTCCTTCAACTGTATCCTGCATGATGGTCTTGGACCTGGTGTCATGGCTCGTGAAATGGCCAACCCATGACTAAACGTTTATTGTCTGACGGTCACTAGGAAAGATTCTTGGAGATTCTTGACAAAGTTCTGCACATGGATGTTGGTCTTATATTCTGTGTATGAGATGCGGAGGGGTTTCCTCGGGCTGTTGGTCTCAAAAGCTTTACATCAGTAGAGCAGGATGGATACAACCAGTGAAGAGCTTGAACTTTTGGAAGTTTGGAAGCTGATGTTGCTCTTCAACAACGTCTTCAGTCTGGCCTTCACTGCTGCGGCTGTTCGAATGCGCACCTCTGTTGTACAGGTGCCATCTGGAGCATCAGTGATATTGGTGCTGGTTTTGTGTTCATGCTGTTCACAGTAACGTTGCTGCCATGCCATACGCGTTGGGTTTTTGTAACTCGGTTGTTCAACAGGTTCGACAGTCAGATAAAAACATTTATTTAAATTGTGTTGCTGCAATAAGTGATCGTTTCCCAGTTGGAATCAAATCATTTTCAACCTCAGAGCATTCAACCAACAAACTGAAAAACTACATGTGCTCATTTTGTTAGCAGCTAACAAGTTAACAGCTAGGTGGCTAACTTGGGTGAGCGATTTTTATTTTCTTTCACAAGCTGTGAACTGTAGAGTCAACATTTATTCTGTCAAAAACAAAGAATTACTGTTTGCATTATTTGCTATAGATTTTCTACAGCGCTGTTACTGTCCTGTACTTGTAGGTGAAGAATAAAAAGACTTGTGTGTGCATGTGTGTGTGTGTGTGTGAGCCTGTGCTCATGATCGCCTCAGATTCATGTTTATATCTAACAGAAGTGGAACCCGACACGGTCTTCTGCTGTTCTGCTGCCATGCTGCGATGCTTTTCTGTTCATCACAGTAGTGAATAGTGATTATATGCATTACTACAGACTTCCTGTCAGCTCACACCAGTCTGATCATTCTCCTCTGATCTCGCTCAACATGATGTTTCCACCCACAAAACTGTTGCTCACTCAGTGCATTTTGTTTTTTCGTACCATTCTGTGTAAACTCTAGAGACTGTTGTGTGTGAAAATCCCAGCAGGAGATCAGCAGTTTCTGAAAAACTCACAGCAGCCCATCTGGTACCGACAGCCAGGCCGCGGGGAAGTCACAGAGATCAGACTTTCTCTTCATAACGTTTGATCTGAACATTAACTGAAGCTCTTGACCTGTATCTAATGTATGACGTTAGGCACGGTGCTGCCGGCACATGATTGGCTGATCATACAACTGTCTGAAGTGTTTCTAATAAAGTGGCCAATGAATATAATGTGCAGTGTTTTAGATTCTTATCTTCTTAACTGTCCTTGAATGTGAACAAGATAAATGTGACTTATCATCCATCTTCATCCCTGTCCTGTGCCGTCCAACGTTATATACATCCATCACACACACACACACACACACACACACACACACACACACACACACACACACAGTTCATATAATCATGAGTTCGATCAGAGATCTAAATTTGATGTGAGATTTCTTCACTGCAGCCTGGTGTTAATCAGAGAGAGCGGCGGTCCGTGTTCCAGTGTGAGACTTGGCAGGACGGCGTTAATTAGACGCCACACTGAGCTGCAGATTGGACTGAGGAGACGATTCCAACAGAACTGAGATGAGCCGCCACACAAACACAACAATTAACCCACTGTCTCAGCACGAACCTCTCATTAACGAGTGTGAAAATTCGGAAACACAGGATTCAGGTTTCGAGGCTGCGAGGTGAAGCGGGACTAAAAAATGTTTATTTAAACCAGGCAGGATGTGAACTCGTTGTGCTGACGGCGATGAATACGCAGATGTTAATTTACTGTATTATGCATGTTTATTTGGAAAGATGCCAGGTTTGTCCTGAAATAAATCAGATCTGTGCCGAGCATCGACACCTGCGTGAACACTCCGGATTAGAGCTGCACGAATAATCGCATAAAAAACTAAATCTCAATAAGGACCAGTGAAATTATTCCATCCAAAAGGCTGCAGTTTATTACAGATTATGTACGCAGAGTCAGGAGTTAGATTTTGTTTATTTTAACTATTTGTTCATTTTATGAAATAATTTTAAGATGATGAACAAATATCAGCAAACATCCTCTTAATGAGATCATTTGTGCCGTTATTAGCTGTTAGTCTCATGAAGCTTTAATTTACAGTTAAATATAATCTCAGGTCTCATTTTGAGGTTTTTGAGGATTTGGTTTATGTTTCTGTTCCTCAAGATATTTCTGAACATGTCCACTGTGACTCGAATAAACCGGCGGAGGAGTGACAGGAGCGAGTCTCATGAGGAACATCAAATCTCATGAGTGTAAACAAGCAGAAAATACAGTCAGGTTAAAACACACACACACACACACAGTAGTGATGTGAGTCACGTCATTGGGAACAGCTCATCAATAAGAATCGACTTTTTTAGCTCATTTTAATTCGTGCTATTTTAGCCAGTGATTGTTTTTCTGTGAGTGGTTTCAAGAATTTTAATTTCTAATTAATAAAATAACATTCCTGAGTGCGGCACTTTCTATTTCTGCTTAAATAATTGTGAAAATCAGCAAAGCATCATGCACATATGCAAACTATGAGCAGATCAGCATTAATTGTATTATGCAGGTGGTGTGTGTGTGTGTGTGTGTGTGTATGTGTGTGTGTGTGTGTGTGTGTGTTTAATTCTTTAACCAGTAAAGCAGATAACATTGAGAGTCAAACACACAAAAAGATCTGAAATAAAGAATTCATCATCAATTAAAAGGGAGAAAAAAAAGATTCCTCACATCACTCCATCAGAGATGTTTCCTGCGTGTCCTACTGACCTGTTTTAAGTTGTCTATAGATTATTATTATGATTATTATTATTTATTTATTTATTTATTATTATTTTGTTTATGTATTTCTATAATTATATTTCAGATTTACCAAGAACAGCACAAAAAAATCCATATTTATATTTTTATAACATAAGCACTAACTTTCCTTTTGAACTCGTCTAATCTGTCAGTGTCGCTATATCATTTCTGCATCAATGGATTTTTCTTTTATTAGTTTATTTGCATTAAACCTTTTTAAATGTCAAACTGATTACGATATAAAGAGCAACAACATAAAAAAATCTAATTCCAATTTATCAGTTCAGATAATTCGTACAGATGGTTTTTATTTCTCAGGCCAGTAAAATCCTCCTGCAGCATCACAGCTCAGTGAAAGTGTGACCGCTTCCTCAGCACATGGCTTCACACTTAGCTCTACATTTTTCATCCTTATTTCAGTGTGTGTGTGTGTGTGTGTGTGTGTGTGTGCTAATGAATTTAACATGGATAAAGATATGTTTATTTACAAAATAAGGTAAAACACGTTGTAGCACTATATCGGGTTTTAGTTACAAAACAATTTTAAAAATGGATTTGTCTGGATTTAAACGATTATGATGAAAAGGCTGCGTAATAAATCTGCAAACAGAAAATAGACGAATGTAAACTCTTGGGGTCTCGCCCAAATTAATACACTAAACTGAGACAGCACCTGTCGCCGAATGTGTGTCAGGTTCTTCTGGGTGATTAATGGCACAAGGTTTTTATTTCCCAAGTGTTTCAGGCAGAGCGGAGAAGTCGTTTATTAAAGAAAGAGCTGAGACTCTGCAAATTAAAGGAGACACACAGCTTCTTTTTTCTCTCACATTTACAAGTTCATTAAAATAATTGTAATTGTTATCTGGATTTTTATCACAAGGTATAAATCTCTGTAGAGTTTTGTAGTAATGTTTACGCGGTTATCAGCTGAACTGTGACTCCTAAAGAAACAGGAGACCATCACTACACCTGCATCTGAGAAACCTGCGCTCAATGTTTTGGTCATATTTGAAAAGCATTTTTTGCTTATCAACAAAAGTACCGGGTGTGTGAAAAGTAACTAGGCATTAGAAATTGGTAATACAGTCCATATTTCTAATACAAATTTATTGAAACAAATTGTACATGTACTGTCTCCAGGCCCTCCAGCCCCACCCTGTATATTAGGCGAACAAGAACTTGATAAATAAATAATATACTGTATTATACAAGGGGTAAGTCAAAAATTATCCACACTCTGGCTGTGGTAATTTATTTTAATTAATACTTAATTTTTTGACATAATCTCTTTGCTATTCAATACACTTTATCTTTCTGTCTACAAGCTTTGCTATTCCCTGCGAGCTACGAATGCACCGCTGTCTTCAGTTCTTCATCAGAAGTGAATCTTCGTCCTCGTAGTTCTGCGAGATCAGGACTATAGTGAGGATGCTTTAACACCTCAGTGTCGACAGTGTGGGCAGGAGCGTGTGGACGTGCACCATCACGTGAGATTACGACACCCTCAGATATCGGCCCTCTGTTTTAATCTGAAGTTCAGTCTTCAGCTCTTCAATAAGCGTCTCACTGTAACAAGCACAGGCCCTTGAGAATCCCGGAAAACTGTAAGCGTTGATGAATCTTCCAGCTGATGGTCGACTTTTGAACTTTTTCTCTGTCTGTGATTGAGGATATTTCCGTTCCACACTCTGCCATTTACTCTCAGACTCAGAGTGATGAATCTGTGTCTCGTCACCAGTAATGATTCTCTTTAAAGAGATAACTCTTACCTTCCTTACAGTATCGCTCCGGATTTAGTTTACAGATATACAAACCCTCCTGTTTATGCTCTTATGTGAGGTGTTTCGGCACCAGGTACACCAGGTTACACCTCAGACCACAAAAAAACTAATCACTGCACACTGCAAATCACATGTGGGATGTCCATTATTGCACGCACCGCAGTTACAAACGGTCTGATGTAACACATTCACACACCGGAGCCGGAGACCGGAGAGCGATGATAAGACAGAAGGTTCAATACAACCAGAGTGCGGATCAGTTTTGACTCATCCTTGTATATATTTTGTTTAATAGAATTTATTTTACTTTCATTTGTCCACAAACATCAACAAAGATGAAAAAACAAACATACTAATCCCCACATATCTTAGGGACATTTAGAATAATTTTGTATTTTGAATAATAAAGCAATATTCCTACGGTGTTTCAGATGATAAACAGAGAACAACATTTCTGTAAGAATAAAGATGTGAAGTGGAAGACTACAGAATTTACCAAGATTTTATCAAGAAAAATTACATTTAATTACACACAAAGTCATATATTAAATTATGCTTTTTTTTTATTTTCCTCAAATATCCTGTAAAGAAAACATGAACACAAACGCCGTCTCAATGCTGTGTTAACCCGAACACAATCACACTACAGCAATACGAGGTCATTAAATTACGTTAAAAAATTATATTCTATTAAGTTCGAAAAAAGTTTAAATAAAAAAAATACAGGAACAAAAATCTAAGTTCTAGCTGTGTTACGTTCCTCTAACACTGTGAGCCGAGTTTCTGTGATGGTAAAAGATGTTCCGCTGTACACGATGTTCTGGTGTTTCTCTTTATTTCGAGGTTTTCATGCTGCAGTAATAAAGCCTCTCCATCTGCTCTCACTGATCGAGCCAAATTTATATCTAAGGTGTTTTAATTGCTGTGATTAATCCATGTGTTATTAAAATGAACAGGCTGCCAGCACAGACAAGCGGAACACACAAACTCTGCTGTTATTTTGCTGATGTACAGAGAATAGTTACGTTATTGTTCCACATCTGCGTGTTCTTCTCTGAACTCCTCTCAATACATCACAATCGATAAACCATCATTCTAACAATAAACACCAATATACACACGCGGATCAGCCCTAACGCTAACACCACCACCAGCTGACCTAATTAACACAGATTCTCGGTTAGACTCCAGTGCACAGGATCACCCGAGGCTCAAAACTAACAAAAAACCTCTGCTTTCTGTAGCATTGCTCACAAATCACTTAATTCCTGCAGCGGCTCGTTACAAACTCGGTCGGGGTTTTTCCCTACCATGTCACACACACACACACACACACACACACACACACACACACACACACAGTTCAAGCGGTAGAGTAATATTAATCAGACAATACAAACAAACGGTTAACTATTTATCAACTATTACAAAATAATTTAATTTGTAAAACCCGAGTACCATGGTTAAAATCCTAAATATGGCTACGTATGTTGATTCAATTTAATCGACTGAGTTTAGTTCTGCTAGTTTCATATAAAAGAATGCAGGACCCCCCGAGAGTACTTCAACACCCTTTGACTTTTTACACCCATTTATTATCTGTGTGCAACACGTGCTACACAAGGAATACCAGCATGTTTGCTTGAAAGGACTAAATTCTTCATTATAGACAGAGAAGGTTCAGCTCACATTTAAAAAAAAATTTGTTAAGATTAGTAATACTAACTGCTAAAATTCTTATTCTTATTATTCTGCTGCCTGATGAAGATGCTGCATGTTACTACACCGTATGTATTTATTTGATGTATTGATGCTGGTCATCGTGACAGCAAATTCAGACAAAATCCCATTAACACTTAGTGCGAGACAAGAGAATTCAGCCTGCATGGGATGCCAAACCATCACACACACACACACACACACACACACACACACACACACACACACACACACAAGGGGCAATTGAGTATAGCAAATCCGCCTACTCACGTTATTGTGAGGTGGGATGAATTCGGAGAGCCTGAAGTAAACCTACATGAACACGGGGAGAACAGGTGACATTTAACACAGACAGGAACACAAGGTCAGATCTGAAACAGGAATTCTGGAGCTGTGAGGTAACAGCGCTGCCCACAGTGCCACCGTACCACCCCTGCTCATCATCATAACCTGGATTATCAATATAAATGAAAATATAAATATATTCTGCTTAATGAATTACAGACTGAATAACACTGACACCGTTCCATTCACTCCTCAAAACGTCTGCTGTTATCCAGCGTGATTTAGTACCATGTGACATGTAAGGATGGAGAAATCCGTATATATACATGGAGCATAGTTCTGGTTCAGCTCAGTAAGTGAAAAAGCACAGAGGTGATGTCTGATTCTTTTCAAGTCAGTAAAGTGTCAAAAGCAGCGTGTTGTGAATAATTCAGCTCCGTGTCTCTGGACTTTTGTGGCTGCATAAAGATATTTGCTTGGAAGTTTAAACACTGCCTGGGAATAACAAGTGTGTTTGCAAATAATCCAAAGAACTAAATCTTCAGGAGAACATCTGACACACACAAACTTATTATTCCACACATAGCCTTCTCCTCACTGCTTTCTGTTTGTTTTCTGAGCTTAAATGACTGACAGCAAACACACAGGAAATTTCAGCAGGTTCTGAGACGTCCGGGAGAGAAGGAGTCAGTGGTCTAAATGTCCAACAAAGTTTAGTTTAGGTCATAAATGGCTGAAATGCAATCCACATGCAGGATCAAACAGGAGGTCGAAGTGGCAAACTCTTATTAATTAAAAACAAAGAAGTAGTTTCTTTAAAACATCAGCAAGTGAGAAAAGTGGAAGAGTAAATATGTAAGAGAAAGTTGAGTCACATGAATTTATTAACATGCATTAGCCAGAAGCATTAACCCTGACTCTGAGTCTGAGGCCCTGACACTTAAAGATGTTTACACCCATTACAAACAATCACAGCAGTAAACATTCACCAGTACAGCACTAACAAACCCTCATAATCACAACATAAAACCCTCACAATCACAAAACACTTCTCAAGCACAACACTAACCCTCGCAAGCACAACACTAACTCTTACAATTACAGCACTAAACCTCACATTTACAACAATAAACCCTTACAACAACAGCACTAACCCTCGCAATCACAACACTAACCCTCGGCCAAGAGCCGCAGCTGCTGTGAGACTTTGCTCAAGCGGTGAGCCGACGGTTTCTATTCACAGCTCGAGTGTTTAAACCCCTCAGACTGAGAACGGCCTTTTAACGCCAGAGTCCAGTGTGAGGAGAGAGAGAGAGAGAGAGAGAGAGAGAGAGAGAGAGAGAGAGAGAGTACTCGCACCTCCAAAACACGGTGCCCTCCGCTGACCACACACTCCACTCTAACACACTCCACTCTAACACACTCCACACTAACACACTCCACACTAACACACTCTACACTAACACACCACACACTCCACTCTAACACACTCCACTCTAACACACTCCACACTAACACACTCTACACTAACACACCACACACTCCACTCTA
>JAQMYL010000038.1:13088-23438 GCA_030014365.1 Clarias pachynema
ATATATATATATATATATATATATATTAATTCAGACCTTAATTCTTCGATTATTGTTGTCATTAGGGTTATTTTTATTGCTCACATTAGTATTCTTCAGGTTGCTATTCTGTTATTCTGTAATCACGATGTAGCCGCCGTTTCCCAGTTTCCTGTCTCGCGCTACATGAATTCGAGAAACACAATGTAATCAGGGCCGGGGCAGGGAACCCACAGAGATCGCTGTTTGAGTCCCTTCCGCTCCGGATCGCTCGTGACAGCAGGTGCAGACGGTTTGCGTCACTAGCGTTACCGTTTCAGAAGCAGATCTGCTGTAGATACAGGAGGAAAGGAGAAACTGACAAGAAGGAGAAAGAAACGCACTGTGCCGTTATATTAAGTGTCGGAAAGAGTATATTGATAAACAGACGGATGGATAGATGGATAGAGGGCCGCGTTAGCTCCTGATTGATATCAGAACAGTCTGAAGTTTGGATAAGACTGCACATCTTCATAATATTGGAACTTCCTGCAAATACGGTTCTCCAAATACACTCAGTGCTCAGTATCTTCCCTCTTTATCAGACAGGTGATTTTCAGCTCCACTACCCAGTGGGTGACATGAAGAGAATCTTGTTATATGCGACTCGAGCTGGGAAGCTAGAGATGATAATAACGTAGCGCGGTAGAACTTTCTCGCATGAATAAAACAGCAGCGGATATCCGTTTTTATTTGTTCTGATAGCGAAGTCTGTGTCGCGGCTACGCTTTTGTTCAGAGTAGAAAGGCTCATCTTGTATGGCTTCAGCAGGTAAAGTACAGTAATCAAGCATTTATCTCTCGGTTCTGGCACTCACTTTTATTTTTCTTGCCTTTTTTTAATCTGAGACACTTTAAAGTCACTTTAAATTGGAATGTGTTCTAACATGATTTTAATCAGTTTAACGAGGATGGAGAGCGAAAATTCCTACAGCTGCAGTCGGTATTGAACACATACAGTACAGTAGCAGCCTGTCGGTATTTATCACACACCAAATAACACGGGTTTACCAGGAACGGGGTGAAGAACTGCAGGTGTTCCGGATGTTAAACATTCATTTTTTTGTAGAACATAATAGAAAATAATTTATCACACAGTAGCTTCAGTGGTTCACATGCTGGCCTACGGATTCTACAGCTACGGATCAGAAGGTTCCAGGTTCAAACCCCAGCATCACCAGGCCACCACGGTTTGTAATTGTAAGTTGTACTAACGTCTCCCAAATGTCATAACTTACCGCCGCAGTTAGTCACACAGAAATTGAAATAACCAGGCTGGAAACCAGGCTGAACCACATCCAGGATGGACCTCAGTGGGTCACGAGTTAAACATTGGGCATTTGTAGAGAATTCCCAGACTTGACTATAATTCAATTCAATTCAATTTTATTTATATAGCGCTTTTAACAACTACTTTTAAACTGGGAAACTTTTTTAAACTTAGGCCCGAACATTGTCTAGAAGGCTATTCCATATATTTTCTATGAGCAACAATTACCATTCTCACTACATTGACTTTATAATATATTTAAATGTATTATTAATGCTCAGATCCGCCCACCTGTCTGTGATATACGTAACCCAGGTTCAAGTAGTGTGTATATATATATATATATATATATATATATATATATAGAGTCACGTAATCCACCCCATGTTAAAGGCAGGTGTTTAGTGATACTAGAATGAATTTCAGTGAAATTTAAGTCTGGTTAATTTTTTAAAATTAATAATGTTGGTTTGTGCTTAAATTGCTGATATATTTTCCAAATTATATAAATTTTCTCACTGTTTGACGTTAACTCTTTAACCCCTTGACAGCCATGCTACATGCAGTTCAGACTGATTTCCACTAGGGGTGCTAAACTGGACATTACAGCAGTAGCTCTGCATATTAATTTAATTTAATCCGTTCTTAAGGTGAGATTTTGTATTGTGAAACACGTTGTCCCATAGGAAATAATGTAAATGCAGATAATCCGTTCCAGCCTCCCAGAAATATTACCAATTTCCATCACTATAATCATATTTTTGCATTTAAAAACAATCAAAACATTTAGAAAAGACATGTAAATAAAGTAGAATATGAAATAAATAGACATTAAACCTCACTTAACCTTATGATTCCTCTCGGCACCGGCTGCTTTAAAAGCCAAACTGAAAGCGGCTCCCTTTTCTTCTTCCTGCCGTCCTCGATAATATTCTTGGGACCCGCAGTGCTGCGTCTTCACTAAATCTTATACAAAAAATCAAGAAACAATGCCAAAGCCAATAAAACAAGACATTGACACGCATGGAGTATTTTTGAACTACCCCACTTTATAAATAATGATAATAACTAGACGGGTACCTTTTCTAAATAAAATGTGAGCGGTGCTCGCCATGGCAAAACTCGGGCCTCTGGGCCTTTTATAATGACAGTGTACGGGCTCAGGTGCTAAGGTGCTCTAAAGTAGTAGAGCCCACCCCCATGTGTCTCTATGACAACCGGATCCACAGTTCGGTTCAGTTTCAAAGTTCCTGTGGAAGTTACCGTAGCAGGAAACGCAACTGTGAGCACTTCCTGTTTCAGTGGGCAGTACCTTCACCATTATATGTCAATGGGGCAAATATGAGCACCTCTTGCGCCCCAGAGGTACAACTTATACCCTCTTGCGGGGTGTGTTCCGACAACCTCTTCAAATGTGATAAATTTTATATCTCTTCAAAATTCTTGCTCCCAAAGTTTTACGGAATAATAATAATAACAACAACAACAACAACAACAATAATAATAATAATAAGTTTGCAAGATAATACAAGTGATGCTTTTTTTGACCACTTAATGCATTAATAACTTTACAGAAGCTAAATGTTAAAAAAAAAAAAAAAAAAAAAAAAAAAGTCTAAATTAGAATATCAACAAAATGATATTAATAATATAATATTAAATCTACCCTGACCCTAAATTGAAGCTATATAACTATATGAACCTGAACCGGTTCTAACGGCCTGCGAGTTGTAGACACTCCGCCGACACAGCGCTGTACAGTCGTGACTTTCTGTCCAGCTCTATTATGTCTGTGTATTACTGTAGTAAGTCTCATTGTTCAGTCATGTCTACACCCTTTTCATTCAAAGAATTACAACAGACTTTCCTCTTTTTTCTTTATTCCCACGCAGATCCGTGTCCAGCCTCCACACGCGTCCGTCCGCTCGTCTCTTTAGTGTAGTACCGTAGCACTGCGGAACAGAAGGGGACGGTGAGCGTGGAGTACTTTCACAGATATTTCAGAGTGGAAAGTGGCTAGTCAGGAGATCCGGCCCACCTACACAGAGGAAGGCATGTTGTGTGTGTGTGTGTGTGTGTGTGTGTGTGTGTGTGTGTGTGTGTGTGTGTGTGTGTGTGTGTGTGTGTGTGTGTTCGTGTGTGCCAGGTTCCTGAGAGGTCGGACTGGTGGGAGTGACTGTTCTAAACACAACGCCCGGGGACTCCATTTAATACCGTTATTATTTTAGATTGCTGATGCTAGAACTATTAAGGATGCGGTTGTGATTTTTGTGTAGTAACACATCCGTGTACGTCCTCATGCTCGCCAGGTGGAGAAAAAAAAAACCTGTTCATTATTGTCATAAATTCTCTCCCTCGGCGTGGGCGGCTCTCTGTCTTACTGCAGGCTACTTCAAGTTAATCATCATGAGCCTTGGGTAGTTCTTTGGTAAGATCAGGGCTTAGCTGTGTGTGTGTGTGTGTGTGTGTGTGTGTGTGTGTGTGTGTCAGGGTGACCTCTCATGAGCCGCAGGACCTCTAAGTCCTGTAGGTCAGCTGTGGGTCTTTTTGACGAGTCCGTCTATGATCATTGGTGACTGCTGTACTCCATCATGGGCAGGAACCTGCTGGGTCACATGACTACAAGGTGTTTTATGGATCAAGATTCTGTACACGTTCCTATATTTGTTATTCCTGTATATTTATATTACTCCCTGGTGTTCTCTCCTGAATGTTATGGATTATCTTTGTCTAATATCTAATAGAATAATCTATTGCGTTTTGTCTTGTGGTTCATTCGTGCATCGCCACACCGACTCCAAAATCAACCTTTTAAAATTTGCAGTACCTCTCGACTCCTGCAGGTGGAGCTCTAAATTGTTCACACAGCGTCGTGTGTAGCCGAAGAGAATTATTCACTGAAGTTCGTTTGTAATAAAAGAGAATTGTAACGAAATCTAAAAAAATAAAAAACGTTAAATCTGTATATTTATAGAATTGTGATACTAACAGAATCGCAGTATGGTGGTATCGCGATCTCAGCGTATCGTCCGCTCCGTCGTGTTCAACGTTGTCCGTCTTTGCTCTGACTCTCGCTTTAACCTTCAGCTGATTTTGTGATTGACATGAAGTTTATGTATTTACACCCGGCCCTTAAAAACCGCAGATCACAGCTCCCTTAAAGGGAACCTCTGTTATGCTAAATTCACTTTTTAGTCATTTCTACACATTCAGGCTCTCAGTTTCACTCCAAAAAAATCGAGATAAGAAACTGTCTCTTTCCCATGTTTCTATTGGCTGGGACTAAAACAAACAAATCAGATTTTCCCCCTAATGTGACCTCGTATAAGTACAGCTCTGCTCTGCTCAGCTGTACTTGTGGGCGGGTCTGGACAGGAGCTTATTTGCATAGACACTGAAACAGCATGTTTGGAAGAGGAGTGAAACAGATTTAAATGTGTTAAAGTAGTGCTAGAATATGGGACCTTTAAATACGGAACCTAGAAACTTGTACACACAAAGATGGTGCGATTATTTGGGGTTTACCTGTGATTAAATGTTTTTTGTCTTACAAATGTGTGCTGTTAGTTTAAAATAACAACACAGCCCTCTGAGTGTTAACGACCGAGTGTTAACCGGAGTGGTGTTGTCACTATGGTTACCGTATAAGACGTGCGAGGTGAAATCCTGACTTTAATAGCCGTCTGCGGTTCCGGATATCGTCCCGGATGGACTCAGTAAGCCGAGTCTTCATCAAGCGTTCTCTCTGGTGTTCTGTTCTTCCATGTAGGTCTGTGTTGGTCATGACGACTCTGTGTAACAAGCTTTACTAATCATCCATTTGGAGATGTTCACCTCGATGGTGTCCATGGTGATCATGACCACGCATGACTCCGTCCTAACAGACGCCTTGAGATTTCATACACACTCGGAGCCCGTCCCGGTTTAAAGGTCCCAAATGGGTTCGCAGGAACAAGATATATATTTTTTTCTTTAGATGTAAGTGCTTTCACAGCCACCTACATGGAGTTACGTTCAGATGTTCGAGGATCGCAGGTGGGAGGGTTTGAGCTCCTGCTCTCATCATTATGTCTTGTTTTCCTCCTTATTTAGAGGAAATGATCTGCAGTGACTTTCCTGCTTATTATTTAACTGATGCTGGATCTTTTTTATGCTGCATCTTCTACATTTCATGGGAGCTTTTAGTGGAGATTTGATTATGTTTGAATTTCCTCCTCTTTCACTTATTTTTCAGTGTCTGTAGTTTTAACGAGCCGAACCGAATGTTTATTTACGGAAGTGCATTTTCCTGGCCAATCAGAATGCAGAGAAACAGCTGGAGGAAAAACAATGGGCCGTTTTGTAACCTACTGATGTTATAAGGAGTTTCTCATCATTCTGAGGTTTTTACACTCCATGTTTTGAAAGATTTTTTAGTAACTACACATTTATTTTGTGTCAATTTAAGGGATTTTATTCATCATGAAATCCTCAGTGTTCAGTGAGAATAAATGTTAAATGGTAACACGTTGAAGTAGACTAGTTTAGACTTTAACCGTTCACTGCCAACCCACCTTTATTATCTTTAGCTCTTAAGAAACAGATTAACACTCAGCTGAAATGTCCAACCACTTTAAAGTTAGTTAGTTAAGCCTTTATTTGTCACATATACGTTACAGCACAGTGAAATTCCTTCTTCGTATATCCCAGCGCAACTGGGGTCAGAGCGCAGGGTCAGCCATGATACAGCGCCCCTGGAGCAGATAGGGTTAAGGGCCTCGCTCAAGGGCCCAACAGTGGCAACCTGGTGGAGCTGGGGATCGAACCGCCGATCTTCCGGTCGGTAACTCAGTGCCTTAGCCCTCTGAGCCACCACTGCCCCTTTATATCGCTAAACAGGTTAAAATGAAGGATTAGATTTCAGTATATCACTCTTACTGTTAAAAGCACATGAAGGTGGTTTAAACGTTTCTCTTGTACGCATCATATCAATATTCCTCAAAATGAATATCCTGAAGTTTAATAATAACTTTAAAACACTAACGCTACACTACAGTTTCTGGATCTGCAGTTGAGCCTCAGACAGTCGGGACGATCCACACTAGAGCTTCAGTACTTATTCTCAAAACAACCCCGGAATTGTCCCTTATTGAGAACGCAGTCCGATGTGGAATGTTTAACACACACACACACACACACACACACACACACGCTGCTGTTGTAACTTTTTCAATGGTTTTATAAATAACTTGTATCTGTGGTGCCTCTTTTTGGTGTCTTGTTTTGGGAAAATGGCTGGTGGTGTTGAGCTGAAAGAGTTTTACCACCTTTTCTTTTCCCCCTGATGAATATTCTGAACATCATGAATAAGAGACGGCTCTAAAGAGTGGGTTTATAAAGAAAAGATATGCAAATGTATGTTTTTTTTTTTATGCACATACACAAGAGACTCTCCAGAAATGATTTTCATTTAAAAAACGGTCCGTTTAAAATTTTTCTTGAGGGCCGTTCAAGTCAAACCGGGACTTTTGATTGTAATCAAGGTAGAACGTTTTCTGATTAAAGGTGTTCCAGCGTTTCAGACAGTCCTGATTCACGTCTGCAACGCCGGCCTCCCGGGAACTCCTTTAATGGCCCAAACATGTGGAAATGTCCTGGAGCGAGGTCAGGGGGGCGTGGCCATAACTCCCAGCCGAGTTCCTGTAAAGTGTAAGTGGTGTTGGTGAACAAGTGTGTGTTCAGATTTTCAAGGATCAGGTGTTCCACTCACTGAATGTTCATGGGAAGGGGAAAAAATATATAAAATTGACAGATTTTCAATTGATGATTCTATCTAGTGCACTGTGTAGGTTGCGTAATGTTATATACACGTATATGAGAAACAGGAAGACGTTTGGTGTTTAACTGTTTAGTGAATTTTTTTGTTTTGTTTTTTTTAAACAAAATATCCTGCGTCCTGCAAAAATCTAAAATGGAGCAAAAAAATATCACTGATGGAACGACTTAAAGAAATCTGTCATTTTAAGCTTCATTATAAAACAGATAATACTTTGCACTTTGCAGTGTCGGTCTTATCAGTGCTGTAGAACTCGTATTAATTGCAGCGATTGTGGAT
Organism: Clarias pachynema; assembly: GCA_030014365.1. Taxonomy (NCBI): domain Eukaryota; kingdom Metazoa; phylum Chordata; class Actinopteri; order Siluriformes; family Clariidae; genus Clarias; species Clarias pachynema. The sequence goes on from JAQMYL010000038.1 coordinate 20,470, forward strand.
ATAATATAAAAAAATATAGAAACTCTTGATATTTAAATCTTAAAAGTTTCAAATCTGAATGCAATTGCAAAAGGAAAACTCTCTGTGCTGTTATTTACTTTAACCTTCAGGTATTTCCCTCGTTTTTTTTTGGACGTGAAGTACACGCATAACGTGAAAAACCCGTGAAAAAAAAAAAAAGATAGCGTGAAGAGATGAGAGATTTCCTCAAATCGCTCTCACTCCTGCACAGACGCTTTGAGCCCCAGAGCCACCTGGGAAATGTGTTGCACTGCTGAGTGTCAATGGTGTGTCACTGTGTGTGTGTGTGTGTGTGTGTGTGTGTGTGTGTGTGTGTGTGTGTGTGTGTGTGTGTGTTTGAATGAGTCAGGCTGCCCATGTCTGTCTCTTTTCCTTCAGCGTCTGTCTGTCTGAGGCGATTTGTCTTGACTTTTAGAGGTTATGAAATGCCAAAGGGCAGCAGAGGAGATTGAGGGAGCTGTAGAGGGTCCGGAGCTGGCGGTGAGGAGGAGCCGCTGCCGTGGCAGACAGACTCGGGACCTTATTATTGGAGCGCCAGGCGAGCGTGGCACGATTAGAGATCACATTTTGCGATGTGGAAGTTGTCAGTCGGGGCCGTCTGGAAGGAGAGCATGTCTGTGTAGCTGTTAGCGTTTCCTCTCCATGGCGATGCACCGCTACCCTATGAAGCTTTGCAGATCTGCACACACACTCGTAGAGTAGATGACGACCTGTCACATGAAACTCTGCAATCTGGTCAGGTGTTGGTGTCTACCTGCTTGAGGGTGGGTCATCACTTAGAAGTTAGAGGTTATTTAAAAGCTGAAGATGATGTTGGGGAGCTTCAGAAGAACAGACGATGGTAGTGAATGCCTAAAAAGGAGAAAAGCCCTTCAAAGTCCTCCAGAACCTTAATACAGTTCAACCAGGTTCATCTGCTCAGCTTCCTTTTATACGTCTGTCTGTCTGTCTGTCTGTCTGTCTGTCTGTCTGTCTGTCGAGTTGTTTTTCAGGAGTTGGTCTCGGACTCTTGCTTCCAGTGAAAGGATTTCTTACTTCTTCAGCATAACCAAGACATTTTGGACAATTTCATGCTCCCTAGCCTTCTTAAGAGTATAGTAGTAAGCTGCTATAGCTGTAAGGGGCGGGGCCAACATCATATTAAACCCTGTGGATTAAGAATTTGAAGTTCATATGCATGTGAAGGCACTCGTGCTTGGGTACCATCACGGTAGAAAGTTTTGTCAGTACGTCGGAGCCGTGATCACTTCGCACCGCTTCACACTCGAGACGCCGGCCTCCCAGGAACTCCTTTAATTAACACTTACGCCGCACTGACCCATGCTGGCAACATAACATAACGTAAGTCTGGTGTGTGTTAACGGGGAGGCTTCAGACATCAAACTGTCTATTTGTGTTTTTGGAAATGTCACACAGAACAAAAGTTATCATTACTTTTATAACGGAATATGGGGAGGACTCAAAAATGTAGAACTCTTAAAATGTGCTTATTATTTATAATATTTTGGTCATAGAAATAACAGTTAAAAAACAACACAATTAAAAACACATAAACAACAATTAAAAACACATTATTAACACTGTGCTAATGTTCTGCTCAGTCATGTTTGTATAGTTGGGTAAAATTTGCTAAAATTCACTTCATCATGTTGCCTGATTTTGGGCTGAAAAAAAGCACACGTCACTCTGTACTGCACAATCCTGAGCTCTATATATGTTTATAAAAAAAACAGTAAAACAAATAATGGCTAAAATCCTCTGAGCTTCAGGGGCTACTGTCGCTTTCCTTTAATGGATAAGAATGATGATGATCATCTAGAGAAATAGATGGAGTTTTTACTTTCATAACTGTGTTCTGTTCTTCTGCACAGTCCTGGTTTGGCTCGAACGCCCCTCGTACTGTGATTCTCAGGTTAATATTGAACTGAATCTATTGTTGTGTAGCTCTATACATTTTCTTCGCCTGTTTTTTTTTTATCCTCGTGAGAGTCGCCGGACCTCCGGAGCTCATTACTGCCTTATTATTGCTCAGGACGTCCGACTCTCCCAGGAAGATCTTGTTAAAGGAACTGATACAGAAGCTCGCTGCGAGAATGAAGAGTGTCCTTTTTTTCAAATCACAATCACTGCAGTGAAGCTGGAGGCCTCAGGGGCCTCCTGGGAAATGTGAAGCTCTTGTGTATTTTGTATATGTGTGTAAGGATTAGGGAGACGCTCCGGACCTGCCTGTCTGCTGTCCTCTGGTATCTGACTATCTGAGGCGGTTTATCTGTAAATCTTTACAAAGGATTAAAGGTCAGGAGGAGGGGAAGAGGTATTTAGGGAGCAAGAAGCGCTAATGAATCCTTGAACAGGAGAGCTACGTAGTGGTGGGTGAGACGCCAATCCTCCAGTGGCTTATTACGGCCTTCATCATGCACGGCCTTGTGGAGACCGCTAGCGCTCGGATCTGTTACGTCTGTCGCGCTGGGATCATGATGCAGAGCGGTGAGGTTTTGAAAAGGAGGAAAAAGAGAAAGTGGCCAAAGTGAATCAAAGAATTAAAAGATTGTGTATTATTCCCTTACTGGAAATTTACCCGTGTTTCTATATAGAAATATATATAAAATTATACAGTAAATCCCCTACATATGAACATTCGAATTACAAACTTTCAAAGGTACGAACATGCAGATGTTAGATCATATGTCCTGTGTACATTGACACGTGTGTGCGTGTTATATACTGTGTATAGCCAATTGTGTTGTATCCTAGTACCTAGACCTTTTTTTTCCGGACTTACGAACAAATCTGACTTACAAACGAGCTCTCAGAAGGGAACTTGTTCGTATGTAGGGGACCCACCGTATGAAATATTCCATATAGTTTTAGTTAGCGTTGTGTCTCAATTTGAATTATTTTCCATAATCTGAACACTCTTAGGACTAATAATCTGTGTGCGCGTTTAA
>JAQMYL010000038.1:50448-61026 GCA_030014365.1 Clarias pachynema
TAAGACGAGGAAATATGACGAAGCGTATATGTTAATAAGGATACAGTGTTATGCAGAGGTGTAGTTATAACAATTTTTATAGACAAATGATACTATTTATAGTCGCGCGGGGGGCGCAAGATGTTTTCTTCTTCCTAGGGGGGCATGACAGAAAATAATTGAGAAGCACTGCACTACGGGCACTTTGGGAAACCAGCCTAATCTGCACGTAGAACCCGAAGGAAACCCACCAAACACAGGGAGAACATGCAAACTCCACACACAGACCTAACACGGGAATCAAACCCAGGACCTGGAGGTGCAAGGCAACAGTGCTAACTACTGCGCCACCATGCTACCTACACACACACACACACAAACACATTTGAAGATTGGATAACTTTCTTAACTTAAAATTGGATAACACTACTTGCACATTACATGACCTCAGCTGGGAGTTATAGCCACATCCCCCGTGCAGTCCCGACCTCCAAGAGGTCCAAGACATTTATTTCTACATTAACGGAGTTCCTGGGAGGCCGGTGTTTCAGATGTGAATCAGACAGGCAGTTCGATGACGGCCCCAGCGTGAGCAGAGGGTTATATAGAGAAATAAAAAAATTAAAATATTATATTATATTATATTATATTATATTATATTATAATAAATGGCACTTGACGATATTCTTAATCCATGATTGACTGAAGTAGCTTGCAGTCAGAGATACTGTACCTTCTCCATAGAGAAATTAACACTGTCTCTCCTTTCAGCTATAAGAATTAAAAACACTTTAATTTACTAATACAATAATATGTAATAAAATACATGTATTATATAACCCCCCCCCTCCCCCATTTAAATCCTCTCTATGTCAATTAATAACGTACCAACACTTTCTCCATTTCTCGCTGATGTGGAGTCGGCTTCGCCCAGGCTACAGTTTAAAGATGTGTTTTACTCTAAACAGTGTGTAGCGAGTAAACGGATGATGTTTGATGCTAATTTCCACAAGTGCTTTGAGCTCCGTGACAAAAATGTAATGAGAGAGTCACTCCTCCGCCTCTGAACTCGGAGACATCCTTCAGCAGTCCTAAGCTGTACATCTGTTATACCGCAAGAATATTACAATTTATAATTTGTATTTAATCCAAAATAATCGTTTCTATAAAACCTGTCAACATTATACATTTCAGATATGGATGGTAACTGGAGGAGTTACTCATGGCATGGCAACGCGGTGACTTGGTGGTTGGCGTGGTCACCTCACACGCCCAGGGTTGGGGGTTTGAATCTTGTGCCCGGGTTGTGTTTCCTCTGGGGAGTCCGGTTTCCCTCCCAGTCCAAAGCTGTCGGCTAATTGCTGGTTTGTGGGTTGCCAGATGTTGCGGTGCTCAGCAGCGTATCTTCCAGCCCGGATGTGAAGCTCAGTGATGTCGACTTTGATGGATGGATGGATGGCGTCATGGTGTTCCTATATTTACATGAACAACCCATTCTCTTTATTACGTACACCTGATGTCTAATTGATATGACATGCGACGTTAAGTCGTAAATAAATTGCTGCATGAAATTTAAAAGTATGAATATTTATAAAAAATGCGACCAAGTCTCTATTTTGTCCAAACTGTCTGAGCAGCACTTAATAGAGAGTTCTGAACGTGTGCCTTTTCTTCACCATTTCCTTATTACCTCCCCTTGTCATGATGGATTACACCTCATCTCATGCTCACTTATCTTCAAGGCTGCTAGTATTTACTCTTTCAAAGGGGGATTTTCCTGTTCGGAGTCACCGAGTGCAGTTCACGACTGATGTCGGATGAGGCCGTGTCTCTACGTGAGCGAGAGCCGTCTGCGTCTAACGATCTCCTACATATAAGTTGAGACGGTCTCAACTCAAGGTCTCTTAACCTTTACTCGTCTATTGAGAGAACCCAATCAGGCACAAATCTCCTACTGTTGTTTGGTTTAAACGCTGCAAATCCACGCTAACGCGCGTCAATCAATTAATCCCCGGGATACACGCAGTAAATAAGACTTTGAATTAGGACATGTTGAAGAGATCAGTGGGACAAGTCGAGGTCTGTGAAGTGACAGGGTTTTTTTGAAGTTCGGATTAGAGGAATATCAGTGCCATCTCTCAGCACCTGTCTCTCTTCTGGTGGTCACATTTGATGTTCTGAAGGATCAACACGATATCCAATCACCTTCAAGATGACAAATGGATTTTCTTAGGCTTTTTGGATGTTCTAAGCTTGTTTGGATCATGGGAAGGCCAAGGAAAAAAAAACTAAACATTCGTTTATGTGATAGCATCAAGAAACAAAAGGAAAAAAATCTGCTGAAATTAGAAACCCAGTAATCTGCTGATTTATTTTCCGTATAATCTGATAAGAAGCCAAATGGATGTTTGCCAGCGGGTCCACCTGGGGCTAGTTGTTGAAAATGTTTCATGTAGGTCAGAATGATCGTTTTTTAGAAATCCTTTTTGTGTGTTTCAATGTTTGAAATGTTGATTCTGGGTTTTAAAGCTCCAGCAGTGCTACAGGTAGAACTGGTGGGTCGTTCAGAAGAAACCAGCAGTACAATTAAGCAAAAACCAGAATTGGCATCATATTCTATTGCTTTCACTTCAACCAGTCGAGTTTATATCCTTATCTGCGGTGTTTCCTTTAGAGACCAATGATTTAAAAAATAAATAAGTAAATAAAAATGACCTCAAGAGACAACAAGTGTCCTGAACCCAAACCCTCCCAGAGGACATGAACTGCCTCCTTGCTTTGTAACCCGTGATGAATGGAGGGTGAAGTGAATAACATTGATTGTCTAGAAACAGTGGCACCCGAAAGTGGGTGAGATATATTCGGCATCAAGTGAACATTTTCTTAAGATACGCGATAATTCGTCTCACAGTGGGGAAATTTCTTTGCAAAGAAGATAATTGTGCAATTCTTCCTGAAGTTGATGTGTTAGAAGCAGCAGAAATGGGTAAGGGAGTGAGGATTTGAGTGACGGCTAGACCACTGGATCAGAGCAATTCCAGAAACTTCAGCTCTTGTGGGATGTTCCCAGGCTGCAGTGGTCAGGACATACCAAAAGTGATCCAATTATTGAAGGAAGACGGGTGAAGTGTCGACAGGGTCGTGTGGTGTTCAAGGCTCAGTGATGCACGTGGGGAGTGAAGGCTTGCTCGTATAGTCCGATCCAATAGAAGAGCTAGTGTAGATTAAATTGCTGAGGAAGTTAATGCTGGTTCTGATAGAAAGGAGTCAGAACACATACTGTGCTGCAGTTTGTTACTTATGGAGCTGCGTAGCTGCAGACTGGGCAGGGTGCCCATGCTGACCCACCATGTCCTCCACCAAAAGCGTGTGACAAACACTACCACTCAAAAGTTTGGGATCACTTGCAAATTTCTTTGTTTTCCAAAGAAAAACACATTTTCATGCCATTCAAAAACAATTTTAGATGTTCCTCAACCATGGTCCTGGGGGATCTCCTACCCTGGTTGTACGTTGCCAAAGACTGTAACCTTCTGCCACGCCACAAGGAGCTCGCAAACCACTTCACACACTATACGGGCAATTTGGTAACACCAATCAGATTGCAATGAATGTCTCTCCACACACACCTTGGAGACGTGAGGGACACTAGTAGCCACCCAATGATTAGTGTTTCTATTAATTAAAGAATGACCTTTCGTACTTATTACCTATTTTTATTAATATTGCTGTGAAATGTTTATATCACTCACACAGATATGCCAAAGTGCTGACGGCGGCGGCTCCTTCCACTCATTTCAGAAAACTTCACCGTACCATTAATATTTCTTTCTTATATAACAGCAAATTCAGTTCTTCATTATGAGGCTTAGATTGTGTGTCTACAAATTGAAATATAGTGAACAACTTCTTAAGAGAACGAAGGGCTGGAAACTCACTAATTATTTATAAATGTGTTCTACATACTTTATGTCTACAAGAACAACAGCCTACTTAGAAATCACTCATAGATTTGGATCCCCTGGGGCTTAAAAGCATGTCTACTCTTTACCAAAACCCAAGTTAGTCTTCAGGCACTTGCTATTGTTATTGTAATATAATTCTTGTGCATTTATTTATTATTATTCATTTAACACATGTATAGTGCCCTGAAAAAGTATTTGCCCCTTGTATTTGGATCAAACTAATGTTATTATTACACAAAGATAACCAGAGTAAATACAAAATGCATTTTTTAATTTATGATTTCATTTATTAAGGGAAAAAAAGGCTGTCCAACCTGCCTGGCCCTATGTGGAGAAGTAATTGCAGGGGCAATAAATTTGAATAAATGATGAATGAACTGTGATGTTTGGAAAGCTGAGTTAAATTTGACTTTCCACACCGAGGCCTGATTACTGTCAGACCTGTTGAATCAAGAAATTGGTTAAATAGAAGGTGAAGCATGTTTGAAAAATCTGAAAAAGCCAAACGATCTAAAGAAATTCAAGAACAGATGAGAAACAAGTTAATTGCCGTGTATCAGTCTGGAAAGGGTTGCAGAGACATTTCTAAGTTTTTGGGACTCCAGTGAACCACGGTGAGAGACATTATACACAAATGGAGAATGGAGCTCCCGGGATATCGAAATTACTGCCAGAACACGACGATGCCTCATCCAGGAGCTCATACGGACATCCAGAACAACATCTGAAGACCTGCAGGCCTCACTCACTCTCGCCTCAGTTAAGATTCATGATGTAACAATAAGAAAGAGACTGGAGGGCAAAAATTGAGTCCATAGGAGCGTTCCAATGAGAAAGTCACTGTTGACCAACAAGAACACAAAGGCTCGTCTCACATTCGCCAAAAACATCTTAATTATTCCCAAGACCTTTGAGCAAATATTCTGTGGACTGATGAGACAAAACTTTTTGGAAGGTGTGTGTCCCGTTACATCTGGCATAAAAACTATCACAGTGTTTTATAAAGAGAACATCGTACCAACAGTCAGACATGGTGGTGGTAGTGTGATGGTCTCAGGCTTTGCAGCTTCAGGACCTGGACATCTTGCTGTAATTGATGGAACCATGAATTCTGAGCTCTACCAGAAAATCCTGAAGGACAATGTCCGGCTGTCAGTTTGTGACACCAAACTCGCACACACTTGGGTTACGCAGCAGGACAACGATCAGAAACACACCAGCAAGTCCACCTCTGAATGACTCAGTAAAAAAATAAAAAATAAAAGATTCTGTAGGTGCCCAAGTCAAAGTCTGTACAAAGGGGGCAATTACTTTTCCAGGCAGGTTTGGATAGCGTTTCCTGCAGCTGTATTAAATAACATAAAGTATTGGAATTCTTATTTCCTTTGGATCTGTAATCCAGTCCAGTCGAAATGGGTAAAGTTGACACTCGAGCTAACTTTCCCAATCTGACTCTGATGTAATGCGTAAGACTGACTTCCTCCAGGACGTGCGATGGGTATTTATGTGCCCGAGCGAGTCGGCGCCTGGCACCATCTCACATCTGACAAGGTGTTAAAGCCTGATGAGCTGGATGGAGACAGAACTGCAGTTACGGCTGTCTTATAAAGTTAATTATATACGGTTCCTGTTGGCTCAGGTACTCTCACACACACACACACACACACACACACACACACACACACACACACACACACACACACACACTCGCCGTCCTGGTTTGAGCTGACAGAGCTCTACATGCCTCTAATCCTGAGGAGACAAAAATAACTTTTTGCTCTGTAGATGCAGGTCTGACTAATCCTCCACATCGCTTCTGAGACTCCAGACCTAAAGAACACTGGTCTTGGCTTTTAGAGAGAGAGAGAGAAGAAAAGCGAGTGGCGCAACGCCAAATGCACAGGAGCTGCAGGGCAACGCTGTTCCGCTCGTCCCTTAAGAACAACACTGGAAATAGCATGTTTGTATAAGCGCTCGCTACAGAGAGAGAGAGAGAGAGAGAGAGTGGTTTAGCAACGCGCTGATTTAAACTGATCTATAGCTAAATACAGTGTTGTGATCTCAAATACGGTTGACGGATGCAACTAAAATAATCATATTGCAATATTACAAGTGTCACGATATCAATATAAATAACTTGACCCTGAAAACCCTAAAATGAATTATTATTCTATAAAAGCGTACATCAGAGTACAAGTACAATTTGTTTGACTGGAAGTTGAAGAAACGTTTCACTACTGATCCAAGTAGCTTCTTCGGTCTAAGGTAAGTTGGAAAGTTCCTCGCATTTAAGTCCTCCAAGGTCAAAGGTGTCCTCCTCCCCTATCGGAAACGTCTTATGTTACGTCTTGGATAGATGGTTTGAGAGACGGGTGAAAGAAGACCTCTATGTGCAGGTGGAAAATCCCTCTCTCAGCAGAGGTGGAGATCTCAGACACAACCTGTCTCCTATTTTTCATGCTGCCCGTTCATCGATCCCAAGAAAGATCAAGACCTTTTCCCATGTCCACCAAGAAAACCTCACTTAAGGACTTACTCTTTCTGGTCGTTACACCTTAACCACTCTCTCTGTTCGCTCTCTCTATTGTTTCCAACTTACCTTAGACTGAAGAAGCTACTTGGATCAGTAGTGAAACGTTTCTTCTAAACCAAGAAGTCGTCCAGTCGACACGACTCACCTTCCAGATAACCTCACCTGGATGACTGAGAATCTTCACAGACGTTATTACATATAGCTGCGTTTAAGCTGAGCGGTGAGTGTATTCGCACCCCGTCCACAGGGTGTGTGTCCGGCCTGGTGCCCCTGGGAGAGGCTGCAGTGACCCTGTACAGTATAAACCTTATACAGAATGTGCGTGTATTAAAGACTGTGAGCACCTTCGCTCCTGCTATCACTTACACTATAACAGCTACAATAGTTCAGTTCCTCACCAGGTTCAGTTCCTCTCTTTAGTCCCTCCATCTCTCCCAAAGTTGTAATTAAAAAAGAAAGTGCAGCTTGTTATATTATAAGAAGCAAGTAAGGTGTAAAGTCCTCTATCCTGAAGCAGGAATCTCTGAACCTGGACGTCCTTCTGTACCGGTTTTATTCTATCTGTATTAATACATCAACTTAATAGTGATCATACATATTCTTTTGTTTGTTAAATAACACAAAGTTTGTTTTGAAATATGTTTTGATTTTATGACGCATCTGTAGGTTCCTGAGCTGTTGTTATAGTAACAGAACTAAAAAAAAAAAACACGATGGTTAGAACATTACATACACTGAAAAATATGACATAGAAAGATATTTCAGGCAAAAATATTATTTCATATATCTGTATATAATACTTTAGGACTTTTTTTATTGTTGTTGCAGTATACCTCACATTAACTAGCAGTACAAACTACTACACAATAGTACTGTTGCATTTAAATAATAAACCTTCAGCATAAGTAATTAGAGGACACTTTCTACATCATGTGGACCAAAAACAAATAAACACTGCAAATGAATGATCATGTTTAAAAGAAAAGAATATTATAAACACCGTAGTGGATTTAACCAAACTATCTACTGTATTCAGTCTTTAAACAAGATGAAATACAATCTGTTCAAGTCAAACCAGGACTTTGGATTGTGCAGAATAAAGGAGTACAGTCATTTACTCGGCTTGGATTCCATCAAGGTAGAAAGTGATCGGACCACCTGCTTCACATCTGAAACGCCGGCCTCCCAGGAACTCCGTTACTGACCCGAACATGTGGAAATGTCTTTCTAGCGAGGTCAGGTCTGTACGGGGGACGTGGCAGTAACTCCCAGCCGAGGTCCTGTAATGTGCGGGTGGTGCTGGTGAATGAGTGTGTATACAGTTTATCCATCTATAGTTGGGTTGATGTCTGAATCAGCACCCTGGTCACTTTTCATTATCTTACTAATACTTGTACAGCATGACCTTGACTGACCTGGTGGTGGGTGTGTCTGAATGAAGCCATGAGGAACATTACTGCAAAAGTGACCTACAGTACGTACGTCTGAATGACAAAGTCCTCATTTCAACAAATTGATTTGTATCCCATGAAAAGAACTTCATTCTGAACAGATTAATACAGATTTTATTGATGATTAAAAATAGCTTTAGGATTAAAAAGAATCCTGTATGCCTCGTATTTTATATATGATGTGTTACAAATGGTAAAAACGGTAGCAAGGAACCCAGAATCAAATCAGAACATTTAATCTAAAGAAAGAAGGACGATAAAAAAAGTCCCTGAATTTGTAGGTTTAGCCGTCAATTATCACACTGTTAGAAATAAAGAGAAGAGAAAATTATGGCTAGAAACAGGAACGTAACTGCTCATTGTGCTGTTTAAGCCGTTAAAGCCTTTTGGAGCGGCTGAGGAATTGTCCACCTGAGTGTGTGAGTCAGGGTACTTGTGTGTGAGTATGTGTTAGAGATGGAGTGTGTGTGTGTGTGTGTTGCACTTCCTCCTTTCCACTCGAGACACAGCCAGTGGGAAACAGACGGTCTACAGATATCAGCATGCACATCTGATTCTCCTCACCTCTGTGCGCTTCGGCGGAGTGTGAGTCAGACGTGCGTGCTGGTGTTTTATACACACACACACACACACACACACTCCAAAACCCCCAACGTACAGCAGCTACTTCGAGCCTCGCTGCATTTCGCCGTATCATTTCGCCAGGCAAAATGAAGATATAATTTTGATGTGGTGATCAATTATTTCACATTTTCTTTTTTTTCAGGATTATAACAGGTATCACAAAAAAAGAAAGATGATGATACAGATACAGATACAGTATCAATATTATGACATGAAATGTCACAATACACTTTTATAAGATATTGTTGTTATTATGCTTTTTTTTTTTCTGGGAGTTCCTGGGAGGCCAGTGTTTATTCTGCACAATCAAAAGTCCTGCTTTGACTTGAACGGCCCTCAAAAACATTCAGAAGTAATTTAGTCATGGTTGAAAGATTAACAGATTAACTGAAAGAGGTCTATGTTAAAAAGTAGCGCTATATAAAGTACAGATTAAGGACAAGGCAAATCTTAAAGACTTTTACATGATGGAAAACCTCATGAATATTAGAAAATGCTGACACTGGAGACTCCTTCCATAAATGTCTCCTTCCATAAAGCTCCACTATATTAACGTTCATTATTCTTTTTCTGTATCTTTTTAAATCCCTTCATATTAGCTTTAGAGTTTATGGATTATTCTATTATGTTGATTAGATGGTGTTATGATTTAAGCCTGAATGATGAATATTGTAATTGTAATGTATTAGAAGAAATGACTTCACGTAAATCTGTGATTTGATTTGTGGCCGGAGCTACAACCTGCTCTTATAGAACATTAATCAACACATGGTGACCAGCTAAGAGGAACTAAGAGGTTAGTCATGTGATCCACTACATGGGTGTTACAGAGGTCTTACAGTATGTTATGCGCCGTGTATTAAGTGTTAGGATTTGTATTAGTGAAATCACTACTGTGTCTAAGATCGAGCAGGATCATACAGTCAATAAGCTAATTAACAATAAAATGCTTACTGCCTTTTTATTTATTTCTCTTGTGTCTTTTTTTTATGCCAGACACACGGTCTAGCAGTTCTATTATTGCTCTCTGTATTCAATCCTGAATTAATCAAATTATAATTAGAACACAATGGTTAATTGAGTACCTGATTTATATTTTTAATTTTTTTGTAACTTGCATGAGCTTTAGCAGAGAATCTCAATGAATTGAACAACGGATTATATATTTTTTTTATAGTTCTACACTTACATACGTCCTGATTCCTCTACGAGACCGGGCACTGATCCACTGCTGAAGTGTTGTGTTCCCGTGGGTGTTGATTTGGCAGGTTTTGGGGATTGCCTCATTTCTATTTTAACTCTCCAACTTTGTCTAACACTCCAACTTGGCACCTGCACTAATACCCACACACTCGCTATTCATTAAATGCCACCAAACCTCCATCCCTTTAGTATCCGTTTTCTAAAAGCTCACTGAAAACACTGTTGAGTAACTTTTAAATGTTGCATTTTACTGCCAATCCCAGCCTGCCATGGGCGCGAAGCCATGCTCTGGAATACCCCTGACGAATCGAAACGCCCGGGCCGTGCGCCATCGGCTATTTTATGAATTTGCATATGCAATTATTAATAACCATCATGAGAGACGCCTGAAAGCTCCGTCTCTCACCTCTCGGATTTAGTAAATGCTCCGTCACATACGACTCTGATATCTCAGGAATTTCGAGAGCGTGTGCCAGTGTGGAGGTGGTGGAAATGAACCTGCCCCGACACGTACAGGTGGTTTTAGATCCGAGGATTTTGCCTAATATTTGATGTCTCGCTTTAAATGTAATAAGTGGTCAGCTCGAAGAAAGTTCTATAAATTGTGGTGGTGTGATGAATTATGGACCACCAACAATCAACAACATGCTCATGATCTTATTAGCTTCATTAAATAAATTAGTACTTTTGTTCACAAGTGATGATAACAGACAGTAACAGCACTGCGAGCTGTAACTGTATGTATAAGTGGGCGTGTCCCAGGTGTTGTCCAGTGGTTAATGACACTAACTGTGTGTCTCAGCGTGGGTGAGAGTAGGTCTGT
>JAQMYL010000038.1:90156-103271 GCA_030014365.1 Clarias pachynema
ACGTACCTTTGAGTCGGAGTTTAGTTGTTTGAAAGCTGATACAAACGCGAAACTTTCGCGGCAACGATACAAAAACATATATTTAAAATGTTATATCGCTAAAAAGGTTGAAGTTCAGGGTTACGTCACAAAATAACTCACAATGGATCTGTTGCTACTAAAAGCTCGTGAACTTGACATAAATAACTTCACCCCAGTTATCTGGTCAGTTATCTGGTCAGTTATCACCGTTCCTCTAAATGATCTTCCCAAAAATGGATTCTTCTTCAGCACGCAGTACAAGCTGTCATTAACAACACTGGCCTCAAAGTGAGCTTAAATACAACACACGAGCTTAACGAACAGGTTTACAAGCGGAACACTTAATCATTAGGATCTGAAGTTAAGTCACAGACAGCAGGGAAAGGTCTAAACTCAAGCTTTGGCATTTTCTCACATCCAGCTCAGTGTCGTAGTCGTGAGTCACGAGAGAGCGGGCTGTTGTTCAATGTTGATTTTATTGTCTTGGAGAAAGATCAGTGAAGTGCAGATATGTGTGGGTCATTTTTAAGAGGAGGTACAACAGGAATACAAGAGTTTTTTTTTTTTTAATATTGTCTTTCTAATAGAATTTAATTACATTTACCTTTTTCTAAATTGTTTTATTGGACGTTTTGTTGTAAGTACTGATGGATTCTTCTTCTTTGGGTATTCGGGTGTACAGGAGAATGAAAAAGGTTTCTGAAACTGTTAGAATCTGTCATGTAAAAGAAAGTCATTTTAAAGGTTGTTGGAGGATTAAACTCCTCTTAACGCTATATTAGAACGAGCACAAAGTTTAAAGACTTCAACCTCTAGAAACCCGAACATTCAGATCTGAGGCCATGACATGTTTTCTCTACTTCATTCTCTCTCTCTCTCTCCATATCTACAGTATGTATATATATATATATACTTAATATATCCTCGAATGAGATTCTTTCTGCTTAACAACAATGATTAAATAATTTATTTACTGTTCTTAGTTATCAGTGCTAATAAAGAGAAACAGTGTGAAGAAATGACAATGTAGGTGGTTAAAACACTTTTTTTTTTTTCTCAGTTTTCCTGGCACAAAGTGGCACTAAGTAACAGTGGGGGGGAAAGTACATACATTATTGGCCAAATTATTATTGTAAACATTGGGATCACGATATCCAAGTCAAAATATCACAATTGTTTTATCCTTATTTATAATACTTCCACATCTATTAATGATTTTTTTGACTAATTATCCGTTCTCCCCCTGTCCCTGCCCTACCCCTGAATCACACCAGACACACGGCCAATCAGAAGTTGTTGTGCGTTTGTGCTTCGTTCATTATTATGCCGCAGACGAGACTTATTTAAGTACTTATTAACTGCCTCTTCTCATATCCTAAGAGGCTCTAAATTATCGCTTGATTAACGGCGGTTGCAGTTGGACCGTAACCCAGAGCCGCCTGTAGACGACTCATAAACAAGTCAAGTGCACTTTATTGACATCTTCTCCATAAAGCCTGTATATATTGGAATGAAATATCGTTTCTCCAGGACTGTAAACACAACATAGTAGCAGATAATAAATGTGCAGAAGAGTGCTAACTAGGCAAGACAAAGGGAACAAGCTTTTAATGGATTATATGGTCAGGCTGAAAAAGAGCTGGAGTTAGATGTACAGATGTTTAGGTCACTGAGTCATATGATTTATTTAAAGAGAAATACATCTGTGTACTGGGGCTTATCAAAAAAATAATGATAATCAAATGTAAAAAAAACAGTCAGAAAGGAGAAAAGTGTGAAATTGTAGCAAGATCTGATTACAGACCATGTGATACACTTTAATTTGTAAAGGACGTGTGTGTGTGTGTGTCTTTGTGTGTGTTTGGTGTTTTATGAAACGCAGGTGGCTCTACACGCATGCGGTGTGGCGACAGACATGGTTCTAGATCGCTGCGTTCAGGCCAAAGCCGGATTCGTGATCAGTCCATGTTGTTATGGCTTCATCCAGAATACGCTCAAGTTCAGCTTCCCTAGGAGGTGAGTGAGTGTGTGTGTGTGTGTGTGTTTGTATAACCACTGTTTCCGTATCCCTAGATGTCTTGTCTTTTCCGTCCCTCCAGCGCTGTAGAACATCAGGCTGTTTTGAGTTAATCCTGTAAATCAGTGCTACAGAGGAGTTTTCTTCAGGGCCCGCACCGATCGCTATGTGACGAGTTGTTTTGCGGTCATGCCCGAGCTGTTGCCATGACAGCGGCGTGTTGATCCGGGTTTCTGGCAGCAGCGTTTGTGTAACATGACGACTGACGTGCGTGGTGCCAGATCTGTTATTTTACAGTAAGCCTGTCGGGCAGTCTGTGTGGTTTAGGGTGTTTCCTTTTCACACTAATGCACGGTGCTGAAAAGAGCAACATGTCGAGCGCTTCTGTACTGTTGAGTGACAGCTCCAGGATATCTCTGTCCCAAATGTTAGAGGAGACAAAAGAGAATAAAAAAAAAAAAAGCCTGGCTTCAGCCTGCTAATACTGAATGAAGGCTAACAGAAGATTGATGCATCGATAACTGGCTCGTTAATCCTGTAAATAAATTTGACTTGGAATAGTACACAGTCGTACGCTTAAAAACACGAGGACATACAGTACTGCAGGACAGGGCGGGGACGGAAACCAGAGTATTATGGTCTGGATACATACAGTACAGCTTCTTGCATACAAGCGTCTGGAGGAGGAACTCACATAATTGGATAGTGACAACAAATACCATTAATCACATGGGTAACCATTAGAGATTAGGTTGTGGGCGGAGGACACACTGATCAGAGACTGATGACCGGGCCCAAGGACGCTAGCTAGGCTTTAGCGTGATGAGACGCCTTTAGCGAAATCATTTATAAAAATGCTGGTAATTTTGATCTGTGAAAGTGAATCTACTACAGGGTGAGACGCCTTTTTTCTGATCAGTCTCACTAACAAGTGGTTTTCTTACAGCCACACAGAGTCCCAATCCTGTTCGTCTTCCTGTGTGTGTCCTTATAAATGTCCTTACTTTTACTACTAAACATAGCTGTGATTTCTCCTGTCGATTTCTTTAAGACGCAGCTTCACCAACCAAACGTTGACAATTCAGCACCATCATTTCAGGTTTTAAAAATGTTTTGAATAGTTCTTTTGGACAGTTCTTAACCCAAATGCACTCATTTCTTTAGTTGTTTCCTTTTCGTTACGCAAGACAATACTTTGGCCATTTTTAAATGCCGACTTAAGGTCGTAAACCTAATCTGCATGTCTTTGGACTGTGGGAGGAAACCGGAGTACCCGAAGGAAACCCACCAAGCACAGGGAGAACATGCGAACTCCATGCACACAGACCCCGAGGCCCGAATGGAACCCCGACCCTGGAGGTCCAAGGCTACCGTGCAGACCTCTTAGCCACCATTCCGCCCATAATAATAATACAGTATTCTTTTTTATTGAGTTATATATGAGGCAATAGGAAGAAACCTTGAGAGGAACCAGACTCAACAAGGGGGAACCCATCCTCATCTGGGTGATAACAGGAATTATATAACGACATCATGTGTGTAAGGCTGCTGGACGTTCAGTATAACAGAAGTTGTCCAAGTTATCATGGAGTCCAGTTCAGCACAGGGACGAGTCAGAGGACAGAGGGGGGTCTGGATCACTGGGAGCTCAGGAGCAGCATGTGTAGATCCAAACCATCATGAATGCCTCAAGATCTTCGCAGGGTTGGCCTCTGCATACTGGAGCTGGAATAATCTCCAGGTGCCTCGGGATGGGTAGAGAAAGGAAGAACAGGTGGAAAAGAAAAGAATTAGCGTAAAGCCGTTCAGGATATTAGCAGCACTCGATAGGAGTGTGTGTTTAGATGTACTGGAGTATGAGGTTATGGGATGAGTTACGCGTATGCCGGATTAAAGAGATGTGTCTTTGAACATTGTCTGGAAGGCTATTCCAAAGCTTTGGAGCTAAATATGAGAATGCTCCGCCCCTTTTTGTAGATTTTGATATTCTGCAAACTACCAGAAGTCCGGCGTTTTGTGATCTTAATATATGTTTATATCAAGTAAATTCGCTCAAATTCAATTTTGTGTTGGTTCACAAAACATAGTTTATAATTTTGGACTAGCACCAGGAATTAATTTAGAAATCCTAACAGTCGATGTCAGCTGCAGTTCAGTACTCGTCTTTCACTTTTTCTTTTTAAACATTTTAATTTACACCTCAGTTTTTAGACGTGTCACTAATCCTCTTTTCCTCTCCTCTTCACAGTAAAAGATTTGCAGACACGTTGACATATAATGTAAGTGTGAAGGTTTTTGAATTTCCTCTCACTGCCTGATCCTTTACCCCCCCCCCCCCCCCCCGACACAAACACACACACACACCGCAGGCTTATTATTCCGGCATGTAAAAGTCAGAATCTTATTTCAGAGTGAATAAGACACTCAAATCCCTACACATGGTACCAGATCTGTGCTGGATAAACCGAGTGTCTTGAGAGATTAGTGTCCTCATGCTGTGGGTTTAGAACAGCTCATTGCAGCTTCAATAAACTCTTTTATAGCTAGCAGTTTATTAGTCTTGTTTATGGATTCCATTTTGTTTGCAGTAGACGACTGTTCAAACAGCGCAGCTGCATTCCTCACACTGTGGTGGCTTTTTCCTGGAGTGTTCCTCTGCCACATCAAGTAGTTGTAATTTTTCCACTTTTCTTTCTTAAAGTGGGCTTAGGAGTGATGGATTGAACATAATCAGAAGGATCTAGTGTGATTGCTTCAGCTCTGCGATCGTACAATGTCCCAAGAGAGACAGATAAGTTACCTTTTGAAAATAAATGTCGAGCTGAAATGGTGGTTTTAACACTGATCTCCCTCCTGGTTAATGACCGTTAGCTCTGACCCTGATCTTGAAGATCTACCACCATGGACAGGTTAGGTAGGTGTTGGGTCACCTGTTCGAACACTTTATGACCATACATTGGTTATATCCTACCTTGAACTTGTACACTTTGTAAGTTTTATGTCTTACCTTTCTCCTGGGGATCCGTCACACTCCTGAGTTTCAGTAAAGTCCATTTTTTTGGAGAGCTACGAGGTCTGGCTTTTTTGTCAAGGTATCCCAGTCACACACTTAATAAAGTCCTTTGCTTTTACAGATTTAGAACCGTGGTACATTTAGACCCTGCCCAGTTTATGGAGATGTATGTACTGTACATCACCCTGTGGTACTTCAATTTCTCCTAAAATTGTATTATTCAGTAAAGGTTACAGCCAGCCCAGGTCTCAAAGATCTCACAGAATTTAGGTTCATCCCATCTTCACCACCTGGGTCCACCCGTAATTGTTTAGAGCTATGTACCACCCTGCAGGGTTTAGGTTCTACATTTCTTCTAGACAAATACAACTCCAAAACAACCAGCATAACATTATTCTTACCTTGCTCCTAAACATTTAATATACTGGTACATCTGCATACAAATTAAAGGCGAGTTCCTAAGGTGAAATTTTGTATTGTGAAACGCATTTTCCCATAGAAAATAATGTAAATGCAGATAATCCGTTCCAGGCACCCAAAAATATTACCAATATTATTTCATTAATATAATACTATAATCATATTTTTGCATATAAAACAATTAAAACACTTAGAAAAGACATGTAAATGAAGTAAAATTAAATAAATAGACATTAAACCTCACTTAACCTTAATTTATGATTCCTCTTGGCACCGGCTGCTTTAAAAACCAAACTGAAAGCGGCTCAGTTTTCTTCTTGATAACATTGCTGAGACCCGCGGTGCTGCGTCTTCACTAAATCTTACACAAAATGCAAAAAACCCACAAAAAAATTATAAACTCACTTCACTTGGCTTTCCACTGATGCAAACAAGTTTTGATCGGCTACCGGATGTAGCATTTGGTTCGGCTCGGTTTGGACGCTCGTATGACAAAAAATGCTTCGCATGCAGAGGCAATTTTTTTGCAAAATTTCAGTTTCACTTAAAGCGAAAATTCTTAACACCACTGTTTACGTTTTTTGGCCATATGATTTAGTCAAGTGGACTGTTACCAGCGGTTTAGATTGTATCTTCCTCCAGGGGATAAGTTTAGGTCCAACCTGGTTTTTGGAAAAAAAATGCAAATCAGACTCTGTTTCTTTTACTATCTGTAACTATCGGTTTATTCGCCAAATAATCAGTAAATACACAACATTCAATAACTTTACAGATTAAATAAGGGCTGCAAAAATATAAAGTATGATTGAGTAACAGATCGGCAGTGTACATAAAGTGAGTGTTTATGGCAGTGCAAGTAACTGTAGTGTACATCACATATGATGAGTAGTGCAGATAACAGTAATGTAAACTAGGGTGTCCATATATCTACTGTTCATTTTAATCTCAAACCTGCATCCTGGATGTCATAGATTTTAGTTTCAGCCAGACTGCTGGATATCTGGCATTCCTAGGAGTCAATTTTTATAAATATCTTCTCTCTGCATTGATTTTTTTTTTACTTTCTTTTGAAGGTCTGGATTGTTACAGCATATAGATGCGAATCTTAATATAGAGGTTTTTTTTTTCTTTTTACATTTTTTTTTATATAATAACTGAAGTATGTTCGTGAGCTGTAGTTTGTACAGTGGAACATAAATTTTGTGCAATTCCACACTCAAACAGAGCTTCTGGAGCCGCATGAATCATAAGGAAGAGAAAATGTCCAGCGTTTATTATAGCTGTGGACACCATCAGGACCTAAGATTAGCAGTAATTCAGTTTGACTAGGCAATTACACTCCGTGTTCTAGAATTCCCAACAATGCGTACGGACTAAATCAATTCTCAAGTCCAGGAGATCTTCGGGTGAATGATTATAATATTTGATTTGACTTCATCGAGGCACTAAAGGCTTTTTCATTACATCAACCTTAAAAGCCTTTACTCTCTACTCAAACTGAAATTAGGATCGAATTTGTCTGCAGTGCATCGATAGAACAAATGTTCTGCTGCCTACTCTCAGCTCATTATGGCGTTGGAAGCAGTTGTGAGGAGTGGCGTATTAATGTAATGTGAAGCACATGGTATTCAGTATTACTCAGGCCTGCGATTTGTATTGACTGTAATTTGGCTGCATGTTCATTCCTGACCACTAGGAGTGAAGGATAGCTACTACTGTACCACCACCCCACATCATTTATCACCAAATAATCTTCCAGTTACCTCCTTAATAAGCCCGTGGCTATTTAAACATTCCTTATTACTATAAATAGCATTTCTTTCATTTTACTTAAATGTCAGAATACTCAGAAATTGTGTGTATATATATATTACTGTACAACCGCAAGTCCAGACACAAAGCGGTAAAGCAGCAGGTCAATCAAACTCACAGAGCGGAGCCGGCGAAGATTGCCTCTCCTTGGTTGCTTCACTCGCTACAGACTTCCAAATAACCTCTGGAATCAATACAGGTGCCAACTGTTAATTGGGAGTTCCATGACGTACGTTTCCATGGCTGAGCAGCTGCATATAAAGCCTGTCCAGGGTGATGTAAAGAATGCTGCCCCTGGAATCGAAAGCAGTGAAAAACTTGTTCTCTAGAGCGATGAATCGTGCTTCACTATCCAGCGGTTTCTGGCAGGTGCCATGGGAACACTACCTACCAGAATGCATAGTGCCAACAGTTTGGTGGAAGAAGGATGGTGTTCTAGAGCCGTTCTTCAGGGTTTGGGATCAGTTTCTTAGTTCCAGTGAAGAGAAACAGTTTTGCTGTAGCATATCGAGATATTTTACACGGTTGCAGGCTTCAGGTTTGGGGAACGCCCTTTTCTTGCTGACAGCGACGATGCCAATTCCCTTGTGCACAAATGACAAATCATGCTTTGATGAAATGCTGTAGAGAAACCCCAGAGACCTTCACAGAACCCTGATCTCCACCCACTGAACACCTCTGCAATAAACTGGAACATCAATTGTGAGCCGGGCCTTTTGTTCTAGCATCAGTGCCTGACCTAACAAAATTCTTTTGGCTGAATGGATGGAAATTCCCACAGACACACTTCAAAATGCTGTAGAAAGAAAATAATGAAACCTCCTATGTTTTAAACAATTTAATTGTGGAAGTCAAGATAATAAGAATAATTTGTTACTTCCTGCAATGAAATAATTTATTTCCTGCAATGAAATTGCTATACAGGTAGTCCGCGATTTATGAACATTCGAGTTAAAAATTTTCTTCAGATACGAATGGACCGCGGTTCTACAAACACTTATAGATATGAACAAATCACAGAAGTAGCTCACATGTATTGTACAAAAGATAGACACTGCAGTGCACCAGTTCCAATATTTACAATTATATGCAATATTTTCAGTCTGTAAGTGAATGTATAAAATGTCTAAAGTCTGGTATATTGTGTATGTAATGTTGGGGGATTGGGGGGGGGTCTTGGGGTTGGAAAAAAAATGAGTCGTCCTCGTTCAGTAAATCAGTCCGGGAGCACGATGATAGAAAATGTCTGTCCTGTAAAGCTGTCCTGATGGTGAATAATCCAATATAGTTCACAGTCCAATATAGTGGAAAACAGCTCTGAGACAAAATGGCATTCCGGATTCCCCTCGCGATTTAAAGGTGCAGAGACATGACTGTTTCATTTCACATGTGAGATTCATTTCCTTCGGCGCAGGTACGGTTTTTGGCCATATGATTTAATCAAGTGGTTTAGTATGCTTCACATTGTGTATTTGTGTCAAAGACGTACAAGACTCACTTTGTCGGACTTAAGAACAAATCCGACTTATGAACATGCCCGGGGAACAGAACTTGTTTGTAAATCGGGGACTACCTGTACAACACTAACTATTTAGTATGAAGTCCTTTATTTTTCAGAAAGTAAAAGTCTTGCCACATATTTATTCCATCCATTAACTAAACCAGCTGACTGTAATTAGCACAACACTTCATCCAGAACTAATTAGTGACATCACCTGCTTTAGTGCACAGGGAGAACTTAAATACATGGCATATGTTGCTTTAATACTTTTAACCACTACTTGTATGTATAATAGTTACTGTTTGGATAGAAGATGCCTTTTTTGGTTTTGTCGTTAAAAGACAGAATAAACTTCAAAACTTGGCAGCACTTTTGACAGAATATGCATCATTAAGTGTAGCATTTTTAGATTATTGGATTACATCCCACTGGAAGTAAAAAAAAAAAAAATCCAATGTTGAAGAATAAAGTACAGAAACATGTCAAAGCAGGAAACGTCTTAATTCTGGCTCAACTTCTCCAAGCCACGAGAAAAGATTTGGATAACTTCAACTGGTCATTGTAAAGTCTAGTAAGACTTAAACCCAGTGGAATGGGCAATAACACAACAGATTAATCTGTTAAGGAACCTGCAGCTGTACCTCTATGGGGAACAGAACACGTGCGCTTTAACTAGAGAACCGGTTCTGTTCTTACCTACATCAGGAATAAAATGTCATGTGACGGCCATTTAAGTTTTGTTTTTGTTTACATGCGTTTACAGTATAGCTTCTGTAATGTTCCTCAAAATGATGTCCAAGTAAAAAATAAAAGTGAATTTTCCCATGTTTTCCCACTTTACATTTTAATTAGCGTTACTTTACTCCTCAATTTAATTTAAAAGAAAAAGTTTTGATTTAAGTGTCAAAACCAGACTTACTACCACTAGCTGTTTCTGTTCAGAGAACGAAATGCGGTCATGTGATCCACAGGTGTGTCTTTTTGCTTGTAGCTGTACAGTATGTGACGTATGTATGTTTTGTCCAGGAGCACATGATCCTCTGCAGGTTTGCGGACCAGACGGCTGTCCAGCTTCCCACCGAGCGCCGCCTAATCGGTGAGTTTCCCCGAGACACGTTTATACTGTGCGGGTCAAGAGTTTCAGGACAAACATCATTTCACAAGCTGGGAATTTTACACAAAACACCACCGTGCACTTTTGAGTTTGAGTGTGCTACTTTTATACTTTTTTTTTTATTTGGATGAGAGACTTCAGAAGAGGGTGACCAGACTGATTCACGCTGACAGGACACTAAAATCCACTCTTTACAATCGTGATGAGCAGAAAAGCACCTCAGCTTGGAGAACCTGCTAATCTGTAATTAACCTCCTGTCAGGTTAATAGAAACATTTTAGAAACCATTAAAAAAAAAAAACAAGAAGTAATGTATTTCCCACCCATATTGAAATATCTCTAATCATAATCCCGGACATGAGACTTGAAACAGTGTGTAGATTTTAGTCTTTAACCTCCTGCGCTACAGAACTACCTGCTTATGCACGTTTCAATTAAAACAAACACGCTCGCGTCTCATCACATTCGGTGGTTTTGATGATGTTTTTTTTTGAACGCAGAGTTTCAATCCAATATAAACGGAGTGTGTGTGAATATTGTTGACGTGCAGATGAAGCCAGCAGCACTTAGTCTCCCACTGTGACGGCTCTCCATCACACCGCGCCGCCGCCTCATTGCACTGAAGAGCTCTCGTTCAGATTGGATGATCCGTCACTCCTGCCTCCCATGCTCATCCTTTGCAGCAGCCAGAGTGATGCACTGTCCTCTCCTTTATACACACACCCACACACACACACACACACACACACAGTGTACATACAAATAAAGGCTTCTCTGGTGCCTGTTTGATTTTTATTACAGCATGAAGCTGATCCGCTCTAACATCTCTGTAACTCCTGATGTAACACAGTACGATGTTGGAAAGACGGACTGAGATGGTTAGAGCTTTACGAAGACGTGCTGACATTTACAGTTTAGCCATAACTGTATAAAACACTTACAACAATCAGCTCAAAACGACACAGAACATTTAAACCATGAAACGTAGAAAGTAATTACATCAGTATTACACATAATACGTTGATTATATAAAAAATTGCACGATACGAACATCAAAATTACTCAACTATTATCATATTATAATAATGTTATTATAGTCATTATAATCATCAACTAAAATCTAATCGTTTTATAACAATGTTCACAACTAAACTTATTTTGTGTTTTATGGATACAGTATATACTGGGCAGCACAGTGGTTTAATGGTTAGCACTGTCGCCCCGCACCTCCAGGGTCTGGGTTCGATTCCCGTCTCGAAGTCTGTGCATGGAGTTTACATGTTCTCCCTGTGTTTGGTGGGTTTCCTCTGTGTACCCTGGTTTCCTCTGGTCCACAGTCCTCATCCCCTAAGTCTCCTGGGATAGGCTCCGCCCCCCGCGACCCTGTACACATGATACAGCGGTATAGACGATGAGCGAGTGATGAATATAGTGTACAGTTTTCGTGCAAGTAGAATTGATCTTGTTGGCCTCATCCAGGGGCTGCGACTTACACAGTGTTAGTACCGTCTTATTAGTTTGTTTTTGTTGTTGCTTGTTGTTTGTTTATTCATTTATTTGTTTCTTTGTTTGTTTTTTCACTTGCTCATCTCAGGATCATCCGTCTAGTTTGTCTTGAGCAACACTCGTTTCTGAGATCCATGAGAGTGTGTGAGCCGGAGCCTCGTCCGTGCCGCACGCCGTCCTGTGATGGAGGCAGCTGTTTGGAGTAATTCCAGAAAGAGACTCAAATTAGGTCTAAATTAGACCACAACTGTTTTTGTCAGATGCAGAAAAGTAGAACTGCTCCGAATAAAACTGAGAAGAGTAATAACACACATCGCAATGTAGGCTGGATGAAAAGACGGGGAAAGTGATGAAGCCGAGGAGAACAGAGTGACAAACATGATTAACTGTAGGTGCGTACGAGGCACTCGGCATTTCCCTTCAGACAGAACAAATACTTTCTCACTCGGGTTTTGTCTTCTAGCTTTGAACATAATCCACTTTTATACTTCCAGGACTTTTATATTACTGCATCCCGCAATCTGTGAAGGTGCACTTCTGCATCAGACGGTGCTTTCAGAGCATCATGAATACAGTAGGTGGAACTGAGCAGAAGAACCTTCAGTGGCTGGTTATTGGACTGTTGTGGGTAGAAACAGGTAGCCTTTAGCGCATGTCTCAAGCCCTTTCTGAGTGTGTGTGTGTGTGTGTGTGTGTGTGTGTGTGTGTGTGTGTGTGTGTGTGTGTGTCACAGAGTGTGTGACGTAACAATGCTATTAATGTACTTTCCTAAAGTGAAGCGAGTACGCTGTTCGTCCATAAACCTGTTCCACTGCAGCTTTAATAGGGAGTCGCGGAGACGAGCTTTACATCCGGTTAATTTCTGAATGTATTTTCAATGTTTTTAAATTAAACGAGAGAATTTTAAAAGCTTCAGATCATGCTTTCATTAGATGAAGTGATCCGGTAAAACACGGCAACAGTTAAAGAGCCTTTTTATTTTATTCTTTTCTTTCTTATTTGAGCAGACAGTCTGAGATTCTTGTTTTTGTCTGAGACTGATGATCCTAAAGCCCTGAAGGTTCGGCCACATTGTGCCTTGAGATTCTTTTCTGCTCACTACAGCTGCAAAGAGTCATTATTTACGCTCCTATAGACTTCCTGTCAGCTCAAAGCAGTCTGGCTGTTTTTCCTTGTCCTCTCTTATCAAAAAGGCATTTTCACCCACTGGGTGTTTGCTCCCCCCCCCCACACACACACACACCCTGTAGTGTAAACTCTGGGGAATGTTGTGTGTGATAATGCTAATCTTTAGAACGAGCGCGTGTACAGGTGTTCCAGGTGAAAGTAGCCGTACTGTGTTAGTGATTTCCTGCTCGCGGCCTCGTTCGAATGCTTATTGGATATAATTTGTACAAACTGATGAAAAAGTATATATATATATATATATATATATAAACTAGGATTTGGGTGTAGACATGATGCAGACACGTCTTCGGATAGCGACATCCACAGAAAGGACGTATTTGATACGAGAACTTCCTGTCCGAGAAAAAATCACCATTTCAGAATAGTGAAATTATAAAGAAAACAACCAATGAAAATTTGTGTTACTGCAAAAAAATATAAAGATTAAAGACTTTGAAGCGATAGAGAAAGGTCATGTGACCTGACGAGTCCAGACTGATCCTATTCCAGAGTGATGGGCGTGTCAGGGTAAGAAGTGAAGGAC
>JAQMYL010000038.1:118664-138459 GCA_030014365.1 Clarias pachynema
ATATATTAGTCATGGATTAAAAAAACATTTTCTACAATTTTCAGTGTGAGATTATGCTTCTGCAATAAAATAATAATAATAATAATTTATTAGAAGCCTTAGAACACATCTTAACCAGGGGTGCCAATAATAATGAGCACATACAGAGCACATACAATCTACAACACAAATAGTAATAATAATAATCTATTAGAAGCCTAAGAACACATCTTAACCAGGGGTGCCAATAATAATGAGCACATGCAGTGTGCAGTCTACAGCCTGTCTTTGTGTCTCTATGGCTGCTGGATGTCTGGAATTTCCTTCGGGATCAGTAAAGTATCTGTCTACAGTATTTATTTATCTATTTCCGATTCTCAGGAATCGATTCCCCTGAGGGAGCCGATCAAAGGGAGTCGGTTCCTTGGTGAGTCTCCGATCAGCTTTTACGCGCGCGGGCAGAGAGTGAGAGCGCAGTGAGAGTGAGATCAGAGGGAGCGCTCACTCTCAGCGCCTCACACCTACTGCAGGAGAGCCGGACCACAGGACAGCAGCAGTCCCGGAGTCTGTCCCCCCCTCAACCCCGGAGTCTGTCCTCATCATCAGCCCCGGAGTCTGTCCCCCTCATCAGTCCCGGACCTCCTGAACACACCGCCTCATCCTGAGGACCAGCACTGGGTCGCGCTGATAGAGAGACACACAGAGACACACAGAGACACTCGGAGAGACACACAGAGACACTCGGAGAGACACAGAGAGACTCGGAGACACACAGAGAGACACTCGGAGAGACACACGGAGACACACACTCGGGACTGTCCCCTGGATCGCCGCCGCCGCCGCCGGTTTGTGCGTAAAAACGCGCGGAAATGTTGCTGAAGTTGTTGGTGTTGTGGATCAGCTGGGTCGGGGTGAGGACAGAGTTTGATGGAGGGTAAGACTGAGGATTCTCTTCTCTTATTACAATGATTCTCTTACAAAAATCTATAAATAAATAAAAACACCGCTGCGTGTAGACTTTGATCTCCGACGCGTTTATCGGATCATTTCGGGTTTAAACCGAGACCCGAATATTATCATAACTGTAACTGCAGGAGCCCAAACAACTGGTGCAGCCTTACACATCTCCCTCCTGAGAAACTCTCCACACACACACACACACACACACACACACACTCTACTCGTGTGTACACTTGACTGTCTCTTCTTATTCATATCTGATAACTATACATTTAATCAGTGTCTTTAACCAGGAAGAAGTTTTATTATTATTATTATTATTATTATTATTTATTTATTTATTTATTTATGTATTTTTTAATACCCGACAGTCCCCTCATATGAGGATTGTAGACAATGAAGTTGGGAGAAAATGTCCTCATATGAGGACGTTCTTGTCTCAAGAGGGATATACTGTATACAGAATGAGGCAAAAAAAATGTAAACACACTTCAGGAAAAAGAGAAAACTTGTATAAATATTTCAATACTAAATTTATTGCTATGTGGCAATAATATGATGATAATAATAATATTATATTAATATAAGGTACATCATACTATTTTTTTTTTCCTATTCCTGAAGAGTGTATACATTTTGGCTGCCTCTGTATATACAGTACACATACAGTACATACATACATACATACATAAGTACCTGAAATGTTTAATTTCTTGTGTTCTTGACTTTTCTTCCCGAAAAATCTGTCATTTTGGTTCATAACCAAGATATTTTTTTACTTATATTTTATTTATCTGGTTTTAACAATGATCAACAATGATCAAAGCAGACAATTCTACATCACGCTCAACATACTAAACTGTTTTCCAAAACATTTAAAGACGGCACAGGAAGTCTGATTTGAGTGCAGGTGTGAATTAATGTTTCCTTCTCACTGAAAGATAAGACTGAAAGAGCTCCCCGGATTGCCGGCTTTTGACTTCATCATGTCCTAACATGAAATGCTGAACTATGTGAGAAGGCGCACTACTACAAACTACACACACACACACACACACACACACACGCGCCAAACCCCTCCAGAGAGCTCCCCGAGCCTCACATGAACCTAACCCTGATCTCAGATTATTATTGCAGGTCAAATTCTTCCTCTGCAGTAACGCGCGCTCTCTTTAGGGTGAAGTGGAATTGACGTGCCCTGTTTATGGATCACAAACTTGGCTTTCTGCACCCCCTAATAGCCACATTTACCCTAGGGGACTTTTTTAAAATGTATGTTTCAAGCCCTTGCATCATGCTTCTTTATTAATACACCTAAGCTTAACTTTCTCTGGGCATGTGGTGCTGCAGTGTCTCAGCTTACAGCTACTAGGTTTCCTTGTGCGTCCTGGAGTTCCCCTGTTCAAACACACCTGACCCAAATCATCATCAGGTCATTATGGGTGCGAGCAGGGAAACACTAAAAAGGATGTTCCCAGTGCAAGATTGGTAAACAAGAGCTTACTGGTGAATGCTGTGAATCATTCGTCATGTCCGGAGGGTTTATAGTACCGTAAATATTACTTGGCCACCCAAGCAGTAACACAAAGGAGGAATGCTGAACTTTTGTCAAATAAAACATCATTTATTTTAGTCTAGTGACCAGTTGACTGATTGTCTTCTCGGTTAATAATAATTTTTTCCTTCAGTTTTCTTGTTACTGCTCTGCTCTTTACAGAGACAGAACTGATTTCACGTGAATATTCATAAGTGAACCACAGGGATGCTGGACCTGTAAAAAAAAAGGTCCTCATTTGCTTTGAATATTTGCCAGACATTAATGTGACCTGATTAGACGAAAAGTAAGAACAGTGGTTTGGGGATTGACGATGGCACTCGACACAGTCTGAAAGAAGGAAGCCCTTAAAAGAATGTTAAAGCTAGCCACTTTTAAGTGTCCTCAGTTGTCTAGGAGAAGCATGCAACTGAGTGCTTTTCTACTGAGGAAAGTTCCAAGTAGAATATCTTTAGGAAGATGTAAGTGCCCTCACCCAGGATTCATTGGAGAACCTTTGAAGTGCAGATTGTTTTTTGAATCTTGAATACCTTAAAAAAAAAAAAAAAAAAAACTTACCTTACTTTTAGCACCTTTATGCTTAGAAAATTTGGAACCTCCTAAGGCTTCGGTAGTTGTTGAAAAGGTCTTACGTACTGTAGATCCTTCAACTGAGGGGTTTTTTCTAATAGATATGGTTCCAAATAGAATCATTTCATGAAGCTAAAAATCCTTAAACTGTACTTTAACCATCCAGGTCATCTTACTTTCTTGTAAATTTAGAAAACTTATGCGTTCATCAGTTGTTTTCCCAAATGTACTCTTAAAGATTCCCAGTAGAACCATATAACATAAGTGTTTAATGTTAAGGATTTCCAAGTAGAACCCTATTCCTGATCTAAGGAACCACTTCATTATCCAATGTACCCTTAAAATGTTTTATTTCATGGTTCATTGGATAATAAAAGGTTTTCTGGCTTCTAGAAGGGGTCTTTGAGTAGGACCTTCGCTTAGAGGCTAATCAGTTAACTTTGAACACTTTAATCCTTTTAAAATATCAATGATGTTAATTTAACTAACTATATACAGTACAGTGGAACGGCCTCGATCCACTCATCATTTCTTCATATTTTACTTTCTTCTATTTTTTTCATGTAATCTCGAGGAATAGTTATCTAGGCTCCAGAAGTGCTTTATTGTTTGTTTGTTTGTTTGTTTGTTTGTTTGTTTGTTTGTTTAGCCACACAATGAGCTATGAATCATTCAGGGATAAAAAACTGAATTGGAACAGACGAGAGGGGAAATGAGGTTGCTGCTGAGGTTGTTTCATTAAAACACCTGCTTTGTTTTTAAATTGTATTTGGACAGTTTGCAGCCTGTCGCAGAAAAACATTCGTTCTTATTTCTTTCATTTATTCTACATAATTTAACTTGATTTAATTTAATATGAAGAAATGAGGGGATTCAAAACAATCTGTTTTACTTTAAGTGTGTGTAGCCGATGAATGTGTAATTGTCTTTCTTTTTATATGAGATTTTTTTTTAGTATGCATACAAGGGTTCAGTTTGTAAAAAAAAAAAAAAAAAAAAAAATCCAGTGGATCTCATATTGAATCAGAACGCTGACATTTTTAGTGCTGGCTGCTGAGCGCATAATCTGCTTGCATTAACCCTCCTGCATGCTTTATTAATGCCAGCTGTGATGGACGGAGCTTGTCACCAAAGTCATTATTTGCCAATTTCCACTACTTATAAACCTGTTTCACTTGCCTCAATCTAAATTCATCGACATGATATTCCCCCCCCCCCAAAAAAAGGTGCTATGCAAGATCTATTCATTATTTCCTGTCCTTTGGCAGGGCCATTTAGAAGTCGTGTCTAATGGGCCGAGAAACACCTAAACCCAATGACGGATTTAATCAATAATAATAAAAAAAACGAATCCTCATTCTAGAAGTTTATTCTGAATCGAGCAGTCCTTAGTGGGGTTTGGAATTTTAGCTCAAGGTCACGGGAGTCACATACTGTAGATCAATGGCTCCCAACCCTGGTCCTGGTGGACCCCCGTCCTGCACATTTTATTGTTTATTTCTGCTCAGTCACACCCAGTCCAATTCAGAAAGGGCTCATAAAAGGCTGATTTGTTCAATCAGGTGTCTTAAGAAATCACTAAAATGTGCAGGGCAGGTGGTCCTCCAGGACCAGCGATGGGAACCACTGGTATAGGTCGTGTTTACACATGTGGAGGTTACCATCAATAAACAGAGACGATCAATCAACGAGCAACTCACTGCAAACAAGCGATCCATTTTTATAAACTCATTCCAACAAAACAATTTGCAGTCTTTCTAGTTTTTTTTGGTCCATGCATCACTGAACCAACCTTTACACCAGTCATTAGACTCGGGAAACTGAAAACAGCTTGATTCAGTGATTCCCCAACCAGAACAGATACAGGTTTCTCGGTTTTGAATGACACATGGTTAATATCTGGTTAATTTTAGTGCAAATTGTAAAAAAAAAAAAAAATTATCCAAGGACTCAAATATACGAGATACGCAAAGACCATCCAAGTCAAACTGGGACCTGTGATGAAAATTTCTTCTGACTGAAGGTGTAAAACATTTCAGCCACAGTAAAACATTTTAAGAAGACCGTACTGTATGTCCATGAATGTCCTGCATGTTCTCGTCCACATTCAGCGAGTAAAAACAACCTCATACTACCCCTGCACCACTTGCACATTACAGGAACTCAGCTGGGAGTTATTGCCACATCAGTCGTACAGTCCTGACCTCACTCCAAGCATTTTACACATGTTTGGGACATTAAAGGAGTTCCCGGGAGGCCGGCGTTTCAGGCAATCCAATCATGTCTCCAGGCTGTGAAAAGTGAAAAGTCCCAGTTTGACTTGAACTATTACCCACGTATTCTGTAAATAACCAACAAAGATAGTTTAAGTAGTTTAAGACTTTGATACAATTGAATGGAAATCTATCTCATTTTAGTTTAGTTTTTTCTTTTGATTATGCAGGTGACTATTTCACATTGAAGCTGCGTCTCCACTGTTATTCAGTCTGTGTTCCACCGCAGTCTCTCGGTTTATGTGTTTAATATCTTTGGAGTCTGTGAACAGCGAGGGTTCTGTGTCAGCACTGTGATGGGTGTGAGTTCAATGACTGCTTGAGAACCGATCGAGCCTTGGGACTTGGCCCTTTCACTCATACCCATATGCTTGGATAGAATTCTGTCAGATTTAAAACTAATTCAACCCAGACAGTTTGTTAGTCCAAAAGTGAAAATACAAGTTAAAAATAACCCAACCCTGGCAAGGTACTAAATCAACACTGAAAATCCTGGCATATCCAGACAGCCGGGTGAGCTTCGGTACTTGGCCGATAATTCGTTCCCTTGTGATTGAATTTAATTGGATTTTAAACTAAATCAACCCCTGACTAGTTAAGGAATGAACGTACCAATCCCAAAACCACTGCTCGAGAAGTTTAGGTTTAAATCTAGTCACTTTCTGAGGTCCAGTCAGGACTAGATCTTTAACTCACAGCTATACACTTGAATTGTTTTCCACCTCACTGAGCTGCTCTGTGTGTAAATGTGTACCCGAGTAATATATAGATTTTTTTTTTAAAGCCAAATCTCTCTTAAATGAACCACAGTTAATTAAAACGGTCACTAAGCTGTGAATCATAGATAGACTGTCGATTTGATTTGATTCCATTAAATTAGCACTAATATTTATAGTCTGATTTGTATAAAACAGTTATATTAAAACTACCCAATGTATCTAAGTATCTAATGAACATCAAGTGCTGTTTATCTTGTGTTGTTGATTGTTAAAATTTCTTTAATAATCTTTTTTTTTGTTTTTCCTACCAATCTTCTGCTCAACACTCCAGTACAGTATGTGGCGCTATTGCACCAACTGCCCCTAAATCCAAAAGAATAAGAAGCAACAGACCCCCCCCCCCAAAAAAAAAACCCAAAGCGATGGTTTATTCATAAGAACTTGGTCAATTTTGTCCATTTAATGTTTACCTAAAGTGGACCTAAATAATTGAAAAAGTATGAATCGATCCTGCATTAAATAGCGACGGACAAAAATTCAACTGACCAGAAAACAACAACAACAACAACAAAAAACGAATCGATTGAACTGCATAATTCATTAAATCGTTAAAACAGTTCCAGTGAATTTGGATCATGAAGTTTAAACCCAGAATCAGCCAGTAACTATCCGTCTGCTGAGTTTCTCCTTTCGCATGACGACACACCGCATCCAGCCTTGCATCCTCGTTCAAGTCTGTAGAATGAGCTGCAATTACTAGCGTTCTGACCTCAAAGAATTTCCAGTATCAGATCCAGGTTGCATAACGCCGCCGCCTCCTGTTCCATTTGCCGCTGCACGTCGTGCCTCATTACGCTCATCATTAGACCTGTGAGATGGGGTTCATATTGTATATATATTTTTTTCTTCTCAACCAACTGGGCACCGACAATCTGTCTCAGCTTTTGTCAGTTGTTCAGTAATTATCTGTGCACGCATGCGTGTCATCTGCATATATATATATATATATCTGTTCAGCAGCTGAGAGAGCAGCGACCAGACGCACTAATGTGGCTTCCTGCGCCTGGTCATTACACACAGATTGCTGGAATTTTATATTCACCCTTTTCATTATGAGCGATTAGCCTTCATTAGCTTGCCGGAGCGAGACGTGAGTGTGTGCACTCTGGGCAAACTGGAGTTTCAGTGCAGGCACGGTGTGTACGAGTGTGGGATGTGACTGTCGAGTGTGTGTTTTGATGACCCGTGTCTGATTGGAGGCCAGTCAGAGGAGGTGTCAGGAATGTCAAGAGTATTAAAGACTTTTTCTTTTCTTTTTTTTTTGTTTTTTTTTTTGCACCATGCATCATTGAAGCAATATTCATGAGATGATATATCTGTATACATATTAAATGATGATGTGACACGCAATATGAATTTCATATAGGAGTGTAAAAACGGCTTCAGGCCTTTGTGTTAGTCTCGAGCACAAATTTCATGAATTTTTCATGACTCTTGTTCCACCCTCAATTGCGCTGGGACACAAATCACAGCTTCCTACCAACAATTTAGATCTTGGCCTCAGTACTTATGAAACACAAGGGGAGATTTTTAGGAGAAAGTACTCCGCCCACGAGATTGATGCGTAAGTGCTGAATGCAGACGGAGTAAGCCGATGCGAGCGGGTGGTTGACGGGGTTAGGCCCGGCCTTTCAAATAGGTGCAAAGATTAGTTGTGACAGTCATTTTACACCAAGCTAAGCACGGATCCTGGCGCCAGGCATCTTCTTTTCTCTTCTGCTCAGCCCCTCTCCCTTGTTTTCTATCTCACGCTTTCTCTCACTCTGGCATCTCTTTGGATGCCGTCCAGGGTTCACAAACTGCAGGTTGGCATGCGATGACTCGTGTGCCTTCTTTCTTGGCACTAGGGAGGTGAGATCAGGCTTCCTCTTTTAACACACACATTCCAGATGCCTCCATAGTGTTGACATTGTGTTTATTTCTATCTTTTTTTTCCTTCTCCTGATATGCTTTTCTTCTATGTCGTACTTTTTCCATCTGGTCTGTCAGAACAACCCATTTTAGCAAATTTGTGCGGTGCCAGTGCTGTTGCTGGACCTTGTGGCTTATCTCATATCGTTCAATGCTGGCAACAAAAAAAAAAGCTTTGTTTGCAGCTTTTGGACCGGAACCAAGAACCGGTGATCCGGTGAAGCTTGGGTTCATTTCATCGCCATGGCATAACTCAGGCATCCGTTACAAAGATTTGGCAAATTATGTTCTTAGTAGTGTAAGGTGTTATCTAGATAAAGAATGGACGTCAGATAGAAGATTATATATAATGTATATCATTCCAAATATATAAAATTGAAATGCATTCTGGGATCCTTACTGTTCTAACACACTTTAAATAATTTTCACTAATTTCCTTTGGAGTAATGCTTTCATTTACTGTGAAGAGCTCTCCACAGGGTGATTTTCTAACAGATAAACCTTCAATTAAGAAGCTTAAAACCTTTAAGTAACTGAAGAACCCTCGAGGAACCCTTTAGGAACCTTTTTTTATATTATTATTAAATGATAGAATTAACACAATCTTTATATCTTTCTTTTCCTGCTCTCTCCTTTTCAAATCCTTTTTGTACTCCGTCTACTTTATACCCTTTTTCAGTTCCTTGATACATCACACATACCAGATGGACCTCCGTGAGAGTCTGCACATTGTCCACCCTTTCATTTATCGCTTTTCTACCAGCAGAATGCCAGGGCTGGTACTTTTCCATTCTGTGAATTCTTACCCGACAACAACAGCGACAAAAAAGCCATTTCGCTTGCAAAGAGCTCTGGGGCTTATGTCAGAAAATTGTGTTGGGTTTTGTGGATGAAACATTTTTAAAGCATTCAAGTATTTGTCCATTAGTAATATGCAATGGTTAGTTTTTTTTTTTTTGTGGCAAAGAAATATGAGCTGGTTCTTAAGACCATAAAATTGTTGTTTCCTTTTGAATTTTGTAGATGGATCAGATTTGTTATCATAGTTTATAGATGTTATCGTATCTGAGATCAGAAGGTGGCGTTGTACCTACAGTACCAACCTTCAGCTAGAGAGAGCTGGATAACGCTGGGCGTAGACGACTTAGAGATTTACGCAGCAGGAATTTTTGGTTGTTAAAATGTCGCAGTGATATTAATTTGCCAACGTTTTAGATGTCAGGACGATGTCAGTATTAGGTTGTTTTTGAAAGTTTCAATTTCTTAGATGAAATGATGTCTGATCGATGTCAACGTGCTCTAACACAACGGTGCAAAAACCGACTTCAAAACCAAACTGATGATCAGAGAAGTACTTGAACTCCGGTCGCAGCGCTGACTGCACTACAGGGTATTAAATTGTACATGTACTTTATTACACAGGAAAATGAAAGCAATTCTTTAAATTTCAACGTCGGCACCGGCCTCTTCTTCTTACATCGTTCACCGAGCCTGTGTTCATCAGCTCGTCCTCCACCATCTCTACACAAGAACGTCGGAAGACCACACCTGGTAGCGTGCTGAGATCTTAGCTCTCTTCTGAATGTTCAAGTGGTCGGCCATCTTTGTTTATGTAGCGTGTGCTGTTCCTCGTGGCGATGCCTGTACTATCAGTGCGGGAAATGTGAAATACCATTTACTATCGTCTATTTCGAGACGGCTCCAGTTTCACTGTTCATCATGACTCCAGTGAAACTACAAGTTCTACAGCTATTAAATGTTGCCTGGTTCATTTTCACTCACCCTGTACATGCACATGCTAACCGCTGGAGAATTACATTAAAAGCTTGTAAATACCTGTACATACAATAACAAACACCTTATTACAGTTCAGTAATCTGGGAGCTAAGATGCATCTCATGGTAATATTTCATTTTCAAAGAAATTGAAAATAAAGTAACGTTACTAAGACACTAAGAGATGCGCGAGATGAGATACACACGCTGCGTGTGGGAAGCTGTTGTGTCCATCCCAATCTCCGATCAGAATCATAAACCCTGTTAGAAACTTAATGAATGGAGTCGGATGTGGTGCGAGTGGATGGTAATCGGCATAAATAGTCCAAATAAAGTCTACTTAGGCTTTTTGTGGTTTTGAGGTTGTATTGTTGCAGCGTTGTGTTTAAGTTGTTAAAGTCATTCTAACTTTAGAAACAACGTCTTCGCAGCGGTGAACGTCATCACAACACGGCTGGAACCAGATTACTATCGTTATCCAGCGTCGGGGTTCCTGCTGAGGACGTACTGGATATCTGGACAGGTTTATCTGCTGTTGAATAAACACCTGATGGTCTGTGAGTTGATCTGCCAGTTAACTGCTGTAGCTGACCAGCTATTAAAACTGACACAGAGATATCAGGGTCGTTCTGGAAACTGGGAAAGGTACTGGTATTGTTAATGACGATAAAACGTTAGAAATGTCCTTAAGTATATTTTCTTCTCATTTTTGGGATTATAAACATTTGTAAACATTCTCCTTCACTAGCTCTCTCACTCTCTCTTTCACAATTCTGTTTTTTTCTCTCTCCTTTTCTGATCTCTCACATACAGTATGTTTGATGGGCTGTACAATCTCGAAACTCTGTTCATCTTTCTCTCTGATTATGTCGCTTTGTCTCTGTTTTGCTCCTCTATCTATTTGTTTTCTTGCTTGTCTGCGTCCCCTTTATTCATAACTCACACATGGTTGATGATTCTCAATAGCATCAACGTGCCATTTGTCATTCTCTCTCTCTCTCTCTCTGTCTCTCTTTCACTCTCACACACACATTGTGTCTCTGCTACGCAAATGATCCGACGTTCGGCTGCTAGGCGCGCTGCCACGGTACTGTAGAACCCTTATTGGGTTTGCGACCGAGGTTAAAAATGCCTACCTGGAGATCAGCCATGTTAATTATAAGCACTCGCAATAAAGCAATCTGCTGCTCGTCTCTCTCCGCCTGTGCCTTTGTTAGACTTGATTACTGTCTTTATTATATAAATGAGCATAATCAGGGATGATCAGATTTAGCATCATGGCTAATAGTTCAGCAGTCGTTTAGCAGTCAGTAATTACGTGCATGTTTTGATTGGATCGGGTGGTCAGAGACCCGATGCTGAGTGGAGAGCGATACGGTGAAGGCGGCGAGAGTCCGTCCAGCTGTGCGCATCCGAGGCAAGATCGACAAACCGAACAATGACAGTGTCAGAGCAGAGCCAGACGCAGGCGCTTAGCATGCCCGGTGTGACTTCTGAGGCTTTGTGAAGAGTCATGTCCCTGTCTCGGTGCCAGACAGCACACAAACATTTTTTACCCGGGCCTGCCGTGCCTGCTTTCCATCAAACCTGCTCTCCCAGTGATTGGCAGCGTGGGCAGCCAGAGGCATTAGCATTTTCCCTGGCTGGCAGTCGACGCTAATCGAAGGGGATTGAGGTGCGTGTGGATGGAATTAACAATGCCATGCTCTTATCGCAGGTCCTCCTCGATCCAAACCCCCCACCTTCTTCATCCCCCTCCTTCTTTCTCAAAAATGGTCACTCCAGAGACATATTATGTAAAGTCTATTTTTAGTCTCGCATTTTGGCAACCAGCACCTGATCCGTCTAGGTCATGCGATGACCAAATTTTGGAATCGGCTCCTCGTTCTCTGAGACCTTAAATGGTTTGGTCTTTTTCGAGTTTCAAAGGAAAGAAAGGACTTATAATCCTACTTGGGACTGCCAAGAAACTGGGCGTATTTGCACGAACAGTTTATCTTAGCCTAAAGACATCTCATCCTCATTTCACTGAGAAATGACCTGCAGTGGATTAAACAAAAAAAAAGTCTCCTCCTAAAAATAAAAGCATTCATTCCTTCAGGTCATGTGGTATTTTCTATTCAAAGTTCAAATGCTATTATCATTTTCTGCTCCGTCGCCGGTGGATGTTAGGGTGTCTGTGGGGAGAGCAGATAGGGCTCATCTCGTCTCCATCGCTGAACGACGGGGTGATCATTCACGCCGCCGTTATCTGCAGCCCCTCTATCTACACACACAATGGAGGCAGTGTGAATGCAGATAAGGTGTCACTGATGAGGAAGATAAGCGGCATCAGCCAGACAGTCACACACACACACACACACACACACACACACTGCAGACACTCCTGCACTATTTGAGAATGTCCTTTGTTAGAATATCAAAGCATATGATTTGATGTTGAAATATCTCACTTCTTTAACTGCGCAGCCTTCGCGGGAATACCGTACCGTCTTACGGATGACAGTTTAAATAAAACGACCGCGTGACTCATCTGCAAGTGAAACGAGATAATTGGGCTGGAAATGGAGTATAAATATGAAATGTAAAGAATAAAATATGATAGGGCTTCCTCAAAGTTAATAACTTTCGTATAAAAGGCCCATTTTATTTCTTCTATACCACAGGAATTTGCCGTTTATACATTACGGTGTAACAGCTCTCTTTTTATCTCCCTCATGAAGTTAATGAAAATATCCATCCACTGTACAAGTCCCCGTGAATTAGCGGTTCCTGTAGATAATGTATTCAAATAAGTGTACAGTTAGTTAGATTAGTATAAACCTGTTATAGGAAATTAATTAAGAGCTTCAACAACATTGTGGTTTAAGTCATATGATCACATGTACAGGACCAGGTGAAGGTTTGGACACGAGTTTGGATTTATTTTCTACATTATAGAACAAAACTTGGATTTTTTTTTTTTTTCAAAACTATGAAATAACACATATGGCATTAGATAATTAAGTAACGACCTCAACACTCAGATGTTATTTTAAGACATGAAGGTCAGCTGTGCTGGAAGAGTTCCTGCAAGAACAGTTAAAGTCTGAGGCATTGGACTATGGTTCGGAAGGTCCCAGGTTCAAATCCCACGACCACCAAGTTGTCCCTGTTGGGCCCCGTAACCCTCAACTGCTCACATGTGTAATGAGATAAAAATGTAAGTCGCTCTGGATAAGGGAGTCGACCAAATGCCTCAGTGTAAATGTAAACAGTATTGACAAGTGGACAGAAATCAGGAATTAGACATCAAGAAGTCAGTTTAGACCCTTTGTTAGAGGGCAGCACCTCAGATTAGAGCCGTTATGAAGTCTTTACAGAGCAGAAGTAGCAGATATACATCTTAATATCAACTGTTCAAAGGAGATTATTGTGTATTTTGGATAAACACCTTCAGTATTGTTTTACAGTGTAGAAAGAAATAAACATCAGGAAAGACAATAGAGTTATAAGGGGTGTACAAACTTTTGTGTCCAAAACAATTATTTTACACAAAGATAATCCGGATAAGTACAAATGCAGTTTTCAAATGATGATGATGATTTTATTTATTAAGGGGAATAAAGCTGTCCAAACCTGCCTGGCCCCATGTGAAAAAAAAAAAAAGCCCCCTAAATCATCCATCGCTGCGGAAAAATTTTGATCCGCTCTTCTTTGTAGAATTGTTCTAATTCGGCCACAATGGAAGGTTTCGTGCACGAACAGCCTGTTTAAGGATCTCAACCGGATTTAAGCCTGGACTTTGACTGCAAAATTATTATTATTATTATTATTTTTTAAGCAATTCAGAGGTTCACTAGCTGGTGTGTCTCAGATTATTGTCCTGCTGCATAACCCAAGTGCACTTGGTCTTGAAGTCATGAACTGATGGCCAGACATTCTCCTTTAGGATTTTCTGGTAGAGAGCAGAACTTGTTGTTCCATTAATTATGGTCCAGGTCCTGAAGCTGCAAAGCCAGAGACCATCACACTACCACCACCATGTGTGACTGTTGTTTCGATGTTCTTTTTATGAAAAGCTGTGATTTTTGGCGAGTGTGAGACGAGCCTTTGTGTTCTTTTTGGTCAGCAGTGTCTTTCACCTTACCCTAACCCCCATGGACGCCATGTTTGCCCCCCAGTCTCTTTCTTATTGCTGAATCATGAACACTGACCTGAATTGAGGCGAGTGCAGCCTGCAGTTTTTCTAGATGTGGGTTCTTTTATAAACTCTTGGATGAGTCGTCTGTGGAGTAATTTGGGTCACCACTGTTCCAAGTTTTCTCCATTTGTGGATAATGACTCCCACTGTGGTTCACTGGAGTCCCAAAGACTTAACTCTTAAAAAATGCATTTTTTAAATATTTATTCTGGCTATCTTTGTGTAATATTAAAATTTGGTGACAAATACTTTTTAACGGCATTGTATGCGTATTTAAGTGCAATCCTTAGGGTTTTAGGAAATTATGGCCAGTTTGTCACTGTTTACAAGTTTGTACAAGTTTATATATTTGAAAGTTTAATTCATAATCAATATAAAAGAAACGTCACGTCTTGTGCACAATGTTGCACCCCTACTATATATGTATGGTGTTTACTTTTGCTATTAGTGAGAAAAGACTTTCTCGGAAAGACGCTCTCAGATTTGTCTCCATCAGCTTCACTTGATATCTGCAAAGAAACAGAAAAATGCAACGCCTGTGTCATTAATAAAACTTTTACTCCTTTAGCAAGCAGTAGCCATAAAAAACAGAGCAGCCCCAAAAAACATTCATCTCTCACAAGGGTTTAACTGCACTTTCACAACCTGTGCGGAAATAGTGTCAAATTATAACCATCACAACAAAAAACCTAATTACGGTTAAACCTACAGTAATCATCAGTCCCAGCTGTGTCAGAGCTTTAAATCTTCTGAGACGTTGGTCCGACACCGAAGACTTAATCGCCAGTTTCCGTCCTGCAGCTGATGGAGGTGCAAACCTCAAAAAAAACATGTCATTTTGTGAACATTAATTACACCACGTTTAATACGAAGTGTTTTTGCGTACTTTTTAATATCGGACATAATTTCAGAGCTCCAAATGAAAATTGCTGATAATAATAATAATTATTATTTACTGTAATAACTAACTGCAGACGGATGGACCGTTTAAAGCAGTGAAACTGTCTGAATGCGTTCTACAGGCCAAATGTTGAAGAGTTTTCTAGGAAGTGAAATTATATATAATTATAAGAGCTCCATCATTGGATTCAAAACACAGTGTACTTCATGGGAAACCTTTTCTGAAATCAGTCCTGCATAACGATGCACTGGTTTACTGGTTCTAACAGTGATGTTTTTTTTAATTTTTATTGTGTGCCAACAGGTGGCCCAGACAGATGGCGTCGTCCAATGGGCTGTGCCGCTACGGCGCCCGCATCGACTGCTGCTGGGGCTGGACGCGGCGCTCTTGGTCGCACTGCCAGCGTGAGTAAACTGACGCTACCGTGGGCAGCCAGGGCTCTGGGGCTCTAGCATAGAGGGGCTTCACGTCTGTTACACGCGCTAACTCTCTGCCACATATACACTTACACACAGCTACTATAGACTGACTACACAGCAAGTCACCAGTTCTTTATTAGACATTGGACACCGCTTTCCATTTAGTCCTGTTCAGATCCAAACGCATGTGATTGATGTGAATCTTCACCTTTAAATTTATCCAACATGAGCAACCTTAGAAGGTAACGCTTGTTAAATGTGATGTTAAGGGTGTTTACAGTTTAAAAGTTTATATAATATAAAATATATCAAATCATATAAAAATACCATGATCATGCTGAGTATCAGGGATTGAGAAAATTTTCATTCCGTTTATTGAATTGGTGACTTGTGTTACTGTAGGTCAGAAATAAAAATGAAAGCATAAACAGATTAAAGTTTATAATATCCTTATACCACAGCACTGTTGAATTGAACAATTTAACAATTATACCTGCAAGATTTATATTATTTCGCTATTAAGATCTATATAATTTAATATTATGTTACTATTCTTTTTGTAACAACATACAGATTGTTACATATAGAAACATTGTATTGTTGCTGGTTTACTTCAGGACATTTAAAAGAGAAACTGTTGTGTGTGAGATTGGACTCTAAAGCAATAACACGAGACTGAAACTGATAACGGCTTCTTAAGATTATAGTTTCACAAACACAATTAAAAAATCAATACTTTGTTCTGAAAGAAAATTAAATCAGGATTTATAATATAATACAATATAATATAATATAATATAATATAATATAATATAATATAATATAATATAATATATAGTGATTTAATATTTACAGTGTCATAAATGTATGAGGAGTGTTCAAGTCAAACCCGGGACTTGCTTTGGGATAAGTTATTGCCACATCCCCACATTTGAACGTTTTGGCCATTTAAAGGGGTTCCTGGGAGGCCGGCGTTTCAGGTGTGAAGCAGGCAACCTGATGAGAAAACCTTCTACTTTGATGGTGTCCAAGCTCTAATAAAGGGCGTGTTTACTCTCAGAACTGTTATTCTGTACAATCAAAAGTCCCGGTTTGACTCGAACACCCCTTGTATTTCATGGCGACATTATTAATGTGGAAAAATTTATTGATAGTTCATTCTGGTTTAAATGATTAGGGCCAATAACAAACTTACCTCAATCATCATCTTCATCTTCATCATCATCATCAAGGCACAAGCGCATCACACTTCCCACTTTCATTGAACAGATCAGAGAAACAGTGTTGAAATATTTTGTACATTTCTTCATCCCTCTGAAGTTAATTCCTGAAGATTATGGCCACCGCCAGCACAACACACGATACGCCTCTGAGTTGTTTTAAAAGCGAGTGTGACTTCAATCAAACGCAGCACACAGGCTTTGATTTTAACATTTGTTTGTATATGAGCCATTTTACATTAACTGACTTTCAGATGGCCAAGCTAAGTACGTGCTTTGAATCGCGCATAGTATAAAATGTTGAGCAATACTATATTAATATATTATAAGCAGTTTCAGTCTTTTTTTTTCAAGTTCACATGCATGAAATGGATTAAGGCTGCTGGCCCGTGAGGCCTTAAATTATAGGACTATTGAATAAGTCTGCTTCAAGGCACTTAAGGTTCCCCATTCACAAACATTGCACTTTGTATGCTAATACTTCTAGTTAGCGCGCACAGTGAGTATCAAATAAAATAAAATTACACCACAAAGAAGTCGGAATTACGTGTGTTGTAAGTGTAGATATGGTGGCACGTTCTGAACGCGTTCTTATTTAGCATTTTTGGAAGGAGTCTCCAGTGTCAGGACTTTGTAAACCTGTAAAAAATTCTGCTACAATCAGTATTCTGCATATTTTAACAGGCTACATTTTGTCTTATTAACCTTAGAAATAGCAAAAACCTACTGTATTCTCAGCTACAAAACCTAAATTCTCATCTACTTTATGTA
Source organism: Clarias pachynema (assembly GCA_030014365.1). NCBI lineage: Eukaryota > Metazoa > Chordata > Actinopteri > Siluriformes > Clariidae > Clarias > Clarias pachynema. The sequence goes on from JAQMYL010000038.1 coordinate 135,961, forward strand.
TGTTTATAGCTGCTGTAAAGTAAGTGAAAGCAGGAAGTAACATGTCTCATGGACAAATCAACCTATAACATTGAGGAATTGCTGTGGTATAAGAGGAATAAAACACTCTGGGATATACGTTAACGTGTCACTCCACCCTGTCATGTATTACTTTTTTTTATAACATCCCATGCTTTTGTGTTTTATTCCTTATATAAATATTCACTAAGGAAAGTCACTTCTTACGATAAATGAAGTGTTCCTTTATGCATACTTAGGGAGAATATAAAACACTCCATTTTTAAAATATTATCCAGCTTACTGCTAATAAGAATGATCTTTAGACTGAAATTCCTTAAAATGAATGTGCAATAACTGTAGCTAGAAAAACGAGCCGCACTCCTCATACTCACAGTCTCTCTCTCTCTCTCTCTCTCTCTTTTTCGAAAGAAAAACCCCACATTTTTATCTCCATAAGGAAAAAAAACAATCCGTATATAAAGGCACTCAGCTATCTGGTGTGTGCAGAACACTCTGAGGATGAGCCAGCAGCTCTCGCATTCACAACACTGCCATGTTTTATGTGTCCGCTGCCGCTGCATGTTCCATACACATCCAATAAAGTAAAGGCATGTTTCCAAGCCTAAACATTTAGCCTTATGTTGAGATCAAAATAGCCTGCGTTCGATGTAATTGCCTTGGGAGGCGTGTGAGGATATTATTAGCGATCTGAGCGCGGCTGGCACCCTGACAAATGCACAACGTTCTCTGCATGGCTTGTATGCATGATATTCCAGCTGTTGCTTCGGCTGTGGGAGCGTGATATATCTGGCTTCGCTCGGGAAGAAAGCTTCTTGACTCGCAAATCAACTCACGGAGCTGTAAGCAAGAGCTAATGCGATTTTTCTAACCCCGTGGCATCTGAGGTGTCTGTGCACCGAGCCGCAAGTCTCTCTTATCTCGTTTAGTTTATGTGCAACCTGTCAGCTAATCACATGTGGGGCAGAATGAGACGGAGCGTTGGTGCATACCTGCGATTCTGTGTTGGGTTGCTGAGTGATTGGGAGTGAGTGAGTAAGTGTGCACGTGTCTCTCACGTTTCCACTGGTGCTTTTTTAACTCGGACATATTTAAATATGTGTTGAATATCGCTATAAATTCAAACTACCGTAAATACTGTGCTTATGATAAATATTGAACATAAACAGCCGCGTCTGGAGATATGGACTATTTATGATAAACGATTTTCACACGTCTGAACCCAGTGCTGATGTTTCTCAGTATGCTGGAACCACTTACTACAAAAAAATAAATAAAAACAGCGCAGGAATTATAATATTGGGAAGCAGTTGTAAAGTCCATACGTTCAAGAAAATTGTCTTCTTGTACAAAACGTGTCCTGGCTTCCTGAAAGAGTGAAACGGTACTACAGTATGAAACCCAGGAACTATAGTCCAGGAGCTGGTCCTAGACAGAACAGTTTAAGCAAACCCGCTGCCCAGGAACTAAAACCCTGGTACATTTTGTAGAAGCAAATCTAAAATCCATAGATTTCTGAAAAGGTCCATCAGGCAAGCCTACTGTACATTTCCTGAGTTGCTGTGAAAAAGTAGCAAAATATCTGAAAACAGAGGAACTGACTATCATCTTTCCTTCAGTGGTTGCTATCTTAAAATTCCATGTATCCATCAATCCAGGAACCTCTGTAGTCCAACTTGGGGCCATGGAGGGCAATGGTGACCACTGGATTTATTCCCTTTTTTACCACCGTGGTAAGACCTCCGGTCAACATTCACACACTACGGGCAATTTGGGAAAACCAGTTAGTCTAATCTGCATGTCTTAGGACTGTGGAAGGAAACGGGAGTACCAGGAGTAAACGCATCATATAGAACATGTACATTCCATGCACACAGACCTCAAGGTGGGGATCGAACCCGGACCCTGGAGATGCGAAGTGACCAACGAAGCCATTGTGCCGCCTATCTTAAAATTATGTTCCTTAAAGGAACTCAACTTATAGTTCTGGATAATAAAATGAAAGCACACCTGATGTCCATTTGTAAGTGAGGTTCCTGGTTCCTGAAAAGTTCCTGCATTAAAAGCGTACTAAAATGCAGGTTAAAAAACTATGGTTTTATGTTAATTTTACTGATTAAACCAAGATTTTATTTCCTGGGTTCCAAAACCTTTTTTTTACTATTTCACTCCTGGAACCTTTCCAGGAATCAAGTAACACTTTTTTCTCTACTGAAAAACTTTGTGAATGTATAAATTTTAAGTATGCTTATGTTGTTTTGTCCTTGACCAGCATTTAACTTCCTTGGCTGTAGCTCCAGGAGTTTTAAAGTCCTTTATCTCCAGCGTTTCTTTTCTTTTTCAGGAACCACAGAATCTTAGGCAAGAACTTTTTCAGAAACCTAAAAATTTGACTGGATGCACCTAGGGTTGGGTACCGAAAACCGGTGCCAATACGGAACCGGTACCTATAGAACCGGTATGTACCGGACCGAAACAGAA
>JAQMYL010000038.1:138559-154089 GCA_030014365.1 Clarias pachynema
TTTTGGCACCGGTACCGTTTTAAAAGTATCGATTTGGCACCGGTATCGAAAAAAACCCAAACGATACCCAACCCTAGATGCACCAGATGTTTAGTTAGGGAACTGTAGTTACAGGTTTTTTTTTTGGTGTTGTTTCACTGCAGGAACCTTTTCAGGAACCTATGACATTTCGTCAGGTTTCTCCACCTGTTAATCTGGTTGTTAAGTTGTTAGTTCCTGGGATGCATTTCCAGAACTTTTAATACCTTGTCTCTTCAGGAAATCAGTAATAATAGTAGGGAGTTTTTTCTCCTGGGAACATAAGTTTTGCTTTGCACCATAATTATAGATCCTGGATTATAGTTAAAAAGGAATTTTGCCACGAACCCAAGAACTTTAGAATTGGACCGCTGGACCACTGGAGAAATGGGAGTTTTACTGCAAGTCCAGATCCTGATAGTTACAGAAGTGCTTGTATCAATCAGGAACTGGAACCTGGACCTTGACATATCACATTCACAATCCCCTTCAGCTCTGTTATTTTACAATGTGATATAAATTTCACAGGTTCACAAGAGCCTTGAAAAAGATTCTAGACTGTCCAAGAAAACTCACCTAACACTTCAAACCCAAGGTTATTGTGTCCCAATTGCAGCTAGCGAGCAATCAGAGACCCTTCACATACTCGGGCAGTAATTGAAAATGGATGGAGAAGAGTGGAAAGACAGGATAACGGTTAATGAAAGAGACAGCAGGAGCTCCGTCTTCCTTGATTGCAGCGTTTCAGCTTCTCCCATCATCCATCACATTCTTGAGTTCCTGGGGATGTAGTGAAGTGCAGAGGTAGAAGATCCTAATAAAAGCTTGGCAGAAGAGACAGGTCTTGGAGGGGAAAGTGCTCCGTGCTGAGCTAGCATACGGACCTGCTCGCTTAACCACACCCAAACATCACGCTCCAGAGCCAGAAGCTGAGCCAAAACTGAAATCAGAACTGGCACCGTTTAGGGCAGTGGATACTGGAAGATACAAAGAGGTGTTTTATTTCCCAGAACATCTGGCTTCTGGTGGGCAAAGCTTAAGCGTGTCTTTAAACTGAAGACTTAACAGACTGACAGATAGACTGAAGCACACACTCACCAAATCAGAGCTGTCTCTCTCTGTTTTTCTCTTTCCCTGATTTTATTTCATGATCTGTCTGTCTTTTGCTTTTTGTCTCTCTTTGTTTGGTTCTCTTTGTCTCTTCCTCTGATTCTATATTTGTCTACCAGACATGGAAAATGTGCCACTTGCGTATCATTTTGGGCTTCAAACAGTGGTCAAAAATCCATGTACAAGCTTTTCAGTTAGCACTCTGCTATTAGAAAGACATGTAGACATGATATTTGCTCATTACAAATGAGTTAGCTGGATATTTCAGGAGAGCTTGAGAAGTTGGGCAGGTGTAGTCTTGCACCCAGCTGTTCTAATCCAAATGATAAACAGGAAACGAACAAGTAGTCACAAATCAAAGACGGTACTAAGCAACGCAAAATTAAGAAATATAGACTTTACTTACTGAATTGCGAGCAGGTCACTGCTGAACTTTTTCCTGATTTAGCATTAGCTTGGGTACATTTATTATTCATTTGCCTGATTGGTTGATGTTCCCGATCACTGATCACCATTGCCTCCCAATAATTGCATTTTTCCCCACAAACCAATCACTGATCATCGTTATTTTCAATGAACAATCACCCACTGGTAGTGTTTTCCAATGATGAATAATTAATCACTGTTGTGTTCCATTACCCAGTAACTTATCACCACTATCCCCAATGACCAATTATATATCACCATTGTTCCCAAAGTCCAATCGCTGATCACAAAATAAATCTGTTTATGATTACCTGTATTTCCAATCACTAATCACAGATCAACATTATTGTTCCCAAAGACCAACCAACCAAATAACCAACTGATCACCCAAATCACCAATAACTGGTCACTATTATCTGCAACAACTACTTACTGCTCACCACTATTCCCAATAACCAATGAAGTATCACCAGTGTTTGCAACTACAAATCACTGATCATCAATTGTCTACTAATGACCGACCACCATGGTCTCTTAATGACCAGTAGCTGATGATCAGTGTCTACAACAACCAATTACAGATGGCCGTTGTTTCCAATTAAGAATCCTTGATCACTATTGATCCCAGGAAACTTCCCTGAACACATGTGGTAACACTGTGTGGGAAAATCCCCGTCATCTGAATTTATATTGTTATATATATATATATATATAGTTTATAGACGATTCTGGATTATGTTTTCACCTTGTATTGACAATGTGAGAGGGACTGTGATGGCTCAGGCATTTGAGACTCTGGGTTTGAACCCCACCACCCCCACGTGGCCACTTTTGGGTCCTTGGGCAAGACCCTTAATCCCATGCCGCATACTGCGTCCCAAGCCTGGTTAGAAAAGGACAGGAAGGACATCTGGTGTCAAACCGGACACATCTTGTGGATCAAGTGATCTGATGTGGCGACAACTAGGATAAAAGGGACAAAACCTAAGAAAAAGAAAATAGCAATGTGAGTAATCATTAAGTTGTTTATAAAATATGGCTAATCATGTGATGGATCACTTATAGCAGTTTAGTGCTGTATTGTTATCAGGATGTGTATGATAGTGTATATACTGTAGCTTCAGGGTAACTGAACTAACGGTTAATGAATGTGGGTTGAGAATACGTGCAGCACATCTTCATGCCCACCCAAATCTGTTACGCTTGGACTTTCTGTTCCGGTCTGTTTGACACCCTCTCTCTCCCCCTCTCTCTCCCTCTCTCTCTCTCCCTCTCTCTCTCTCTCTCTCCGTGTCTATATTTGCATCTGTCTCCCTCTTTTCCTCACTATACCTTACTCTTTCCAGTTTAATTTCCTTTCTTTCTCTCTGCATTTGACTCTGTCTGACTTTCTTGCTGTCTTTACATTTTTGCCTGTTTCTTTCTTTCTGTGTTATTTTCTCTCTCTTCCTGTATTTTGATATCCGTCTCCCAGGATCGCTGTTCTGTTAGTCTCTTAATATCTCTCTCTGACATGCTGTATCACTCTCTCTGTATCTGTATCTCTCTCTCTCTCTCTCTTTATATATATATTTCTCTCTCTCTGGCTGTCTTTCTGTCCACCTGCTAGTCTTTCTCTCTCTCTCTCTCTCTCTCTCTCTCTCTCTCTCTCTCTCTCCATGCGATTAGATTTACACTGGGAAGATTAAACTCGTATTAACTCTCTCTCTGACATGCTCTACTGCTTTGATCCCACTGGCAGATCCTGAAAGCCAGGAGGATTTGAGTCTGCTGGAGAGGCCCTTTCTGCCTGCTTAGTTCCTGATAAGACTACAAAGAAGCCTGAATCAGATCTGAACTTTTAATTGGTAACATAATACACAAACACGTCTGGGTGGATATACTGTTATACTGTAAGTGAAGCAGACGGAAGTCATAAACGGAAGTGAATTTGTTTATGCCGGAAAGTGAATGGGATTTCTTTAATCCTTATGATTAAAAAGTCACTGACAGTGACAGAAATAAAGCACATCACACCCCTTTACGGGGAAAAAAAACACGTGTATAAATGTTAGAGCTGATCTGATAAAACTGTACATGTGAACTTAAGGAAATATGTGGCATCATTTAAATAAAAAAACAGAAACTATGAGGAGTTTACACTATATGGACAGAAGTATTTGTCCAAACTTGTTACTTGTTTCCAAACTTCCCCTTATACCCAGTGAAGGACAATCTTAATTCTTCATCAAACCAAGACATCTTGGACAACGCTATGCTTCGTTAAACAGTTTGGGGAAGGCCCTTTGTACCTCAGTGCACAAAGTAAGGCCTATAAAGACACGGTTTGATGAGTTTGGTGTGGAAGAACTCGAGCGGCCCGAACACAGAGCCCTGAGACCTCTCAACCCCATCGAACACCTTCGAGATGAACTGGAGCAGAGATGATGAGCCAGGCCTTCTCGTCCAACATCAGTACCTGACCTCATAAACGCTCTACAGAATGAACGGGAACAAATTCACAAAGAAACATCTTGTGGACGGCCTTCTAGGAAGAGTGGAAGCTGTTACTGTTAGAGCTGCTAAACCAACTGGGGACAGACTCCATATTAACATACAGTGGTACCTTGGCATACAGACGCCCTGCCTTGAAATTTTGCAAGAAATGTCCTCGGCATGTGAAACATTTTTGTCATACGAGTGACCGAACTGACCTGAACCGAACGTCGGCTAAGTTGCGCAAATGTCCGGTAGCCGTTGAAAACGCCAGTTGGAAAGTTAAGCAAATCGAGCTTACGCTGTTTTTTTGTGGGATTTTTGTATTTTGGACTTAATTTACATGTCTTTTCTAAATGTTAAGATTGTTTTTATATGTAAAAATGTATAGATTATAGTGTTGGAAATTAGTAATATTGGTAATATTTTGGACGGCTGGAACGGATTATCTGCATTTACGTTATTTCCTGTGGATTAAATTCGTACAGTATGTCAAGGCACTTCTACATGTGTGTGTATTTGAATACAAGGTCATTGCAGATGTGTTTATATCAGCTGATCAGGCAGTAACACAGTACTGTAACCTGGTTGTTTTCAAATATTGTAGTGTTCTCTATATTCTAAAGTCTTTAAAGCCTAAACACTATGCGCTGTGCCTGGTTTGTTGTTCCGCCTTTGCCAAGTGACTTGCAAACCAATTATGCTTTCAGACAAGTGGAGATGTTTTTTTTTTTTTTTTTCAGCCTGGTACGTCTAATCATAGACGGTGTGAAACGAGCAACATGTGCATCAGCAAAGATGTAAACATGAGCAAACATGTAAATATGTTTATAAATGAAGCTGAAATTCTGTTTTTACTTCCCCTCCTTATTATTATTGAAGCAACATAGAGGTGGAGGTTAGCTTGGGGTAAAATGTGGCGCTGCAGGACAGAGCATAGAGCGCATTGAAGTGGAAATATTAACATGTTAATATTAACCGTACAGAAGGTGCTGCAGATAAGTGGTAAGACTGGGATGTTTCACATAAGAGCTTTAAAAATCTGTTGCACTCAGGGTCTCGTTTAAATTTCGAATCAAATCCACCAACTACCATCAGCACAGTTATTTCAGCACTACAACCTGACAATTCAAAGTAAACACGTGCAATATATTTGAGCTACCCAGAAGACATTATTGACATCGGAGGGACATTATTTCACTATCAAGGCGTTTGAGTTAAACCCATCGATTCGAACAACCAGTCAAATCCCACGACGACTTCACCACGGTGTTCATCGCATCCCATTATGAGAACCAGTGCTGTAAGGGACTAATTTCACTGTATTACTGTTACCAGGAAATCTTTAATGATGTACCTTAGGAACGCAACGTATGCAGTACGCTTGTGTTTTCTCAGCTGAAAAATGATACGTTCATTTAAACGAAGATCTCAAACAGTAACACAATATGCGATATTATGGCACTGCATTATGTATCTTATTGGGGTTTCGATGCAGTCTCGTTTTGCTCTGGCACCGATTTTGCGTCTCGCTGTTGTATTCCAATACCCTGAGTCTCAGGCTGTACAGAATGTGCTTACGTTTCTTGGCTCGATATATTTGTGCGTGGCAGAATCTGTACATTTTAATGAGGTGCTTGGGTTATCAAGGCTCAAGGACCCTTTTTAATCCCATAATTAGGCCGTTCTCTCTCTCTCTCTCTCTCTCTCTCTGCACTGCGTACCTAACATTCTTGCACCAAATGAAACGTGAGAGACCGTGTTGTTGGTATGCATTATATGTATTGTGTATGTGCTGTAAAGAATGCATGTCCTTCACGGCATGGCTCCCATGTAATGTCTTCCCCTCTCCCTTGTCTTCCCTTGTTTTTTTTTTTTTTTTTTGGCTGTTTGTTTTTGTTGCAGCTCTCTACCCCTTAACCAACAGGGTACTCGGGATAAGGTGCCAGGCCAAAGGTTAGCATCACATGTTCCCTTTTGCATTCATCTCTGTTCTTGTGTTTTGCGAGGAGCCCGTCCTCTGGATCCTCACTTCCTGTTTATTTATAGCTCTCACTCATGCTCGGTACACATGCTGATTTCCTGTGCACATTTCCCACCTGCTGCTGCCGCCGCAGCCTCTGTTCCCACAGCCGCGCTCGAGGATCGAGATCCCGTCCAAAACCACACCGTCGATTCTTTATGAGTTCTCCTACGAGTGGATAAACTTAAGAAGGCTGCACATGCATAAGCACAGAATAACGAAGAATAAATATCTTTATACTTTCTCAGCTGGAGTAAATAAGTTATAATGCTTCTAGCAAAGTTCGAAATAGAGGAATCGATCATGAATGTGGCTCGAAAATAAAAACTTTATGTATGTGTCATAATAAATGCACTGTTCATGTAGTTAATATAAATGTTTCGCTTCGTCTGCGTTAATCAGGTCTTATGTGTGTGTTATAAAGTCCCTGTGTTACTCTAATGAAACATTTTATCACCTGTCATATTTTGACACATGTATTTATTTATTTATTTATTATAAGGCATAACTACATGGTTTAAATCTTTATTTGCTGCTTATGACTCAGTTATGAAATTACTCAGGTTCTCTTAAATCAATGCATTTCCAAAAAATATGTATATATATATATATATCAATATAATTAAAAAATAGATAAATTAATATATATATATATATAGTACCAGTGTAGTCTGCTTAGAATTTCTTGAGCTCAGGTTAACATGTTATTCAATGCAAATAACAGTAAAGCGCTTCAACCTTAAACAACGATTTGAATGATTTGATTGCTATTTAAATACAGTGAACAAAAAAAAGAAAAGTTTCAAGCCGTGCAATCATAATAACAGTCTATTAACATTTCGGCTTTGTTTTTATTAATAATGCCGCATGACCATGTCCATAGGAACGTAACCGTGAACACCCGGTTTACCTTTGACTCATTTTCTTCAGCTCACACATACTTTATTCAGTGTTTTTTTTTTTCCTTCCCTTCAGTCGGTTATTTAATTTACACCGTAGCTGTGAAATTCATTCTCACCGAGACGCTGAGTGCTGTTATATGCTGGTCTTTTCTGTAAGTCTGCTATATTTACCAGCAATAATTTGGAGCTAATTTCTTTATGTCATATTCATTCATCTTGATTTATGTTGCTGTAATATTTCAAAGGCGAGCGTTTAAACTGCGCGGCAGAGGTTAAAAAATTTGATGATCAAATCTCAGGACCTTTTGAACTTTGAATATACAGTATACACCGATCAGCCATAACATTAAAACATAGTACTGTAGGTTCCCCTTGTGCTACCGAATCAGCTCTGACCCCCCCGGGGCCGTGACTCCACATGACCTCTGCAGGTGTGCTGTGGTGTCTGGTACCAGGATTTTAGCAGCAGATCTGCTGTAACGTGCAAGAGTCAAGGGTCTCTATGGATTAGACTTGTTTGTCCAGCACATCCCATGGCTCGATCGGATCTGAGTCTGAGTCAACAACATTGAACTCTTTGCCAGATAAACCTCATAAACTCATCAAGCTGTTGATGCACTGAGTGTTCTGATATATCTTTATATCATAACCAGCATTTATTTTTATGAGCAATTTGTCTTGCATTGGCTTTTCTGTGGGATCGGACCCTACGAGCGGGCCTTTGGGTCCCCAGTGGCATAAATGAGTGTTGGTCCTGGCCATGGTCCTGTCACAAGTTCACTGGTATATAGTTGATAATCAATGTTAATGTTATGGCTAGTCAGGTGTATGTGCGTTAGAATTCTTGTCCTAGCTTCCGGACATCACAAGTTCTAATCCCTCTCGCGGCCAGGAGCCTAGAGAAAGCCGATTGGCCGAGCTCTCTCAGAGGGGAGGGATGAGAGGCACTTAGCGCTCTCAAGTCAATCGCGGCTCCACAGCTAATCACGGGCGTCTGTGAGAACAGGAAACGGATAGCGCTGTCCTCCGAGTGTGTCACGGAAAGATGTGGCCAGCCGACGTCATTGGGGGCGTGACCTAATGAGGGGGCTACAACTAAATTAGGGAGAAAATCTGGAAAAATCTAAAGAAAAATGTAACTTCAAATAGATTAATATATAAATAAATTAATTTCAGTTGTTTAACAGAATTCTTTTACGAAGACCTCTGGCTGAGCGCAATCATCACATTGTAATTAAAGTGGTAATTACACTCTACTTTAAGTCTGCATCATAATATGTAGATGATTATACTGTATACAAACAAAGGGATGCATGATGTATATAAATGCCACTGTTGTGATTTCCTTTTCGCGGCGGTTTGTGCTAACTCTTTAACCGCCGAGACGTGTTATCCGAGTCGACATCGTAGGGAATGTGACATGTTTGCTCATAAAAGGTTATGCATTTTATCGTGACATTTCTAAGTCTATAGCAGCACCATAAAGGGCTTGTTATGACATTTGTAAGAGCGCGCGTGCTGACCAGGGAACCGCTATTGATTTTAGCATGAGATATGGAAGGAAATAAATAAATAAATGAATAAAAATAAAGCTCGGTAGACTGAACTACAGGAATTACAGGAATGACGTTCACTCCGGAATTATTGGCGCCGTTTAAGAGAATTATTAAAGTTTTATTAAACCGTACATACTGTAACACACGATGGTTCAAGTCATCCACAGGAACATTTAGTGACCTCTCCCTTATCTGAAGCTATTGTTATTTTTGTCAAAATACAGTGATGCTCGAAAGTTAGTGCACCCCTCTTTTAATTCTATGTGTATTTGGAGGTCTAAGAAAACAACCACTGATTTTATAGAGTTCTGCACAAACGCTGATGATCAATTAATCAGGTCCTTATGATTAGCAGCACCTGGCTGCATGTTTTCTTTTTTATTATTATCACGTTTCTACACAAAAACAAATCGAATTAAAAGAGGGGGCACTAACTTTTAAACATCACTGCATACAGTATATAGAATACAATTTTCTCTCAAAAATGTTCATCACAATTATTCATGCATATAATAAATGTTTCAAGTAATACAACAAATGTGACGCTTGGAAAATAAAAAATTAAATCCAATCTTTAAAACGTTCCGTTTCCCAAAACTTTAATGTGCTTTATTCAGTCGATATATTTGTTGAAGTTTTTATACGCGTATAAGATCAGCTCGATCGTCCATCATCGTGAGGAAAAACCAAAGTTGTTTTTGACGTAAGTGAGACAGATGGTTGTTAAGCTTCAAGTCAGGCGGAAATATCAGGGAAATGCATAAACAGTCAAAACAAAATCACAAAACACAACAAGAGCTTTAATGAGAAAAGTTTGAAGAACAAACCAAAACAAACCCAAAAAAAAAAAAAAAACCCGGGAGAGTTTAAGCAGAAACTTTTCCTCACAGTTCTGTTATTCGTTAAATATTAACCGTATTATGTGCCAATGATTTTAGATTGCCTTTCACTAATTAAGGAAGGAAGTTTACTTGGAAAATGTTCAAATGAAACCGTTTACGTTTCCAAAATAATTCAGTTTAAAAAATAAATAATAATAATAATTAAAAAAAAAAACTCATTATCTGTGCTATTCTTCAATACGAAGGGTGCCAATAATTCTGGTTTGTACAGTACTCTTGCGAATGAGTTGAAGGTCATGTCACCTTGAGGATTAGTTTTTTGCTCATTAAGCATTTAAGAAACAGACTTTGTAGATATTTAACTTCCTCACTACACTGTTACGACTGTTGCCGTGGTAACAGATAAAACTGTAACCTTGAAACAATCCTGTTCGACACAGACACAACCATCAGACTTGTGTTTTTCTTTATTTTTCTTTATTTTCCTTCCTGTTTGACTTGTGATCCGTGTGTGTAGTGAACATCGTTCCCCCGTTAGTTGGGTGACAGAAAAGCTCCGGAGAGGACAGTGTGTGTTGTAAAGACACTCGCAGGGACGTTTGACAGGTTTTGATGTGGTCAGTCTTCACGCGGTATTATCCTTGACATGCCTGAGGTGCGTGTGTGTGTGTGTGTGTGTGTGTGTGTGTGTGTGTGTGTGTCTTTTTTTCACTGCCAGACAGAGACGACAGGTTTTCCTCTTCCTCACCACTTATTTATTCCGTAAGCTCTTTTTCCGAGACTCCGGTGCTCACAGCTATAACCTCATCTCCTGACCAGGCAGCACGTACAGTACTGTACTCACTCCAGACTAATCCGCGAGCTCGTCGGGTTTGATAGCTGCCTGGCGGACCAGATAAATCAGTGACCCGGATAACGTTTCAATGTCAAAGCACAACTATTCAACTATTTGCTGTGTTTCAGGTCTACGTCCAAATTAGGTTTTTACAAAAATGAAGAATTCAAGAAAGGTTTGATCGAGTGACTTTAACAATTCAGTGTAAAAGCCAAGTAAAGGCTGTAAAGGTGAAACGACACAGGGTTATTCTTATTTACCCCCCTGGGGTCGCACAAGTCATTTAAAACATGCCACAGATTTCGTGTTCGGCGTTTTCATTTCCAAAGCGTTTTTAAAAAGCTGGTGTTTTGTCTCTTAATGACCGACCAGATAATCACTGGTTCAGTCCTGACCTCGGCTTCTCATCCGTCTCCTTTGAGTTTTCCAATTTCCTTTTAACCAGTAGGGAGTCTGGCTGAGCTGAACTTCCTCTCGCTGTGAACGGTGTACCGCCATCGCGGGAACCCCATCCAGGATGTTCTGTATCTAAAAATAACTATATTCACATAAAACTACTAGCAAAAACAAAAAATAATAATTTAGACAAAAATATAAAAGATTTTATTAGAGCAAACATTACCCTGGTTCATCCAAAGGCTTTTCCAGGACAGACTAATCAATACATTTACATTTACATTTACATTTACATGTAGGCATTTGACAGAGGCTCTTATCCAGAGCGACTTACAAAAAGTGCTTTAAAGTTCACATCAATACGCAGCACAGATTAAATACTTTAATAACTATAATGTTTTTTAGGTTAATTGCCAGTATAAATCTGTGGCCTTTATAACAGTGAGTGTTGTTTATAACCTTGTTGTTTATCAGTGCTTTTAATTGTTGCTTTTGAAATTTCAAACACATAAAGAAAAAATAAGTGTAGAATTCAAGAATGCAAGACTACAAAAATAATAATAATATGAGGAGGAGGCAAAAATGATCTGCACTTTAGCTGTGGAATTTATTTAAATGAACTTTTATAAAAGACAAATACATGGAAGGTTTTTTTTCTGCATTATCCTTGCTTAGCGGCACAGTGGCGTAGCCTTTAGCACTCTCAGGCTCATAGTTGAATCGGTGTCAGTAATGATTCTCTTTAAGAAACTTCCACCTGCCTTAGAGTATGTTGTTTGCAGACGCTTGTGTTTTTGCTCTTCTGTGAGTTGTTTCTGCACCAGGTCCACCCTCAGACCATAATATAATATCACTAAATCACTGCACACTGCTGTACTTCATGCAAATCACAAGCAGGGCGTCGACGTTTACTCGCACCGCGGTTACAAATGAACTGACGTAAGACGTTCACACCTGCACAGCAGCGACTGGGGGGACGGGGAAGGTTTAATATAACCAGAGTGCGGATATTTTTTGACTCACTCTCATACGTTTCTGTAAAGTCTAGCAGTTGGGTTTTGTTAATTTGGTGAAAAAACAAAAAACTTTTGTTTGGTTTATCGTCATTTGCCATTTAACGACTCTTATTTGTAACACACACCCAAGGGGCAGCCTTCTGTTCTGAAAAATGAATAAAACACTGACGTGCTAAAATGTGCTCCAGCAGTGAGTCAAACCTCATCAGAGCCCAAATTTGTCCAAATTGTTCATCAGAAATGAACATGTTTACAGCCTTGTACAAACAAATGGTTTTCATGGATCTCCATATCTACGTAGGTTTCCCATTGTACCAAGTTGTTACTGTATGTAACTCTTTACATAAAAATTACATTAAGCAATAAAAAAATATGCATAATTAGGGATGTGGCTGATTTTTGAGTGACAGCTGCATTGTGGGCATCAAACCCGCTAGCTGTCAGCTACACATCACTTTAACTCACAAGCTAACGAGAATCGCTGTAGTTTAACTTCAGGAAACTTCAGGACGGGTGACGTCCTGCCTGGTGTTAGAATTTATTTCAGATTATTTCATACCTTCTAATTTTCCCTTCCTTTCCATGTGCATTATGTAGAACTACAATCGAAACGATGTCCCATCTCTGTCCTTACAGCGATTACAAACAACAAACATACAGTGTCATTAAAATCCATAAACAGTGACTAGACAGATGTTATTATTGACTTTTGGTGTGTTTGTGCTGTGAATTCATTGACAGAATGACACGGTGATGATATCCACTCGTTTGTTTATTCTCCGCACAGTGTGTGTGTGCGTGTGTGTGTGTGTGAGTGACTGGGCAGATGGAGGTGTCTGACATCCCTGTCCCTTATTGTCCCCGCTGCCTGTCTCTTCGTCCCCACACTGGGCATAATTAACGCCTTTGAGCGGACACTATTATGACAGACTTAATGAAGCTTTTAATGGAAATTAGTCCGCCTTGGCTGGAAGCTGCCACTCGAAACGGCCTGCTGACACTCATGGCACTTTGATTGAAAAGAAAAATGTATGGTGGTTGGCACACACACACACACACACACACACACACTGCTCACCACTCTATATATCTTAATATACCGACTCGGAGCCGGCGGCGTCTGGAATCCGCATTATCCCACCGCTTTCAGATTTGAGAAGCTTTATTTCTCCAGGTGCAGCTCTGGGCGCGGCTGTGTCCCGATCCAAATGTTAGATGAAATGAGTTGTGAAGTGGACGTGTGGATTGCACTCAGTATGGCTCAGTGCCTGAAGGAAAACAGTGCAGGCCAAATTAGTGAATTTATAAAGGAGAAAAACAGTAGAGTGTATTCTCAAGTAGTTCTATTTCTAGGAGGTCCACATGCCGAGGAAATTCTTCATACTTTCATTATTAATGTTTTATTCTTTCAAAAACAAATGATGAAAGAATTACTAGTAATGGAGCATCAAAGCTCTAAAGGACAGTTTTTGCCATTTAGAAATTGATTTCTGCCTTAATATGGGTATTACTTAGAGTAAAAATCCTTATGATCCAACAACGTGTTAGTATAGTGGTGTTATTGTGCTCATCCTAATAAACAGGAGAAATAATACAGTACGTACAGTAGGAGTGTCAGTGCTTCGTAACAGTCAGTGCTTCGAGCTGGGACTGTAAGAGTTCTGCTCCGGGGAAGTCTTCAAGGCGTTCATTACATATAGGATGTTATACAAACTGCATTTCTTTTTTCATTATAATATAATTATAGTTATATAACAGAAAGAGAGAGAGAGAGAGAGATGGTGAATGAGCGGCTGTTTCTAATAAGGAGGAAATCGGTTATTCTGCAGATGTTCCACAACATTAATTCAAACTGTACATAGACAATTCAATTTCATTAAATAATTATAATAATAATAATAATAATAATAATAATAATAATAATAATTTAAAGTGGTAATCACAGGAAAATTGCTGTGACGTAAGAAGAAGAAAACATTTCAGGAATTAATCCGCTTCTGGGTTGTAACAGTAAATCCGCTTCACATCTGTCAGCGTCCGGTTAAATGATTATTTTTCTACAGTATTTTCCAACTGCACACCTTCAAAAGTTTTAACACTTACATATCAATATGAAGTCCTGGTTAATCGTCCAGCTATTTATTAATTAAGGACTGTTTTAGATGAGACATGTCTTTGTTTGTTTGACCCTGATGAAAATGTTCTACCTTTTTTTCCCTCACAGTAAGTTCTTTCACACGTTGGCATCGACCCAAGTACACTTGACCCCAAAGGCCTGGTGCATGTAATACCCCCTCTGTACCACCGCTCTGTACCACCGCCGCTCTGTACCACCGCTCTGTGCCCAGGCATGGATCGTGCTTTAGTGTAGAAGCCTAAGTGTACTCGGGTACGAAACAACATTATTAATGTGAAAGCCTGCAGGGGGCAGCGAACATACTCAGACGTGGTTCAAAGCTATTAAACATTCAAAACTCAAATCTGTGTAATGCTGTAATGATCTAATGAATTAGTATGAAGTTTTTTTGAATAATTGATGGTTGTTTCACCTGTATGGGAATCTCTACAGCTTTGTGTCAACACGGATGCAAGCATGGAGACTGTATCGGACCCAACAAGTGCAAGTGTCACCCGGGTTATACTGGAAAGACCTGCAACCAAGGTAATGCTTTCTGCTTTAACACGAAGAAATCAGGATACACATGCACACACACACACACACACACAGTATAATCTCACAGATGGGAACAAAAGGAAAGAATGTCACTCTGTAATTTGCCCCGATGCAGCACATTTTTTTATGTTTCTATTCTTATAATAATGATTATTCCCAGTATGACACTGTTTATCCTTTTCCTGTTTCATTTTTGTTTTGTTTCACTTCAGCCCGTCTTCTCTCGGTCTGCAGACGTCTGTCACTCATTGTATATTTTTTTCCTCCTCTGCATACCATATAAAAGGCCTTATTCAGCAGAATAGAGAAGCAATAATCTCTAAACTTCCTCAGCCTTTAAGTGATACGATCTCGTCAGCTGGCCTCAGATAACCGCGTACTGAATAAAGATAGCACTTCAAAGTAATTGCGCTGTAAGTGCTCTGAACATCAGGACTCACCGTTGCAGATAACCTTTTGGTTTGTTAAAAAGGTCCGTCCACCCGGAGAGGAGACGGCTTTGGAGATTTGAGGAGTGAAACTACCGCCCTAAGAGAGCAATGGGAGAAGGTGTAATTAAAAGGGAGGGAAGAAGGAGGAAAACAAAACCCCTGAGGAATGTGGAACTGAGCGAGCTCGCCTCGGAGCCTGACGTACTCGGTTTCGTGTCGGTTCATTGTTAGGGCTGTGGACGCGGCGAACCCCCGAGCAGGGGAGACGGAAATGATCGCTTCACCTGAACGGACAGGGGAGTCGGGTTACAGGTCAACTAATTTAAAACAAACATCTATAAAAATAATGTCGTGTAAATAACTGGAGTGACTCAGGCATGGTGAACTGGACTGTTCTAGTTAACCGGATCACAGAGGATTATGACGTCTTATACACTTATATATCCAAGTGTAAAATATTACCTCCTTTAGGACAATAGGAGGAAATGTAATTTAAAATAACTACTTGTTTACGGTAGAGCTGTATTCAGGGATGAGGTGCAGGACCAGTCAAAAGTTTGGACACACCTTCTAATTCAATGTGTTTTTGTTTTTTTAGTGATTTATTTTCTTTATTCTAGAACAATGAACAACAACAACAACAATCAGTTGTCATTTTAATACATGAAGGTCAGCTGTTCTGGAACGGTTCTTGAAAGAACGAGTGCATTTGTAAAAACCCATCGAGCTCCATGATGATGAAACTGTCCCTCATGAAGACCAAAACTGACCTCTGCTGCAGAGGAGACGTTCATTTAGAGTCACCAGCCTCAGAAATCACCAATTA
>JAQMYL010000038.1:172250-184101 GCA_030014365.1 Clarias pachynema
CAATAAAAATGCATGGATGTAAAATACACATAAAATATATAAACTCTGATGGCCCCACGTTGGGCGCCACTGTAACAGACTCGCTACTATTATTAAAACAGTAATTAGCCGTTAGCAGAAATCAGGGTAGAGTAAGGACCACCAGAGACAATATTGAAGTGTATCAAAGGTGTATATACATTTAATTATTGTGCTGCACTCACTCACACGCCGGCCACTCACACCACATTCATCCAGTCCATAACTTTGCGCAAGGATTAGAGTCTTTTCTCTCTTAGCACGAGCCCATAGGTACTCGAAAGGAAGAATAAAGTAACCAGGGAACGTCCTCGCTCCGGGTCCGATGTCCTCCCCTCGAGCAACGTCCCTTTGGTGGCAGCGCAGGAGTAGCCGAGTCCTCGGCACTGCGCGCGCACTTCTGCTGATGTGTCTGATCCCACGGGACAGCCGATGTGCAACAGCTCCCGGAACACACAAACACAGAACAACAACAAAACAAAAAACCCTCATGCACATCGGACAAGGCTATCCTGCATTCGGGTTTACAAATGGTTAGCTTTAGCCTGTAGCATTAAGCATTAGCAATTAGCTTCGGCTGTGTAATGGCTGCTGTTACCTAGCCCAGCCTTTCTTCCTCTTTTATTAGAATTGCATAATTAGCGGCTGCAGTGCCCCTGCTGGCCGGGAGCCCGTAACTAGGCAACCACCTGTTACAGTGTATCAGGAGATTATATAGAGAAATAAAGGGAGATTTTTTATAACTTTAGAACTCGTATTCTAAAGAGTCCCGCTTTGACTTGAACGAAGTTACACTATGACACTATTACGGCAACTTGTCACCTTGAACATCTGCAAATTTTAACTTCTACAAATGGTTTGAACCATCACTTTTCTTTTTTAATTCATTTATCCATCCATTCACTCATCGCATTGGTCGGCCTGTGTGACCTCTGACCTTACACCTGCGGCCGTTGCTGTAGGGGAAGTTATACTGCTGAGAAACCCAACTTAAGGCAACCTTCAGAGACACACACACACACACACACACTCACGGCCATACACAGTCATGCACTTCAGGCAATTTGGAAGTTTTCAGCCTTTCAGGAGGAAACCGGTTTACCCAGAGGAAACCCACCAAGCATGGAGACCCTGTCCAGGATACACAGTATAGAGAATGAATATAATAATAATGATAATAATGATAATAATAATAGGTCACATGGTGGCGTAGTGGTTAGCACTTTGGTCTCACGGGTCTGGGGTTCGATTCCCCCCTCAGGTCTGTGTGTGTGGCGTGTGCAGGTTCTCCCCGTGTTTGGTGGGTTTCCTCCGGTTTTGTCCAACAGGCTAATTGGCATTTCTAATAACAATATTAATGAAAAAATTACAAGATAGTAAAAGTAAGGCAAAGGAAGTTTTGTTAAATAAATGTTATATTTTATCCTTTTTTTTTTTTTTAAATCAGTGAGAGCTTAATAAGACTTCATGTGGAATACAGTTCATCACACATTCAACGATGCTAATAATGTCAAATATAATTAAGTACTTTGAGGCAGAGGATGTGAAAACATGGCACATATTTACAGCAAAGATTCCTCATTAGCTACGTCAGGCACAAATGTCCTGAAAAAAAAAACGTCTATGTCTGACTTGTCGGATTGTTCGCAATTAGTCCAACAGGACAGTCAGTGTGAACATTTAATTTTCTACTTTTAAATAAATTCCAAGTTTTCAACACCAGTGCATGATTCTGTGCTGCTGCATTAAAACCCTGATCTGGACTCTGCAGTGATTTGAGAGTGAAGAGACGTTCTGTAGCAGATCTCATCAAAGCAGATGGCCTAAAGGAGAAAACACACAGTAACAAAACCCCAGTGTTGGATTAACACTTATAGTCCAGATGGACACAAATGAACACTGTACACTTTTTACATTTATTCATGTGTGTCTGTGCATTTTAAAATATCTTGCCCTGTCCGTAACATTAACATATTTTTACTACTTTGACCTAAATACTGTGAAAAGAGACATTATGTCAAGGTTATACGGTTGATTTCTGGCATCAATTCATCGAAATAATCCTCTTCTAGTCGCTCCTTCCTTCTGCTCAGACTGAAAGCTGCACATCGGGGAACAGACTGATTAGAATAAAGATTTAATTGTTTTAAGATTAAACTAATCTTTTTTTAAATGCATGCATTAGCATTAGCATCTCATCAGGTGTGCGGTTTGATATTAGCTCGTACATGTACAGTCCAGCATTTGTCTCCGAGTATAAAGTCTGGCGGTTTGACTCTTTCAGATGTGGACGAGTGCGCGACTGGACAGCACCAGTGTAGCGTCTACGCCACCTGCTACAACACACCCGGTTCGTTCAAGTGCAAGTGCAAGGAGGGTTTCCACAGGGGCACCGGGCACGAGTGCAAACGTGAGTATGGAGAAGGTGGAGGGGGAAAAAAAACAGACAATGTGGTCTTAGCTGTCTGATGGAATTTACACAGGTACAGATTTAAACCAAAACATTGATTAGTTAGTACTTAACTTTATAACTGTACTGTATAAACTACACATAGTGAAAGAAAGAAATAAACAAACAGGGAAAAAAAGCACGAAGAATGCTGCTCAGACTTGAAGAATGTCAAAGAAATAGCAAATTAAATCGTTAAAGGCGTGTTCAAGCCAAAGCGGGACTTTTGATGACATTTCTTGAATGAACGTGTAAAGATGATTGACATTTACAGAAGATTTTAAGCACAGTACAGTGATGAGACTCTCAGCCGCAGTAAAACATTTGACCAAATCCTTTAAAGGAGTCTGGACGTCCGTGAATTCAGGATTTAAAGAATTTTATTAATCCCAGAGGGAAAATCGCTTATACTTGGCTACAGTTGCTTACAGTCGTTTTCCAGGAGAAAATCAAAAGAAGACAAAAAAACAATACGAATAACGAATCCGTGTAGTCGTTCCCGTGATCATTTATCGAGTGGAACGCCTGATCCTTGAAAACTGATGTTAACGACTTATGGAAGAGACGCATCTCAATCACCGACACCACTTACACATTACAGGAACGCGGATGGGAGTTATAGCCACGCCCCCCCCGTACAGTCCTGAACTCGCTCCAAGACATGTCCATATGTTTGGATCGTTAAAGGAGTTCCTGGGAGGCATGAATCACACAGACAGTCCGATCACGGCTCCGGCGTACTGAGAGAACTTTAAACCTTGAGGTGTCCAAGCTTTAGTGACACACTGTGATAAGTGCATTAGTGTAGCAGATTATCATCCATGCGAGATTTCATCACAAGTCCCGGTTTGACTTGAACACCCAAAAGTAGTTCCAGTACTGCTACAATGCTGTTTCATCTTGTAGCAGTACTGGAACTACTTTTGGGTGTTCAAGTACTGGAACTACTTGAACACCCAAAAGTAGTTCCAGTACTGCTACAAGATGAAACAGCATTCTGTACAATGGTGTGCTTTGAACTTTGTTGCAACTCCTAACTGATCCGGCTGTAAGACTCAGGGCTCCGCAGGCGAGTGTGTAACTGTTCAAACCACAACTTTGTCATTATGTCATTAACGTTACGTCATGAAACACTGCAGCTCCAACATGACGGTGAAGTTGTGAAGGTGAATGAAAGTGAAAAGCCCAACTTTCTTCAAAATGTAGCATTTTTGCTGTAGTTGTTTTGAGAAAGTTAGTTTCGTACTTTTCAGACATTCGCATTGGATTTTAATTACATTTCTAAAGATTATTGATTTTTGTTTTAGAGAAGTAGAGTCTTATTCCATCATGTACAGTCACCTGCTCCATTTACTGCTACACTATACACACACTACACACACACACACACACACACACACACACACTAGATATGTCGTGCTCTCTCTGTTCCTGTTTATTTCACTCAGTTTTTTTCTGTCTCTCTCCCTGTCTTTCTTTCTTCGCTCTTTCTGTCTCCATCTGTCTTTCACTCTTTTACTCCTTCCCTCTTCTAATCTCTGTCTATCTATTTGTCTTCTACACACACACACACACACACACACACACACATCCATCACTTTTGCCACGCAGGCTGTTCTCACGCACAGAAGAGGTACAGAGGATTTATTCGGCTCTTTATTGTCCAGTCAGGCATAAAAAAACATGCCAGCCGTAATCCTCTAGAATGTGAGACTCATTTCTAATAGAAAGCACAGGACTCTAAACACATTAAACATTAAAGTTAGTGTCCACCTGCCGGTTATGTGCTCGCAGTGACGCAGGGAGTCGAGCTCTGTGTTTAGTGTTCAGTTGCCTCATTTCCATAAGAAGGTCTTAAGGAGCTGCGCTTGTTACCGCGACGCCCACCACGCTGTACAAACACGGGACAACTAATGAGTTATTGCCATAACAGGAGGTTTAGTCGTGAGATTCATTTGTCTTTCAATGAGAAAATGATTCATCGTTAAGCCTCCTTGTGGGAACATCGAGATTTAAGTAACAGCCTTTATTCCATTTTACGCCGCAGTGAAGGATATGAGGAACGTTCCCAAAGCTATTGAATGTGCTCGCTTCTATACGACACCTACAGACTCTTCTGTCTATGATGAGTAATCACTTCTTTGTGACTGTATATGAAGTAAAAGTTCTTTCCCATGTGGTATGACATCTCAAAGCTCAGCTAAATACAAATCAATCACAAGTACTTAAGTACTTAAGTCCCTGATAATGCACTAATACTGATAAACATTCTAATTGGAGCCATTAAGTATAAATGTAGAGAAAAATGTATTTTAATGGTCATTATAATGTAAAACCTCATCGTCTGGTGTAAGATTATGAGGTGTTGTGTTGTCTATTAGAAAAGGAAATCCAACCTCTAGTTGAAAGTCAATCTACAAAACACAAAAATACATTATGGTGAAAATGAAATGTGTGTGTAATCTGAAATAAAAACAATTCCGTGCATAAATGTTTCTGTATCGACTAAAGATTCTGTGATTTTTGTTCAGCCATCCCCAGAGTAGTTATCGAGCCTCCCCGGCCTGGGAACAACAACAACAACAGAATTCCAGATACAGACCAGAAGAGGACCACCACCACCGCTCAACCTCCGGTGACAGCCAAAAGGATCTCACCCACAACGCCACCCTCAAAAACACCCTCACCACCTAGGAAAGTCCCAATCCCAACACCCAAAAGGCCAACCATCCCAACACGTAAACCCCCTACGACCCCTCCCAGACCCCCCACTATAGTTACCCATAAGCCTAATGTAACACCTCAACGTCCCACCACCACCAGTACAACCACTACCACCACCACCACCACCACCATTATTACCACCACTAAAGCCCCAGCTCCAACACCAAGGGTGCCAGTTGTACCCCCTCGCAGGACTCCAGTCCCGCCAGTTACTCCCAGTGACAACAGCATCCACAAAGACAACAACGAAAAACAGAGAGGAGATGTCCATAGTAAGTGAAGTTAGCTAAAATTCTTTTTCTTCTTCTTCTTTTGATGCATCATTCTTTTCATGCTTTTTCGAAGTGTCCCTCAAGGGTTCATTCACTCTTTGTGTCCTAAAAGGGTACTTGAAACTCTTCCTGGAAGGGAAATTCTTAGTTGAAGGGTCCTACATTGAATGTCTTCACCAGATGGACACTCCATGTAGTGCCCTTAAAAGTTTTCTTTTTTTTTTTTTGATTGTCCCCAGGATAAATGAAAGTTCTTTGGAAAACTGTTGGAAGCTTTTAAAATCGAAAAGAACCTTCTGTGAACTTTTCTTTGTTCATTGAACAATACCTTTAATGAACATAACACTATGTCAAAAATCACAACCTGCTTACTATATATATATATATATATATAGTGCCGTGTTAATGTATCGTCCGAATGTGTATTAAGATAATACGAAATAGCTGCATGTTCTCCTAATAACCCTAAACCCTAAAGGACTCTTAAACGGGTTCGACTCTGCTACAGTCATTTTTCAATTACTAGACTCACCACTGAAACACTTTAAAGGTCCCGTATTTTACTGTTCATTCAACAAGTTTCTTCTGCCGAAATACCCCTCAGACAATGCATTTTTTTTCTAACTCAAACTCCCTTTACTTCACTCCTCCTCCAAACAGGCCGTTTCAGTGTCTATGCAAATGAGCTCCTCTTGAGCCACACCCTCTAGAGAACAGCAGAGCTGAGCAGCAAGCAGAAGTAGGGTATTGTCCTATATGAGGTCACACTAGGGGGAAAAATGGAATTGACGTGTATACTGTATGTATTTGCCAAAGTCAAATGGAAAAAGGACAATCCAGTGCATCTGAATGTCTAAAACTGATTAAAAGGTGAATTTTGCATAACAGACCCCCTTTAATTGGTCAACTGCCATTTTGGATCTAGATAACATTCCAAAAATAATCCAAAAATGATGATGTTCATGTCTATCCAATCGTTGTTTATTTCTCGCAGACGGATCTGGTGTTTAGTATCGGTAGGGTTCATCAGTAGGGGAAACATCATTTCTGCTTTGGGAAGGAAAACAACATCTGAAAGCTTCGGCTTCCAGATGGCAAGACCTAATGAGAACAGAAAAACAGCGACGACTATTACATTACCGGCCAAAGCACATCAGTCAATTACCTCATGCTGGAACCTAAACCTTACCCAGCGGCTGTAAAAAATCTCGTGGCTGAGATGTTAGGCAACGAGAGAAGAAGCTCATTAGAACCACATTTCTGAAATTGATTCAAAACAGTAATGATTGAATGAAGTAGTCAGGGCAGCATTGCTAGCGGCAGCTCGTACACCTGTAGTGCTTTGTAATGACTTTGTCCTCTGTGAGTTTATTTCATTAATTTATTTATCGGCACTGGAATGAGGACACGTCTGGGGAATGCGGTTTTCACATACAAGATAGGGAGGTAATTGAAATCAATGTAATAATCACAAACTAAGGCTCGGACGCGTGGCCTTATCTCCTCGCCGTTATCTTGCTCTATAATTGGCACACGGACACACGGAGCAGGGAAATGTCACCAACCTACCATGGGGTCCTCGTCACTGTTTTGGGAGAGAAGATTGAGAGGGCGACTTTGTTTAGCCTTAAGCGTGTGCTCGTCTCCTCTGAGCACCATTCTGTAAGAACCAGGAGCGATGAATAGAAACACAGATCAGCAGAGGTGGAGAGTTAAAGGGCAACAAAAGGGCAACACGAAACTGAGGAAAGAGCCTGAAACAGAAAGCCTGAGTATCATGGAACATAATTTACTTCTTCATTACTAGTACGCAACTGGTGTTTTTCAAACCACGAGTAATGGTTTAAAACCAAGATAACCAAAGTAATTATGAGGGGTGTTCAAGTCAAAGTGAGACTTTTGATTGTACAGAATAACAGAACACAGTCCTGAGAGTAAACACTCCCTTTATGTCTCTATATAATCCCCTGATACACTAATGCACTTATCACAGTGTCTCACTAAAGCTTGGACACCATCAAGGTACAGTAGAAAGTTCTCTCAGAACGCCGGAGCCGTGATCGGACTATCTGTCTGATTCACGTCTGAAACGCTGGCCTCCCAGGAACTCCTTTAATGACCCATACATGTGTAAATGTCTTGGAGCGAGGTCAGGACTGTAAGGGGGGCGTGGCCGAGTTCCTGTAATGTGCAAGTGGTGTTGGTGAATGAGTGTACAGTGCGACAAGTTATCTGTTGATTTTCAATGATCAGACGTTCCACTCCTCTGGCGTTCCACTCCCATGCCCAAATGTTCATGGGAACGAGTGCAGTGGGCTCAGAGCCACCTTGGCTGGGATCATCATTCATGGACTTTTATAAAACGTTTGCACCATTCCAGTGTTTCACTGAGGCTAAGAGTCTGTGCTCATTGTCAAGTCCTGGTTTGACTTGAACACCTCTCATATATTTTCATATAATTGCATGTTCAAACGTTTTTTTGTTTGTTTTTGTTTGTTTGTTTTGGCCACTTTAACCATTTATCCTTACGTTTTTAATGTAACCAATTACATCACAACAGCTATAAACTGCCAAATCAAGCCTTTATTTTAGTGCTTTTTATTGTAAACAAAGTTAAGGGTCCTTCAGGTTCTGCCTATGAAGGTTAGAACATTATGAAAGAAATCCCTTTCAGACTGAGTTCCACATAGAGCTCATCACTCGTGTATACATCCTGCAGTATATATAACATAACACAAAGCTGAATAATTCATGAAAGGCTTCAGTGAAAACCTACGAAGTGATATTTTGTATTATGTGAAGTGTGTGTGTGTGTGTGTGTGTGTGTGATGTATATACAGTATGAGTCCTCACTGGCATTATATTCAAAATGTTTTGAAACCTTTATAAAGAATCTGCTTTCTGTGTATGAGGAGATATTTACTGTAACATCATACAGGAACCTGGAATTGAATCTTTCTCAACCGAAGTGCCGTTGGTCTGTTTGCTTTGAAGAAAATACAGAGCACAGAATCAATACGTACTGTATTTCAAAAGCTGTATATAAGAAGAAAGGCTGGGTTTGACGCCGGTGTGTACAGTGATAGAAGATGTCTCAAGGTTTTCTAAATGCACAAATGAATAAATGGAAAGTTAAGACTCAAAAGGTGACTCATAGTTGACATTTATTATGTTAGATACTGATCACAAATATTGACAAAAATGCTTACAAATGTGATATCAAGACCCTATTATGGAATCTTTAAACCAAACTTAGTGTTAGTGTTAATGTGTGTTTTAGTCGCTGGTTTCATTTCATGGTCCGTCGAACATTTTTTGTCGTTGGTGGCCAGAGGTGTCGTTTCACTTCATCCAGTTGTGCCGCCGTTACCGCGGACTTGGAAACCGATCGAACGTATTTAATGGCGAAGTCGTGACTGGCGCCGAGGCACTGGCTCTCTGAACAAAAGAGTTGAAGGCTTCTTGGCTTTTCATCTGAACAAACATCAGGAGCAAAACCACATTTATATTTGCTCATTTGACATTTTTTTATTCCGAACGCGTATAAATTCTAGCTGGAGGTCCGAACAGTGGGCACGCACTTGCCAGTCCTGGGATTTGAGCTCACAACCTTTCCTGATTGCTTGCCCAAAGCCTTAACCACTGAGCCTCGTCTTCCCACTCAGAGGTGTCTGATTTTCTAAAATGTGCTGCCAAAGAGAGTTTCTCTCTCACAGATGTTAGTTTCGGTTTTGGTAAGCTTTAAAAAATAGTGATGGATCTTTTTTTTTTTTTCCCGTGAATGCCCTGATAACAAATGAGTAATGTCTCAATGTTGGCACACACTTCCCACTTTATTCCTCCCACACTGTCCTGTAAAACAATGCTCATTCGACTCCTGAAACAAACATACAGTACAACATTGCCTTCATAACACAGTTTGTTTCAGCCTAAATTAAAAACCTTAAACCAAACACTGCTTATAATTAGGACATTTTGGCCTCGATATCAGATACACGTTTAATTCGCCAGGAGTGCTTTCCAAGTGGCGCAACAGAAAAGCAGTCAGCTTATCATCCAGTTATATTTGAATCTTGACAGTGATGTTCATGACCATCCAGGTGGCACACACACTCGCTCCTCTTTCCATCACAGTGACACCAGCCAATCACGGCCGTCTCTCAGGTTGTGCAGACAGAAGTGGCTGGACGGCTCGTCGCTTTCTCCGAATGGGTTATTTAGTTCATTCTTTAAATGATGGATTTTTTACCTATTTTGTTGGTGCTACAGTAAACTAATTTATTTATTTCTCCCTAAAAAGTGCATCATAAATAAATTTAAACATTACAAACCATCCATCATAACGGTTTTGGAGAAAGAAAAAAAAAAATCCCATAAGGTATTCCTCAAATGCACCTTTCTGGTACTTACACGGTGTAAATGTATTAAATATGAATATTTCATAGAAATAAGCATAAATGTTGAGATATTGTGCTAGAATGAAATCTCTGTATTATTTATCTTCTTACTTTTTTGTTCTTGTTCCCTGTAGTACCTCGGAATAATGGAAATAACAACGTTCTCGGCATCGATTTAGACATCGAACTGGGTAACACTGAAGACGAGCTAAAAGACGAGCCAGGTGCAGTACTGTACACTTCTTCTTACTATCTTACTCTACATCACTGTAGTTTGTCCTGCTGTCGATATTTACCAGCTCAGCTCAGCATTCAGGCAGCTTCAATGCACTTAATATTGACACATGAACCTGATCTTTTTGAAGGATTCATTTCTTATTTTATATCATTTTGTATATATTTGATACAGTGACATCCGGTCTGGACCAGAATCTGTATATAATTCATTTGTAATGTGTCCTACAAAGACCATATCTGGTACTATTTATGAATTATATTCATAAAATGTTAGAATAATCACTAATAGTATTTATTAATTGTTCTAATATGAGTTCATATGTAACTGTATAAACTAATAAACACATGTTGGATACTTCAGAAGGTGGATTATGCATTAATAACCAACTTTGATTCCTCTTTAACACTGCACTGCTGTCAAAGTTGCTGTTATAGAAAATGAATCAACACCTTTTGACCAATCAGAATCAAAACACTTCAGAAGGAGGATTATAGATAATAAAGCTAATTCTTTGGCCTTGAACCTGTCATTTATTAATGTAGATTATCAACAGACATAATAATAATAATAATAATAATAATAATTATTATTATTATTATTATTATTATTATTATTATTAACACTTTATTTTGATATATATTTATTTATATTTATATTCATTGATTTATATACATTTCCATAATTATCTTTTGATTCTGTAAAGCTGCTTTGTGACAATTATTGTTGTTAAAAGTGCTTTACAAATTAAATTTAATTGAATAGAATTATTATTATTATTATTATTATTATGGTTGTTGTTGTAAGGGCTGGATTTTTATTAACACTGAAACCACGACATTTTTAAATATAAAATTATGACTTAATAATAAACATTATTCATTTATAAAATAAACTAATAAAGATTTATCCTTATGTAATAAAAGTGATTAAAAAAAAGGCTACTCATACTCACTTATAAATACAGTTTTATCTGGGCAGATTTGTGGTACTTTATCTCCCATATAAATATAAATTGTTTAAAAAAGTAGGAATAATGCATGCTTATAAGTCCTAATTAATTTATACTGTATATATGTACAGTACATTCATTCATATAATGCTTTATAAATGTCCTTATTTCATTACATACGGCTAAAACTCCTTTTATAGTCTAAACCAGGGTTCCGTGTGTGTGTGTGTGTGTGTGTGTGTGTGTGTGTGTCTGGGACGTGAGCCCAGGTTGCTCTCCTCTGGTTTTGTATGCTGGTAGAAGTGAGGTCAGAGGTACACAAATTGTCTAATGATTTCAGTCTGTATCCTGGCGCTCAGCGTAACAACAGGATCAGTAGTTCTGGCGTGGACAGAGATTTCTTGGGCCCCTTTAAAGGGTGCAAATGTCCCTTTCTCCAACAAACTGATTGATGCTTGCCTGATCTGCCTTCTGAGCTTATCTGACTGCGTCAGTACCGAGTTCAGAGGTGTGTTTTGTGTAAAATGTTGGAATCCAGCTGCATTTTTGAATCGCTTTGTAATGCTGTATTTCGGTGTTTTAGAGGCTGGAGTTCTGAGCTGCTCCTTTGATCAGGGTCTTTGTGACTGGATCCAGCACAAGGAGGGAGACGTGCACTGGGAGACCGTACCAGACCCGTCAGGTACAGTAACTGTACAGTACAGAAACTGCTTGTTGAGTGAACCGGTACAGTGGAACCTCGGATTACGAGCATAATTCGTTCCGGAAGCGGCTCGTATTCCAAAACACTCGTAAACCAAATTT
>JAQMYL010000038.1:266174-278391 GCA_030014365.1 Clarias pachynema
ACACCTTTGGGATGAATTAGGGGCGGAGACTGTGAGCCACGCCTTCTCGTCCAACATCAGTGTCTGACCTCACAAATTAACTTTTGGAAGAACGGTCAAAAGTTTCCATAAACACACTCCTAAACCTTGTGAAAAGCCTGTGAAGGCAGGCGAGCGAAATAATTTTGGCAACACACAGTATCTCCATAGACATCACTTGTCTGTAAACTCGTACTTTCTAACGAGCGGACTTGTTGAACACACACAGGATCAGAGTTCTCTGTAAAGGATGTGCGTGTCTCAGCTCTAGCTGCTCTATTCCTTTGTGGGTGAACCTTTAAAACAGATGGCATCATGATTAAAAGGGTGTTTGCTGTAGACTGGTTGTAAGATCCTAACAGTTCAACTGTAGAAACGAGTATTTTATTCAGCACTAAAATCTGGAAAGTCTGCTGAAAAAGAAAAAACAAAAAAAAAACATAAATAACAACTCAATGTAGTTATGACAACCTTGCAGACGGTTCCTGAGGCTGCTAGACTTCCAGCGGTTTCTTTTTCTCCTACCCTTATTATATTTATTATATACTGGAGCTTTATTATATAAGGAATAAGACACTTCAGGACATGCTATTATATTCTAACAAAAATGCCATGCAGATCCCAGTGTAACTAGTACTGGGTATTTTATAGAAACAATAACGTAATATACACACGCGGCGGTAGGATTATATTTCATAGTAAGCACTAAAGTGTAAAACTAAAGTGTACTTACAGCTTACAGTGTGTACTTCAGTGAGTGAGTGAGAGAGAGAGACTGATTCAGGGTTTTGTTGTATGTTAACTATGGAAACAAATTGCTACCACGAAATAATAATAAAAATAATAATAAAAAATTATAATAATAAAAACGCACATGTTTTTATGTGAGAATTTTAATAGCAAGATAATTTTTTTTTTTAGGTTTTAACAACATATGTTTATGTTATCCCGTGAAATGTGTCATGGAAAAATGTGAAATGATCTTTTCACATTATTTAAAGATTATTTCTTAAGTTTATTACAAGAAATATTGTTTTAAAGATGAACACCAACGTAAAAAAACTCTGATAACACCACCGCATGAATTTTAAAGGCCAGACTCGGTGTCACTGCTGTTTCAGCAGAATCTTCACCGCCGACCTCCGGCCGCTTTCTGTTCTCAACAGCAACATTCTTTCGTTCATTTCTAGCCTAGTTATTTGTCTGCTAACACGATGATAAGCTAAATCAAGCTACACCGTCAACACCAGTGATTACAGCGGACCCCCTGCAGATTAATTTAATCCGTTCCGGAGGCGAGTTCTTAAGGTGAAATGTCGTATTGTGAGACGCACTGTCCCATACGACATAATGTAAATACAGATAATCCGTTCCAGCCGCCCAAAAATATGACCAATATTACCAATTTCCAACACTATAATCATATTTTTGCATATTAAAACAATCAAAAGATTTTAAAACTCATGTAAATGCAGTAAAATGTAAAATAAATAGACATTAAACCTCACTTCCTCTTGGCACCGGCTGCTTTAAAAAACAAACTGAAAGCGGCTCCCTTTTCTTCGTGATACCGTCCTTGATAACATTCTTGGGACCCGCGGTGCTACGTCTTCACTAAATCTTATACAAAATACCAAAAAAAATAGAAATAAAATAAAACACAAAAATCCACACTGACGCAAACAGGTTTTAAACGGCTCCCGGACGTACGCGCAACTTAGCCGGCGTTCGGTTCGGTCGCTCATATGACAAAAATGCTTCGTATGTTTCTTGCAAAATGTCAGTTCTTAAGGACGGTCGAATGCTGAGGTTTTACCTTATTTGCAGTTGACCAAACTCAACATATATAATATGTATATATATAATACTTTATATATATAAAATAAAAGAAATAATACTAAGTGCATGCGCAGTGTGTACAGGATTACGACTGCTGGTGCCTCTGATGTAACATAAACCTGTTTGTTAAAGTAAAACTATATATTTGGATCTAAAATCCTCACAATAGAAAACCACACCACAGACATCGCGGTTCTACTGACATCATCCAGACTTTATGGTATATTGTGAGATTGAATGTTGTGAAAAGCTCACGAGGTAAGCTACAGCAGAAATAAACAGCCGAGAAACCAAACCAGTCCTGGAGACGTCCTCATGCTGGGAAAGTTTACATTGTACCGTGACTCGAGGCGGTAAATACAGTGTTTAACAAAACTTTTTTTATTACTTTTCGAACAAAACTTTTTTTTTAAATAACATAAATATCAATAATCTTAGATCTGCCGTGCAATGTCTGGGTTAGCTGTTACTATAGAAACAATAGAAACAATTCCGTGATGATGAGAAGGTCAGTGGGAGCTCAGAGGGTAAGGGCACCGAGTTACTGATCAGAAGGTCGGTGGTTCAGCTCCACCACCACTGTCGGGCCCTTGAGCAAGGCCCTTAACCCGATCTGCTCCTGGGGCGCTGTATCATAACTGACCCTGCATTCTGACCCCAGAGCTGGTAAAGGCAAAGAAGAAATTTCCCTGTGCAGTAATGTATATGTGACAAATAAAAACTTAACTTACGAGCATTAACATGAAAGGCGTTCAATTCAAACCAGGACTTTGGATTGTACAGAATAACACAACAGTTCTGAGAGTGAAGTGATGGGAAGCAAAACATCACTTTATTATCATACAGGCTTATCTCTCTCTTTTTTTTTCTTCTTCCATACAAATTTGGCAAGTAACTAGTCCTGTACTGTTTGTTGTAGACCCATGAAAGTCTACATGAAAAATAAAGAATCTTGAATCTTGAATCTTGAATGAAAGAGGCGTCAAATCGTGCGGATTATTCAGGAATGCGGTGGTATGACTTTTCTAAAGGTAAAAAACTAGCACAAAACAGGAATTTTGCAGAAATATAAAATTCACCAGATTTGAAGAGGTTTGCAAGCTGTGTCAGAACACACACCGCAAGAGGGTATAAGTTGTACCCTTGGGACGCAAGAGATGCCCAAAATTGCCCCGTTGACATATAATGGTGAATGTAGGCCCCGTTGAGACAGGAAGTGCTCACAGTTGCGTTTCCTGCTACGGGGGCGGGCTCATTTTACTCAGACAACCAATCAGTCTCTCAAGATCGTTGTGAAGTTGTCAAGCCACGCCCACTTTAGAGCACCTTAGTGAATGATTGTGTGTACAGATCACACAGACAGATGCGTCGCTTCCTCACATCAGTCGATTTTCAACAATCAGGTGTTTTCCACTTGCTGAATGTTGACGGGAACGACTGCAGCGAGCTCTCTCAGCTAAGATCATCACTCATCGACGTTCGGCCTCCCGTGTACACGGTTCAGATGTTTTACTGCGGCTAAGAGCCTCATCGTCATCATCGTACTGTGCTCCATCACAGTCCCAGTTTGACTTGAACGCCCTTCCTATACTAATACCAACCTCAAAATCATTTAATTCACAGCCTTCTGCCCAATCGGATTTGCGAATCCAGTCGCACTGCAGTATAACGATGATCAATTAACCCACTCCGACCAATCAGAGTCAAGAATTAAACAACACGACTCGTCCTGAATGTTTGTTTTCTTGTATTTGTTACACGATGTATGAAGGACGAGATCCTGATCCTGTATCTAAACACTAAAATTGAATTATAATGTAGGTGACTTTGTAAAGCAGACAGCCATTTTCTTTTAAAACAAACAACATTTAAATTTTCCCCAAGTGTCTAATTCGCCAGTCGTTCTTCTCCGCAGTGACATTGCCGGCTGACTGCTTTGGTAAACACAGAATTAGTCCTAATCTTGTTCTGCACACCCACAAGCAGAAGCGAGGCTGCGCTGCGCGGCGGTGAACTGAAACACACAAACAGAAACCCAAGCAGATTCCGATGATAACTTATTGAGCTTGGACTGAAATCTGTTTGTGCACGCCAGCGTTCGCTGAAAACCACAATCTGACAGGTGCTGAGATCTCAGACTCGCTCATATTTATGAAGCTCTCGCTGAAATACAAAACATTTTACTGCTTTAAAAAGCTGCCTTTGCTTTTATCATCATAAAGCACTCGAGCCGTTCTCATCTCGTCTCGTCTCGTCTCATCCCGTCTCAGAGACGGGTCGAGTACCGCGCTGCATTAAAAGCGTTCAGGAGTACAGTACGGCACTTACGTCTGGTATGAAGCCGATCTCGTTGAGGTGGTTGCTGAGCTCGGGGTCGTGGAAGGCGATCATCTGAGAGAAGACGGTCAGGTACTCTGGAATAAAAACGGAATAAGAGAAAAACATTTGGCCTTGTGCAAGTGTACTAACTCTAACTCTGGCCTGAGGTTAAACATTTGCTTTGCCTTCGTTTAAAGCTGTGTATATAGAAACACACACAGCAGCATCCCGAGCTCCGGGTCGAACCTGGAGGTGTGAGGCAGGAAAAACTTCCCTTTAACACTACTGCAGGATTCTTCTACCGTTTCAAACCACATATCTTCTCCACGCTATTCAGTTTGAGGTGTTCGTGTAGAATTTCTGCATCTCGTCTCATTTTTGATGAAATTCCACAGCACGCACACACACACACACACACACATTATAAATCATCACACAGGCTGAACAAATTTAATTTTATTAATTTCTTCCCTTCTTACCCGGACACGCCCATCTCTCTGGAATAGGCTCGATCTGGACTCATCAGGTCACATGACCTTTCTCCATCACTCCAAAGTCCAGTGTTTATGATCTCTAACACACTGAGTCTCACCATTATTATTATTATTATTATTATTATTATTTAATATTAATATTATTATTATTATTACAATGACTATTATTTGCTATTTAAGTGATCATTTATAATTTATAATATAATTACCACACTTTTTTCACAAAGTTGGAGAAATTATATACAGTATACAGTATATAAATATATTCCCATATTTCATATATATTAATTTTCCCAGATCAACAAATGGTTCAGCTCGTTCCTTCCGGGTCTTGATAAGATGTTGAAGGATTCTCGACTCTATGTTCCAGTATGTTTTAAGTCTCCTTGGTTGTTTCCTTTGATTGAAACAGGACAATAATTTGACCCTCATGAAACACGAATAAAAAACCAAGAACATTTCATTTTTATTATATTATGCACATAAAAAAAAAAAATTTTAATCACACAAGGTCACCCTATACACAGACTTGTCAATATACCGTATGTACTGTACAGTCTTTGTAAAGTAAGAAAAAAAAAACCTTTGTGACTTCAAAGGTGAAGTTTCAGCGCTTCAAAGGTAAAAGCAGGATCGGTGTTTACACTCACCCTGTATGACGTGCGAGTTGTCCTTCAGGAAGAAGTTGTAGAGATATTTGGGGATGAAGGCAGACATGCAGGCGTATGCAAGAGCTGAAAGAAATTTTAAAAAATAAATTAAACGGCAGAAAAAACTAATGACGGTGGTTCACCAACATTTAGATTGTTTATTCATTTAAAGAACATGTTAGAGATATAAGCGTCTTAAGAAATGAAAGGAAAATAAATAAATAAATAAATAAATACCCTCGTTGTTGAAGTTCAGGTACAGGAACGGGGCACAAAGTGAATCCAAACCTGAAGACCAAAAAATAAATAAATAAATAAATAAAAATGTAAAAGAAAAGAGACGTAAGACATGAGGTGCGATGTCGGGGGTTTGGAAACAGATGTGTCTCAGCAGAGTGTGTGAGAGCTGGACGGTCTTTGTGTAGAGATAAGACAAGTCAAACAAAAACACAATCTTAATGATCTCAATATTAATTATAAATATATATTCTATTATCAAGCTGCCCGGATCGGAGTGTTGTTTTCTATAAACACCCTTCATCCTGAGCTCCTTCATTCATCAATGAAGAAAAAAAACAAACCTCCACTTTAAAATATCCATCCGTGGAACATGAGAGCCACCTAATGGCGTCAACAGAGCAGTACAAGTTCTCACCCTGCCAGTACACCAGGTCGGGATGGGACACGACCCAGGCCTTGAGAACTCTGCGGAACTTGATGTGACCCTGCGGTGAGGAGAGCAGCTCGTCGTACTGATGGCAGCGTGGGATGTCCACTTCGATCTGAAGGACGAGAAAAACAACAACAAATCAGTGATGTTAACTCTATGTTTATGACAAACGATTTATGACGACAGCAGCAGCAGCAGCACTGTTAAGACTCTCAACTCGGAGGGTGTTGATTCATATTTTTGTATAAACCACCCTGACAGTGGCCACAACTACAGCTGAAAAGATATTCATCCATCCATTTATCTATTTATCCATCCATTTATTCACTTATCTATCCGTGCATCCGTCCAACATATCCATCTATCCTTTCATTCCTCTATAATGTATCTATTCATTCATCCCTCTAATATCTAAAGTATATATTAATCTACCAATCATCCCATCTACAGTATCTATCTACTCGTCCATCTATCCGTGTACCTATCTGCTCATTATCTTTCCACCTGCCGATCTATCCATCCATCTGTCTCATTTATATCGTAACTTGTTCACGTACAGTAATAACAAACACATAAAAACGTGTCACTCTTTAACAGTGCGTAATGTTTTAGTACAATGAAGAGCAGATGTTTCTGGAAGGAGTCTCCAGTGTCAGAGTGTCTCTGTAACAGGACAAGCTGTGCTTTTGAGTGAGTAGAGGCTGGTGAAGTTCCTGCTGTTTATAGCTGATAGGAAAAAAGTTGTGAAACACGTTTCCTGGATGCTCTACTTCACCACACGCAACAAATAAAGAGACAAAAAGTACTACATCATTCTTTAACAACCAGAAATAGTGGCACAAAATAAGAGGAACAAAATAAACAGTTTCGAGGGAAGCTGACTACTATTGATTATTTTCCCATTTCAGCACATCTCCCTCCATGTGTTTTATTCTTACACACTGTATCCAGAACAAATGCCTTTCATACTGTGACTGTGGATCTTCTGATGGAAGGTTGAACTGGACATCACTTTTAACACCAACTTCACGTCCTGATACTCTGAGGTCCAACCTGAACATCTACTGTACACGTGTCTGTACACAACCTCTGTACTCAGCTGTAAATAATCTAAACATTAAATATTCATCATAAAGTAGCTTTTAAACCCGTCAATAAACATCAGATTAAATTTAGACAGGACTCAGTTCAAGGAGATGATCTTTCTATCATTCTTTCTTTCTCTCTTTCAGATATTCAGTGTCTGAAAGTGTTTAAAATGAACCTCAGCTCTGCTTTCGCTAAACACTGTAAATAATTAAACAGCACTATGAATAATACAAAGCAGTAATAACCCTCGGTCATCTGAGTGACCTCTGAAGAAAAACAACTGCAGAGGGAAAAAAAAGAAAAAAGAAACAAATCCCGTCTCATACTGTACCTGTCTGTCTGTGGGGATGGGCGTGTCCTTATCGATGGAGTCGTACTTGGCCTGAATGTCCCCCTGCAATATGGACATAAACATGAAGACCTGAATCACTGTGGCTGGAAAACATAGACCTGGAAATATAATATTGACTTTTTTTGTGTTTTGAAACACGAGCCGCTTCCGGAACGAATTATGCTCATAATCCGAGGTTCCACTGTCATTTTCTTATAAAACTATAAATAGTTATGTACATCTCTATTCTCTATATATCAATCCATATGCCCCCCCCCCACACCCCTCCCCCCCCCATCTACTCAGTTGTTGAAGCTTCAGTGCTTCATGTTGTTATTACCAGTTAAAGTACCAGCAGTGATTGTAGCTCTTAAAGCTCTTAAAGCTCACTTGCTCTCAGCTCTTCACTCGAGTTCTCACATATTTCAGTTTGGACTAATGCATCACAGAAACACACAAATTAGACCCAATCAGCAGATATTACCTCCAAAACGCCACTGGCTGTTATCGACGCAGGGTAGCACATTTAATGTGCGTTTATCAAGACCGGGTCGAGTGCACTTCAGCGTCCCCGCAGTTCCGTATAAGAGCCGATCGTTTATTACTGAAACTGTAAACGCTGCACCGAGACGGAGTGCACACGCAGGAAAGTCATTTTATCCCCCCCCCCCCCAAAAAATCACCATGGAAACGTCTTGACAGATATAACATTACAACTACTAATAAAAACACAAAATAAAGACTTTGGCCCTGATTTATTATTAACTTGCGCTCATTTGCATGTGAAATAGCGTTACAATAATAAACTCCATGCTGTGAGTGAACTACAGACAACAGTCGAATAAATTATAGCGGATATTTACTTTGTTATTGTTAAGTACATGTTTCACTCACACTATATTGCCAAAAGTATTGGCTCTCCTGCCTTCACATGCATATGAACATCCAGTTCTT
This sequence comes from Clarias pachynema, assembly GCA_030014365.1. NCBI lineage: Eukaryota > Metazoa > Chordata > Actinopteri > Siluriformes > Clariidae > Clarias > Clarias pachynema. Next base: position 274,539 of record JAQMYL010000038.1, read on the forward strand.
AATCCATAGGGTTTAATATGATGTTGGCTCCGCCCCCTTTGCAGCTATAACAGCCTCAACTCTTCTGTGAAGGTTTTCCACAAGGTTTAGGAGAATGTGTTTATGGGAATTTGACCGTTCTCTTCCAGAAGCACATTTGTGAGGTCAGACACTGATGTTGGACGAGAAGGCGTGGCTCACAGTCTCCGCCCTAATTCATCCCAAAGATGTTCCATCGGGTCAGGACTGTCATGGCCAGTCAAGTTCTTCTACACCAAACTCGCTCAGCCATGTCTTTATGGACTTTACTTGTGTGCAGTCATGTTGGAACAGGGGAGTGGGCGTCCCCAAACTGTTCCCACAAAGTTGGGAGCATGAAATTGGTCAAAATGTTAAGAGTTAAGAGTTCCTTTCACTGGAACTAAGGGGCCGAGACCAACGCCTAATAAATAACCCCACTTCCAGTTCCAACATGACTGCGCACCAGTGCACAAAGCCAACGTCCATAAAGACAGGGATGAGTGAGTTTGGTGTGTGACCTGAGTCCTTACCTCAACCCGCCATAGACAGGATAAAATAATTACTAAACATAACATCCCTAAAGAACGCTAATGAGCTTCCAGGAAGCCAAAAGAATGAATCGTTGAATCTAATAATCTGACTCTCATCACCTCACATTTAATCATCGTTCTACTTTGCAGGTACTAAATCAACACTGTATTTTTTTTTTCTTCTTATACATAGTACAACTGATAAAATTATAGAGGTGGAGGACAGAAAGACTGCAAAGGAAATCACTTGCATTTAAAACTTCACATTAAAAAAATGAACGAGTAACTTTTTCCTTGGTTCTGCTCCAACTCACCTCGACTCCCAGTAAAGCAGCCCAGGCCAGACCTCGGAGTAAAGGGGGAATGTCCACCCGGGCCTCCTTCCATATCTGGTTCTTCTTGTACGGGTACGCCTGAGGAGTGTACATCCATAACACTCAGAGCAACGCAAAATGCTGTGTGTGTGTGTGTGTGTGTGTGTGTGTGTGTGTGTGTGTGTGTGTGTGTGTGTGTACCTTGAGGAGCCTGTCGAACAGGACGATGCGTGTAAGCTGGTACTCGGTGTCTCTCTCTCGGATAATGAGAGGAAGGCAGACGGCGGTCGAGAGCTCGTTACTGCTGATGGACTGAGGCAGACACGACTGTCTACACAAACACACGACATTTGTTTACATTTTATTATTATTATTATTATTAAATGTGTTATCATTATCTGTTCTAATGCTTAACTATTTGCCTCTTAGGTTTGTCCAGGTGTTATAGACATCCTGATCGTTATGTGTGTACCGCACTGTCTATCTGCTTTACCTGCACAATAATTCTATTTGTCTGTCTGTCCTTCTACACACATCTGTTTATCTCTATGCCTTTCTTTAATCCTTCCTGTCTGTCTGCATATTTGACTGCCTATTTATCATACTATATGTCTATCCATTTATCTGTCCTTCTGTCCGTCTAGCTATCTAATGTCCCTGTCCACCTGTGTGTCTGCCTGTGTCTTTCTGTCCATGTGTTCTTCTGTCTATGTGGCTTCCTGTTTGACAGACAGACAGGCAGACAGACACATGGTCAATGTGTACGTTTGTCTGTCTAGACGTCTGTATATGTGTTTTTGTGCTTCTGTCTATATGTGCAGTATGTTTGTCTGACTTTGTATGTGTCAGTCTGGATGTCGGTCTGTCTGTCTGTCTATTTAAGACTGTCTGCCTGTCCGTGTGGCTTCCTGTTTGTCCATGTGTCTGTCTGTCTATATATCCATCTATACAGTATGTCTCCTGTGTCTTTCTGTCCATGTGGCTTCCTGTTTGTCCATATGTCTGCCTGTGACATGTGTGTCAATCGGCCTATTTGTCAGTCTGTCGATCGATGTGTCTGTCTGTCTATATGTCTAACTCTCCATGCGCCTGTCTGTCTGTATGTTTTTGTCTTTTTATCATCTTTCTATTTGTCTGTCATTATTTTATTAGACTGTCAATCAGTTCATGTTCTAATCTCTGTCCACTGTTTTTTTGTTTGTCTACTGTACTTACCTGTCTATCTACCCTCATCTACCCTCAATACATCTGTCCATCTATCTGTCCATCCATTCACACGTTTCTGTCTCTGTTTAATTATTCCCGTAATTTTGTCCGTGTGTCCATGTCTCCATCTGTCTATTAACTGCATTTATCTGTCTGTCTGCAAATCCACCTTTCTTTCTATCAGTCTGTCTCTCTAATTCCAGGCGTCTGTCCCTACAGGAAGTGGATTTGGTTATTGTGTGAGTTCAGCAGAAAAGAAAAGCGGGCTCTTACTCGTCCTCCAGCAGCGGGTAATAGGCCTCTCCTGAAACATCCTTCAGCCTCTGAGACACGAAAATCAGTAAAAATCAAGTCTCTGGACGTTCACTTAAATACTCGAAATTAACTTGCGCACAGACACACACACACTTACATTTTTAAGCTGACCAAGCGAGAGTGTCACAGTGGTGTCATCTAGCAAGAAACTCCTGTCTCTGCCCTGGCCAAACGTCTCTCCATCTTCTAAAATAAAACTGCAGAGAACGAAAATGTGTGTGTGTGTGTGTGTGAGAGAGAGAGAGAGAGAGAGAGAGAGAGAGAGAGAGAGAGAGAGGAAAAATAGCTGAACCGTCACTTTTATAACTGCTGGAACACTTACTTTTATTTGTAATTGCATTAAAAGTTTCATCCATAACTATTTCACAGTTTCTTCACCTCATAATTCACTTACAGTGTAGGATTTTATACACACACAGTGGCAAGAAAAAGTATGTGAACCTTTTGGAATTTTATGGTTTACTGCATTAATTTGTCACAAAATGTGATCTGATCTTCATCTCAAGTATAAGGGGTACAGACAAATATAATGTTCCTAAAATAATAACACAAAAAGAACAATCTGATCGCTTATGTCTTTATTAAACTTGCACATTCAACATTCAAAATTGTAGTGGAAAAAGTAAGTGAACCCTTGGAAATAATAACTGGTAGACCCCGCCCAAGCTGGCCAGGCCTCGATGCAGCAAAGCAGGCCCAAATCATAATGTTTCCTCTATCGTATTTTACGGTTGGGATGATGTTCTCATGATGATATTCAGTGCCATTTTTACATCTGATGTAGTGCATGCGTGTTCCTTTCAAATAGCTAGGGCCCAAGCACTATGACATCAGCCCTATGTTGTCAGTGTGTGAAGGGCCATATTTTTTTTCTTCTAAAGACCACCTTTTGGGGGTCTTAACATGCTCAAATACTCATGAAGATTAGCAGACAGGTTGGAATCTGCTGGGTGAAATCATGAGTCAGCAGTGTGAACAGCAGGGGACCGAGCACACAGCCCTGGGGTGCCCCAGTGCTCATTGTGGTGGTGCTGAAGTTGCAGTTCCCGATCCGCACTGACTGGGGCCTTTCGGTCAGAAAGTCCAAGATCCAGTTACAGAGGGAGATGTTCAGGCCCAACAAGCTCAGTTTCCAGATCAGGTGTTGGGGGATGATTATATTGAATGCTGAACTGAAATCTATGTAAATCATTCTAGCGTAAGTGTCCTGTAAGGTGCGTCAGTGCCAGGTGGAGTGTGGTGGAGATGGCATCGTCCATCGAGCAGTTTGAATGATACGCAAACTGTAGTGGGTCCAGTGTCTCCAGGGTCTTGATGTGTCTCATGACGAGCCGCGCGAAGCATTTCATGATGGTGGGTGTGAGTGCAACAGGGCAGTAGTCATTGAGACAGGACACAGAAGACTTCTTCAGGCACGGGGACGATGGTGGTGGCCTTGAAGCACGTGGGAACGACGGCGCTGCTCAGAGAGATGTTGAAGATGTCGGT
>JAQMYL010000038.1:321378-334838 GCA_030014365.1 Clarias pachynema
CAGCACCGGTGGCGGTCGTTGTTAACCCGGGCCGCGACCGATCCGGTATGGGAATTATATTTGTGATTCGCATCATTTGTTTTGGCAAATGTTTTTCGTCGGATGCCCTTCCTGACACAACCCAGACTTGGGACTGGCACAAGAACACACTGGCTTGCGCCCCCTAGTGGTTGCATTTAGAAATTAGTTATACACATTTCAATAGTATGTTTTATAATTAAAAAAAAATATTATTCCATGTTTAATGTCCGTAGTGTAAAATCTCCACAGTGGGGGCAACAGGTATCCGAGGGGGGGCTTGTTACCATGGCAACGCACAGAGGGAGTGACGTCTGCACGGGTGACTTTGCTGGTTGTTCCGAATGGTGGATTTTTGTCGAGGAAAATTCGCTTAACGGACATTCCCTACACAGGGAGCATGGAGTAGGGAGCATTCAGGTGCAGGGCACACACTCACACTCATTCACACACTACGGGCAATTTGGGGACACCGATTCACCTAATCTGCATGTCTTTGGACTGTGGAAGGAAACCGGAGTACTCGGAGGAAACCCACCAAGCACACGGAGAACTGGCAAACTCCATGCTCACACACACACACACACACACACACACACACAGGTGCAGGAATCGAACCTGGTCAGGAATTGAACTCAGACCCTGGAGGTGCAAGGCGACAGTGCTAACCACTACGCCGCCGTTATGAGGCAACACAATTCTTAACTTCATTGTCTCCAGGCAGCGTGATGCGACTTTTAGCACGTGACATCACAACATCTGTCCGGATCTGGAATGGCGAAAGGGATAGATCTTACTAGACGCCAAAACCCACATTCACAACCGGTCACTTTCAGGAAAACACATTTAATAACGTTATGACATCTTAAACAACAGACTGTCTCCAAGTTGTTGTGTTTCGCATTTCAAAGCTAACTAGCTTCTAACACAAGGCTGAATCCCAAATCCCCCTCTATCCCCTGATCAAGGGCACTAGTGGTTGTGTGGAACCAGGGATTCTATACACTTACAACCCTACCGTAGCACTCTATTTGGGATTCAACCCTGAGTCAGTTAGTTAGCTATTAATTAGAAGGTTTGAAAAGTCAGTATTAGTTACCTTCTCGTTATTACCTTCATCTACTTTTACACTCGTTTCTCTTTAGAATAAGTTACAAAGTTCATCACAACATACGCAATATGAGAATAATCAGCAGAACAGAAGCTATCAGTTGCTAGGTTACCCTTTTATCTGCAACCACGCGTCAGGTAATCTGGTTAGGTCATCAATTAACCACCATTATGACAGTTTGTTGTTTTGTTTATCAACGAAAATACACAGTAGCCTAATGTTGGTTAACTGTACTTTCACCATCCACTGACATCCCCGTAGTCACGTGTCTGCAAAAGGATTAAATAACACCATTTTTCATAATACTTCTCCAAATCCATGCTGTCATTTGTTAATATGCATACACATTTATATTTTTATCAGATAAAAAGAAACACATTTCCTGCCCTTTAATGTTGTAGTGTCTGTAATATTTGTTCGTTATTATTCAAATCTTTAAATGATCTTCAACTGTCATTCAGATGAAACTTGGCCATTTTAGATTTCACATGAAAAGACATAAACTTAAAAAAGTAGAAGTATTATGATAAAATGCAACAAGATATTGCAACGTGAATTTGACCTGGTTACGGACACTACAGATTTTTTGGGGGGTGGAAAAAAGCCTTAATATTGTACGGAATGCTTTAACTTAAACAACAATTTTTACAGATCATATGCTTCTAGAAGCTTGCACTAATTTTAGCATCAATACTCATAAAGAAATATGAATAATTTGCATTTTTAATGATTATAGTTTGAAACGAGACTATATATAATATATAAATGGAACATATAAAATCATCTCTCCAAAACGGCTGAAGTTAGCAACTTGAAATTTTTAGGGAAGCGAGATCGATCACTTCCATGTTGCATAAACTTCAGAAGTAGCTTTTTTGGCACAAACATCTTCTGTATTATACGTATAACATAAATTTGATAAACTCTGCACCTACTGCAATAATGTTTTGACAGTCAGTGATTAACCAGGAGTCGTCTCCGTGCATCGTGCTCAGATAAATCACATTCATCTGTCCTGGACTGCATGTTAAGCTTTGAACAAAGTCTTTTGAGTGCTTCTGAAAACTGCTGCTCTCGTGGGAACCGGTTCTGAGGTTGACACAGAACGGTAATCCGTTGTATGTCAGGTCTATTGAACGAAAAGTCTTAAGATATGTCTGGAAGGCAGCAGGATATCAAATGACTTTTTTTTTTATAACCGAAGTGAACAAAAAAGCATCTTAGAATGTGCAACACGTCAAAATCCATTAAAGTTGGATTTGGCTGCAGAAGAGCAGAAGACTGTTTTCGGCACTAAAATACACACAGGGGAAGACGGGGGAAATGTCACCTTTCAATCTTAACTCGGTTTTAATGAACCTGTGATCAGCGTCACCCGAGATTTCAAAAAAGTTTGGTGTGACCCACAATATTGGTATTAATGATATTATTCTAACATCATAAAGTGTCACAAACTTCTTAGCCGCTTAAATCAAGTTATTAATGCAGTAGTAAAGCAATGGTTTCGTTAGTATACTCTATACTGTATACTCTAAAAAAGATGATGTCTGGATTATCCTCTGATTGGAGAGTCGATATAGAATCCGTCCATGTGGTTTGGTTTTGTTTTGTTTGAGGAATGTATACTGTTACTGAGACGTTACTGCGTTTTCAAACTCTAAACCAGGTTCCTCTAGTCTACACCCAAATGTTTTCTTTGCGCTGATTACACCGGCATAACGCTATGCAAGGTTTTCTTTTTCTGTTTTGATTACAAGAACAACATTTTTATGTGAAGCATGAACTATTTAGACTGAATTTAAATGCGGTTGGGATTACAGAGTATTTCTACAAACAAATCATTAGCAGATTTGTTTTTTACACGAGCCGTCCTCCATGAGTAGAGAGAAAAAATAAAAAAAATAGGATTTGGTAGAAAAATTAATATTGTAATGGAAACTTAATTCTGACCTTGAGGTATACACAGTCATGAAAAAATGCAATTTCCTTTAACAGTTTTAACAGGATGGTGCTGAATAATCACAAACAGTTTTATTTCATTCAAGACATTAAAAAAAAGAGAGTGATCGGTGATTTATAGATCTCCGATCTCAAACCCACAACACATTTTCAGTTCTGTAATGTAATAGGATATTGTGAGCATGAAGAATAGTATTTTCCATCTCATTTTTTGTTTTGAATTCTTGTTTTTCCATTGCTAGTGTTGTAATTGGCTTCGGAGGAGACAGGACTTTTAAGGATAATTGAATTTCAGAAAGATTCTCAATGCAAATGAATCCCATCAGAGTATAACTGTGAGTATTTCATACAGACTGACGTTTTTCATGGGCCTAGTCCGATCCTACGTATAGAATAATGCTGGATCTGATATAATGGTGTCAGGAACCACAGTGCAGTACAGAATGGGGGACCTACTCAATATAAGTGGTCATAACGTTATGGCTGATCGGTGTGTCATTTCTTTCGGCCTCAGAGATTCTACAGATGCTCCTGAATATTATTGCTCTTGATCCATGTGTTGTAAGGAAAGAAAAAAGAAAGATTTTTTAAAAAGCCTTTGTTCTTCAGGTCATCCTTAAGTGGTTAACTCTACATCAGCTGGCTTTATGAAACAAGTTGGTGTGAATTATTTGAGAACTGGGAAACACCAACATTTTGGACATTCTATAGCTGATCTACCAGCGAGCCCTTGAAACCCTTAGAGTGCTTTTGTTATCTACAAGCTTTATCCTGTTGAAAATTTAACTCTAATTTTTTTCCTTTTGGTATGGCTTGTTTTATCTGTTGTGAACACAAACGCACCAAGACCCCACCAAAAAGAGGGGGTCTCGAACCGAATCTTCTGGCGGACTCCGGTGAGAAGGCCTTTCCAATTATCGTCTGCTGATGAGCCACAGTGTCACAGTGCAGCAGGACGTCTTCAGTGCATCACATAGTTTATCAGCTGTAGTCGCTCGTCAATTTCAAATTGGAATTTACTGACTTTCCAAAAGTGGTAAATGCAACCAGTGTCTCTGTGGCAACAACCAACCCACGTAGGTTAACCTCCATCGTCAAATTGTCACATTAACATGCATAATAAAGGATCTTCTTTCAGTATTTTCTTTTTCCCGTGAAATGTAAATCTAACCAATAAGTGGAGAGGATGTTCTTGTGTTGTTTGAAGTGAAGATCAAAGGAACTAAGGTGTGAAAGCACCCTTAAAAAATTTAACTTAGACCTGCTTAGATTGCTTTTTTTTTTTGTGATCATGTCAAATCCTGTGTAGAGATGCCACCAGGACGCCTCCCTACAGAGGTGTTCTTGGCACATCCAGTTGGGAGGAGGCTACGGGGCAGACCGAGGACGGAGGTGGTGAGATTATATCTCCAGACTGGCCTGGGAACACCTCGGGCATTCACCCAGTCAGAGGTACAGTAGCTGAGGTGCCTGGGGAAAGGGAAGTTTGGGGTTCCCTGCTAGAACTGCTACCCCGTAACACGATTTTGGGTAAGTACACCCTGGAACCTAAGTATCTAAGCATTACAAAGTAAGCATGGCGTTTAGTAGAGCTGTACAATTAATCACTCACTCATCGTCTATACCGCTTTATATCCTGTAGGGGGGGCCTGGAGCTTATCCCAGGAGACTTAGGGCACGAGGCGGGGTAGACCCTGGACAGGGTGCCAATCCATCACAGGGCGGACACACTCATTCACACACAATGAGCCTAATCTGTAGGCCTTTGGAAGGAAACCAGAGAACCCAGAGGAAACCACCCAAACACAAGCGGAGAACATGCAAACTCCATATACACAGAGATGGGAATTGAACCCAGACCCTGGCGGTACAAGGCGACAGTACTAACCACTACACCACCATTCCGCTGCTGTACAATTATATTAATCACATATAAATCAAAATTGCAATGTGCATGTATTTAATCACAAAAGTCTATTGTAAAAGTGTATTGCAGTGAATTTATGTAAAGTTTGTTAATAATTTAAGAATTTGATAAAGCATCCTCTTAATAAGAGTTTTCATCCAATTATTTGCTGTTAGCCTAGATAAATACGATTCTATACAAAATGGTACATTTAATAGTTGCATACTGCAGTTTTTTTATTTATTTATTATTATTTTAAATCAAATCATGCAGCCCTAATGTTTTAGTAACGGCACAATGCTGCTTTTGTTGTCCATTAGCGCTTCAGCTGGTACCAAAACCCATCCAATATTGTTCTGTTTAAAACTACTTCACATGTAAACTCTTTCACAGACCAATCTGTTTATACATAAACATTTCCAGTTCCAAAAAACCATTTCTTTTCCAAATCCAATTCCAGTCTTTGCTTTTTGTTGTGAGATTTGTTATCTGATATGATTTCTCCAATATCAAATCCACTGTTCTTTGCAGATATTCGGCCCAGATACTGAAATTGGGTCTCTGATCACTGCACTGGTCCCTGTGTTGAATGAAAACCATTTTTCTTGAGGCAATGAACAAAATAATCTTTTTGATTACAATCAGCCTTTTAAAAAGGGATACTGGAGATGCTTCAAGGAATAAGATTAATATTAAAGGCATATGAGTATGAATAATTATTCATATTGGGAAGGAAATCAAGAACAAGATTAACTGTTACACCAGTTGGGGCTCCACTCCTGGGTCTGTCATGAACTCTGCCAGTAGTTCTGTGTCTTGATGCGAGTCTGCTGATGACACTTTGAGACGCACCAAGTTCACGAGCAACATCTGTCTGCCTGCCACCGACCCGAAGGCGCCGCCATGGCCAGGTGGCGCTGCTCGTCCGTTAAGTGACGTCGTGTGTTCGTGGCTGTTTGAATGATGAACTTGGAATGATTTACTGACAATACCAGCTTTTTATACCCACAGAATGTTGAAATTGTTGCCACATTGCAAAAGGTTGTCCCCAATATAAGACACATCTGTACACAACGAGACCATTATATGGAAAAAACAAAATCAGGTGTATATCACCCCAATACAATTACCTCCATATCCCAAAAATGTCTGAAGTGAAACAAACACCGTATGTATGACATCCACTAAGACTCTCACAATATCCCGAACTTATTGTGAGTAGTGTAAATATAATTATTGTTATTAGATTTTAATGCATTTAAAAATTCCTTTAAGTTTGGTGGAATTTGCATAAGTAGGCTATAAGATTATTAATTAACAATCTTGGCGATAGTCTAATAACAGTTCATTTGGAGACGGTTTGATGTCTGGCTCAGGGTTTTGTTTTGTTTTTTCTCGACTTTTCCATCATTGTGTTTACAAACTACTTGGACGATCCGCCAGCAAAAACACTTCACTCATGTTGGTCGACAGATGTACGAAACAGGAGTTGGCTAATAATCCTTGGAGTTCTGATTAGAAACATGGTTTGTGCAGATTTCTAATGGTCCAGGGTGGCAGTGGTAAAAATGGGCAGCAGTGTTTGGTTAAAAGATGAATAAACCCACTGACCAGGCTGGTGTTCAAATAATCAGCCTAATGAGCACCAGATATCTCTCCTTGATGTGCGTATTGGAATTGTTTTGTTTGTTTGTTTGTTTGTTTTGCATTCTAGGTTTATTTCTTCTGATTCTCTTATTAATCGCCATATTTTTAAGCCTAAAAAAGGGCAAAGTCTGGGAAGGAGATCTCTGCAGACCCTGTTTCCAAGCGCAGCCTGTTTGCATGTTTTCCGTCCTCAGAACTCGCGGTTCTGTGATGTGGATTTGGCAGCGAAACGAGCCTCAAGATTTCGGCCACCATGTCGTTGTGACCCATGCGTTTTAAATCCTTTTCCACATGAAATTTTGTATACACGGACACGAGAAAACAGAGCAGAACAGAAACAGAGGCTTGACCTCCCTCCAAGCCACATGAGTAACAGCTTTTGAGTTGGGCTGGGATTTGGGGTGGCATGAAACACAAGATTCTCAACTCCCTTCGCTGCAGTCGGCCCTGTTTATGAACTGCGAGTCCAACTCAGTGTTGCGCGGCTGTTAATGAGAACTAACAGGTCTGACGGATCAGCTTGTTCTCTCTCTCGGGGGCATGGAACTAAGCACCACAACCCAAAAAAAACACACACCAGTTAGTCAAGCTACCCATGAATGATCTCTTTGTAGTTATCTTCATATTTCCAGATACATAAGAATAGCCCATTTTCTGAGCTACCTGTGCTTCTGAAGTATGGGAGAGGAGTAGCCAAGATGACCACAGGAGGGCAGAACCCGACCATTAATGGTATTTGAAGCCAGAAAGACCCTGATTCCATTGAGCACTTCAGAGCCATGGGACTCTTTTGTTTGATAACGCCTCACTGTGTCTGAGCTCCAATATTGTACTTGGTTGAAGACCAAATGGAGACCAAATTTAAATAGCTAAGAATTTTAGCAAGCTGTTTAAGGGTAGGGGTTGGATTTGCAACTTCAGCGGTTACTGGTTGTAAAAAAAAAACAAAAAACTTCTGTTCTTGATCCCAGCATCATCTCGTGTCTTAGAATGAGGCATTCATCACTACAAGCTGGCAGACACCTTCGTAATATCTAATCATCCTTCCTTCGGCTACCTTACGACTAAACTTGGCACATAGTTCCAATGGCCGGGAAGTTCCCCAGGGGGACTTTTGGGTAAAGACCACAATTAGCAGAAGATAAGGACATCACGGTCCCTCAGAGATCCTGGAACGATATCCAATAACACTAGCGGTCTGTTTTAGGTTACAGACATCTCAACAGCCTTTTTGTGTGAACTCTAACCAAAGCTGCCAGTTACTACACTTTTTTTGCTTTGCTTGATGTATTCTCGGGTTTGCAGAACGCATTTCGGCTAGGACGCTCTCCAGGTTATTTAAGCAAATCATTCAGGACCTGAGATGAAGATATTTATAGAGTGGTGATGTCCTGTCTCCTGTTCGCCCACATTTGTTTGAAGTTCTTGGATGGGGCTTTCCGAAAGAGAGACTTCTCATATGAAAGTCATTTTGAATTGCACTTGCCGCCAATTATCATAATGCAGCATAAAGTGTAAGTGATATTGGAAGTTTGTCCTGCAAAGTCAGCTTTGTCTTACGTTACACAGAGAGAAACAGCTGCTTTAACTAGAAACAAAGGAAGTGTTATTGGCGCTTACAACCCTGAAACCGTCAAACTAAACACAACAGCCTTGGTTTTGTTCATCATCAGTTTGGTGCACTTTGAGAAACCCCACCTTATGTTGGTGCTAATCCAAACTTTTTTTCAATCTTAAAGCAGTAACCTGGAAGACATACCACTTCCAAACTTTAAATTCATTATTGGTGCATTTAAAATGGAAAAAGAAAAGTCAAGTCCTATTTTTGACTTAAAACTCAATTTCCACGTCAACGGTTAGGAATTATGACCCCATGCATGTGTATGGGATACAAATGAACGGATATTACTGTATATGTTATTATTGTTGACATTTAAAAGGCACCAAACCCTTGTTGGTTTTCACAGCTGTCTTCACGGTCCAGATGAGTCTGTGTTGCGTAATGGAAATAAACAGCATTGCAGATTATTTCCACTTGTTCATACACTCGTCAACAAGAAAAACAGCCCTGCTGCATTTGTATTGAAGTAGCCATGAATTAGTAGCAGTACAAAAGAACCCTGTTTTTTCTAATTATGTCATCTCAACCAAGTTTTTTAAAGCAAGCAGAATGCAATAATCTGCTTAATTGGTAAAGCGAAGCCATCTCAGTCCGACCCTCGTTTTGATAGTGAGTGACGGTGATTATGAGTAGAGCCATTATGTGATGAGAACTTGGCCAGACCTAAACAAACCCTGCAATTTAGGGTTTACCATCATAGGCCCTGAGGGACTTCTCATTGCTTCTGCCTGCTCTTAATGAATGGGTTACGGACTAAACAGAGACTTCATGGCAACATCTTTTTCTCTTCTTTTTTCTTCTTCTTCCTTTTTTAAGCTCTGAGAATATTATGTAGTCACAATGCAATAGAGACTTATGTAGTAAGTCATGAAATTTGCTTTCCACATCGAGTCATGACAGTCTGGACATCGCTCGGGCTCATAATGGACTGCGGTTAAGCTAACAAATCCATTATTAACTAAACTGCACATCAAGTTTAGGATCCTTTTAGCCACTTAGGAGTGAACCCTGCGCTTGGAAAACTCAAGGTAATTCAAGGAAAACTCAATCAATCAATCAAAAAATTATCTTTAATGGACAAGTCATTACAAAAAAGTACATCACCGTTTGTTTGAATTTCTCTGAAGAAAGGTTCTGACAAATATAGTTAAGTTCTGATGAGATGGGTTGCTCTGCAGAAGAGAAGGTCGGTGCACAGGAGAGTACTTTACATGTAAACTCAATGACATTCAAAAGCACCACTCCATGGCTGCCTGTTCTGGATCAAATAATCAAGATTTGTTTTGTTTGTTTTCCTCTTTCAATAGTGAATTGCAGTAAATGAAACGCAACACCACAATCTATCCACCATGATTGCCTTTGCTGATTTGGACAATGGTCAAAGAATTGAGATGCACTTTTGGTAACAGTGGCAACACGCTCCACTTGTCATGCCTGAAGAAGAGAAATGGAAGCCGACCCTTGACCTTCGCACCACATCTGGATACTATTAGATCTTTCTCATCCCTTTTGTCAGCGAGTGAACTTCCCACCTAAATCATGGCCTTCGCTCTACCTGCTGTCATCGCATTGCGCTAAACGTCACAAATCAGTGGTTCTCTGTGGAAGCGATGCTATCTGGACTGCCAGAAGCTACAGATTATGTTACCACCGTAAACATCTCGGATTCTGATGCAGAGCTTCGGTGCAGGAATATTCCTCCACACTGGGACGACAGTGAAATGTAAATCATCTGGTTGTGTTTATCTAAACAACCATCCTCGTCTCTAAGGCGCAAGCAGACCGTCGAGCTCATCCGCTCTCTGGGTGGTGAATGTGCGTTTTTATACAGTGTATTTACTTAGTTTATATTTCTGTCTTCTGTTTTGTCTGGCCCTAATGCGGAACCTGGTGCTCTTTTATGTTTGGGTACAAATCATTGTTTTAATTAAATCTGATGTTTCACACATGTCGGTCAGTGTTCTACACATCCTTTTCTGAGCTGTCCAAAGTGCTGAATCAAAGAGGTGGTTCGATATCGAACGAGATTTATGTTTCATGGTATTTTTTCTTTTGGGATAGATATCTCTGTCTAGCTTCACAGCCAACTGTTGTTTGAAGTAGGGTCTGTTTGACAAGGGTGGGAATGAGGGGGCTTGCCATGTCAGGTTGAGATGTTTCTGTAGCAGCAGAGACCTATTAGAAGGGTAAGATGAATGGACAGCATGGGAGTAGTGTACTTTTTCTCATAGTGGGACGGTGAAAAGAGTCCCGCAGAAGAATCGCGCTGAATTGTCCCTCTGAGACGCTTAGATAAACACACTACTCCAATAGACCTGGTGTCCAGTTACTGCAAGAGCCAGGCTGAAAGAAAGGAGTTGCAGAGCATTGTGAAAAGCATTGTGGTCTCGTCTACTACTATCCCCTTTCCTTCTTTTTCTTCCCTCTTTTTTTATTACTTTTATTGTTGTTGTTGCTGTTATTGGAGGTGACTTTTTACCAACCAGAAACCACCGTTAATTCTCAAACGAGCACAAACCAGCATCCTTTACAGATCAAAAACAGAAGTTTGGCGATCTGATCTAATAATTGCTGGAGTCCTGTGTGTGTGTGGATGGGGGACGTTATCCCACGCTTGTGAGATAGCCCGAGGACACACTTAGGTAGAACTAACAGGCAGGAGCAGCACTTCCACCCCGGCTCCATGGACACAAAGTTTCTCTAAATGAAACAAAACCCAGGGATTGGCATGGGGGTCGGTTACAACCATTGTCATCACCTTAACCCTCCACTAACCCGAAAAAAACTTCACAGGCATCGACAGACCACAGTCTAACCCCTCCACCCCCTCATCCCCACCCCAAGCAATAGGAGATGATCTCATTTCAGCGTTTACAGGATAAGAGTTTTGGCAACAAAACTTCCCAGTACTTAAAATAAGACCGATGGCTCCATCACAGTCTTCCATCAAGATTTGGTCGAGGTTGAATCTCATGTACTTCAGCTTTTTACGTCCGTACTCCGGACGATAGCCTTCGGGAAGAGACCTCTTATTAGGTTAAAGAATATTAGGTCAAGCAAGTATTATATAGACAATAAAAAGAAAAAGGCTTTAGTGACTCTAACGACTTTGCAGCCACCCACAAAGATTTGGAAACAATATCAAAACTGCCACTTAGTGCGGTCAGCCGCTCAGCAGGGTGGAAATGTACTCGAAGCTTTTCGAAACCTCAGAAACCTCTAGACATCTGCCATTAAGAGATTTGATTTCCCTTGATGATGAATACCGTTCTATACTGTATTACCAAGCGCCTCTCGGTTTCATAGAGTGAAAGAAAACTGACAAAGTGGTGGACTCGCTCTATTTTTTTTTACCTATGAGACTTAATCAAATAATATTGTGGTCTGATTAAGAGACTTCCTCTTACAGAACCTTCCAGTCTAGTCAATGCCACACAGGCTGCATAAAACAACTGGTTTTAGTGCTGTTACAGAGACTTTCATTTCTCTGTGGCCATTTAATGAGAATTTTTTTTTTGGTGGTGGTGAGAGTCTTGTTTCTCATTTTGTCAGCTAGAATTTGAGTAGTTAAGCTTTTGAGCCACACAATAATAACCTGATTGCTCGAATCGGGCCTTACTGTGTATTGAGGCACTTACAGAGCTTGTTAAACCTAATCCTACATGTACTCGCTCTACTGTTCCTTTGATCAGGCATAAAAGTAGCTACTCAGTCTGTCTGCTCAAGTAGAATTCAATACGTCATTATTGAAAAGTAACGTGAGATCCAAAATAATTTGCCAAAATAAATTTTGCAGTTTGACCCCGAATTCTGATGACGTTTCAACTTTATTGTCACTGCACATGTACGGCACAGGACAACGAAATACAGTTAGCAACCAGAAGTCGCACTTGTCGCAGTGCGATATCATCTGTATATGTACACAGTGGAGGAGTAGAACAGAGCAGCAGTTAAATACAATGAATACAAACGATTGTAGGTCATATTCATAGGTAATGCGAAATCTCTGATGTGTATCCATCTTACACAAACATACATCTTAAATATTATATTCTCGTTCCCCCTTAAACGTCCTTGTGCTCCAGATGTGCTGCTTTGTTGTCCATAGGTAGAAAACATACAGTGTTGATTAGCTATACAGGACAACGTGTGCTTATTTATACC
The DNA here is from genome assembly GCA_030014365.1 of Clarias pachynema. NCBI lineage: Eukaryota > Metazoa > Chordata > Actinopteri > Siluriformes > Clariidae > Clarias > Clarias pachynema. The sequence continues at coordinate 333,805 of JAQMYL010000038.1, forward strand.
ATACAAGGAGGCAAGAGATCAATTCTGTTAATTTACAGCAAAAGGTTTGATTATTACACTATTGTCATTTTAAATATAAAAGTTCTGATTGACCCGGCAGGCCAGACGACCTGCTCCAAAACACAGCACATAATTATTCTCAGAATTAGTTTTTCGTTCATTTAAGCTTGAAAGCATTGTTACAGTATAAGTAGATTTTTGAAAGAGTTATTGTTCGATCCTGAGCGCCGGGTGTCTGAGTCACGCATGTTCTTGTCATGTCTGTATCATGTTCGGAATCATCAAGTTTCTCTTGTTTCCTCTCCAAAAAAACATGCCAGTAAGTGAACCGTCAGCTACAGATTGCTACAGTAGATGTGTGAAGGAGTGTGAGTGATGTCATAGTAATGGTCCCATTCAGGGTGTATTCCCACCTAAAGCCTAGTGTCCCTAGTATATGATCCACCCTGGACAGGACGAAATAAGTTACTAGAGATTAGTGATTCATTACAAAAAAAAAAGTTAATAAGCTGGAGCCTCCAACTAAATTCACTTTGACTTAAAAATAAAATTAGGATTGTGGCTCCCTCTTAAAGCTAATGTTTTTCATAAACATATACTGTATAGGGCTCAGGATTGTGCAGAATAGAGTGACATATGCTTTATTTCAGCACAAAATAGGCAACGTGATGAACTGAAATTTAGTTAATTTTCAAGCCAAATATACAAACATGACTGAGCAAAAAATATGAAAATGGGTCACTCAGGCAAAGAAATAGCAGAGATACACATAATGATTGTTTTCAGTTGTTTCTATGACCAAAAAATAATAATATGTTCCTTTTGAAAGTTCTACATTTTTGCGACATCATTCCCATATTCCTGTTCCTGTAAAATTTACAAAAAAAAACCTTATAAAAGTAATGATAACGTTTTGTTCTGTCTGACATATCTGAAAAACCCAAATGAACAGTTTAAAGTCTGAAGCAAGGCTTCCATACACACACACACACACACACACACACACACACACACACACACAGACTGTAGAGCAG
>JAQMYL010000038.1:343556-364540 GCA_030014365.1 Clarias pachynema
CTTCTAAAGAAGTCTTTTTAAACCCTAGTATCTATACTTCTACTCAAGTAATGAATGTGAATACTTTTGACACTACTCTGTATGCAGAGGCAAATTTCTTGGCCGAAAACTCTTATGGCGGGGCGCCGAGGTACGACTGTACTTGAAAATAATGTACTTTGAAACACAATCCCCACCTCCAACCTTCTCTTAGGGGCATTATTTCCATCTATCAAGACTGCAAGCCTGAAGTACACACCGTCTTTCTCATATATAATCACATTCTGAATCTGTGATATTTCTTATTAACAAACCTGCACTTAATTAAAAAAAACAAAACAAAAAAACAAGAGGTGCATCTAACACTTTATCTGGATTAAAGGTATCCTTAAACATTTTGTGTAGAACCTTATACTGTATAACAGAGGCGTGATCATTCAGAAGAGAAACAACAGTCAGTCACCCGTATAAAGACTTTTTGCAGACTGTAAACTCTTCAGTCCTGTTGTACCTCCATGAAAGCTTGTTAATTTCATCCAGAAACCTTTGACAAGATACAAGTCTGAGGTTCATTTTAAAAATGGCCAGGGCATGAAATAAATCAGATGGAGTCATGGTGTTAATATGAGATATGAAGTTATAAAACATGTCGCTCTGACGGCGACAGATTTTCAACCGTCTGCGTCTCCCGTAACTGATAAAACAATCCGAGTCGTTACAGGAACAATGTTTGTGTTAGCACTCTGGCACTTTCATCACGAGCTGTACTTTTATTAAAAGGCATAATGTATCATCATGACTGCTTATGATTTGTGTGGAATGATGGAGAGACAGCTGGGGAAACTGTTTCACCAGGACAGGCTCCAGGAATTAGGAGTTGGCTCAGCACTACCGGTGTGTTTGGATAACCTCTGAAATAATAATGGCTAATTTATTAAAGTTTATGTGGACAGTTTAGTTAGTCTGATGGGAATTGCCTGTCAATTTTGAAAAGAAAAAAAAATGAATGATGTCAAAACCAAAAACCCTATTAAAAGAGTAATGGAAACTGTGAGCAGCTTAAAGCATGATAATATTTCACTTAGCCGCCAAGTCACGGCCGCTATCGACCGATCCGAGAGTATATTACCGCGTCGACCATTAATCTACGACGAATGTATTAATTTACATGTGGAGCGTATTAACTTGGCCTTTTGCTGTTTTATTGTAATAATTAGGAAAGTAGAAACAAAGCAAAGGAAAGAAATGAGTAAAAGGAAAATGAGAACCATTGGGTTTTCTTGATGCTCATCCCTGTTCTGATTGTTGTTGCTGATTTGAACAGCATGACTTTTTAAAATAAATCCAACTAATCAAACTGACTTTTTATAATAATAAATATTCTGACAGGCCTTTTAAAAAATATTATTTTAAAAACCCTAAAAATTGATTCTAAGCTTCTAAAGAGCTTCTAATGTTCAGGCTGAGAAAAACCCCATCATCCATGATGTACAGTATTTATGTACGTCAAATCAATGCGAGGTTCATAATCGCTCTTTTTATTTGCACTGGGTGTAGAAACTGCAGAAGACGTCATCCGTTCAGGTTTTCTGCTGCACCTCCGTCTCAGTTATTCCACCATCGATGTCCAGCAAAAGCGTGGCGCATGCCATCGTAGGCGCCTGATCAGGGCTGATGATCAGTGGCGACACGACTGATGGGCGGCTGAGCGCCAACGCAAATAACTGACCTGGAAAACCATGACACGTTGGTGCCAGCTGAGAGACGCGGGCCAAATTAACACATTTCAGCCGGCGCTTTGTGTGTGGGTGGCCCGACGACTGCCATGAATTTAACACCCTTTACTGAGCCTGCGTGCATGTTACTCAGCGTCCAATTTCAATCCAAATTAGAGCGCCACTGTACCGTTCAGAACACTCGACTGAAGATACCTGAAGGAAGCCACTTTTATTTTTGCACTGGAAGGTGTGTGTTGGTCCTCTACCCCTTCCAGCTCCAGACTTGGTCATTACTTACAATTAAAAACATATGCGAAAAATCATAGCCGGGCAGTTAAAGGGAACTTTGCTGGCCATGAGGGAAAGGCCGGCATTCTGTAATTACTGTTACGGTTTTTGCCTTTGTACTGTCAAAGAAAGTGAGAAAGTGATTTATTGTTGGTTTCTCCCCCAGACACCGAGGCTTTTAAGAAACTCATAAAAGTGGCTAAATGATTTGAAGGAACCTGTGATTTTCATAAGCATGTGCTGCTTTACAGTGACAGTTTGCATTCACTTTATCCTGAAACAAGTCAAACAAATTTATGCTAAACTAAAAGAGTATTTTTATTTATACATATGAAGGAAATACTAAAATTTTAAAAAATGTTTTTTTTAATGCTATTTTTTACGTCTCTTTTCCCACATTTCCACAAAGCTGCCAGAATGGATTTATCTTGTTTTGCAGTCAAACCCATCATATACAGTAGAATACTAATATACTAACACACTACAAAAAAAAAACATTGCACACTTTAATACAGTATGTTTATTCTACCATCTTTAGCTTTGGTGATAGTGTGCAGTTGGTGCAGTGGTCAGTATTCATGTGCGGAAATGATTCTTCATGGTCCCAGAGCCGCTCTTTCACACTCTGAGTCCTGGAATATGTCCAGTCAAACCCTCCATAGATGTGATAACCTGGTGATTCAGTACATTCAGGTGGTCAGCTGACTTCATTTTATTGCCCCATAACGTTGCTGAGTCTCGACCTGATCACATGATCAACCCCAGATCATAACACTGTCTCCAGAGGACTTGTACAGTGGACACTATACATGATGGAGCATCACTTCATGTCCTTCCCTTCTTACCCTGAGACGCCCATCACTCTGGAATAGGATCAGTCTGGACTCATCAGGTCACATGACCTTTTTCCATCGCTCCAAAGTCTAGTTTTTATGCTCCTTAACAAACTAAAATCTTTTTTTTCCTGCTGAATCTCACTAACACGTGCGACACACAGCAGTTCTTGTCACACTTTGCACTTTGTTAAAAACAGCTCTGATTTTGGCTGTTGATTTTTATTATGCACCTTCCCCAAGCGTTTAAGTGATCATGGTCATTCGTATATACAAAGTGAAGTATATTATACTGAGAGAGTGAAACTAAAGACAAAATATGGTTAAATCCCGAATCTTACAACAATTTTCTGTCATTTTCTTTCTCAAAAGTTTACAATCCTTTACGCTTAAGAAGCTAAGGAATCATTCCTGTAAGTGAAGACAGAAGGTGGTTGGTTCTCAGAATGAAGTCTGGGATCTCCCAGGGGTTTTGAGGCATAGCCAGAGGTCTGGTTTTCAGTAGTGCTACTCATAACCCACTATAATCACAGCTATTATATTTATTATTGAGTTCTTAGGGTTTATTATTGAGTTGAATGGATTTAATCCAGACATCGATAACTTCAAAATAAGTCGGCCTATAAATAATGACCACAAAGGCACGATGTAGGTGGAAAGTTGAGGAATAAAAGCTGTTTGGTTGTAATAAATACACCAAATATTATTATACATGTTAAAATAATGTTAGTGAAATTAATTTACTTGTGTGGTTTATTTTACAGCTGCAAAAGACCTGCAAAAAAAAAAAAAAATCTCTAATGCTATTTCTTCATGTTATAATAAATGGAGACATAAAAGGACATGATGAACGCATTAATGTCAAAGAACAAAACAAAAGATGCTCCAGTCCATTAAAAACCACTAAGCATGTCTGAAGCAAAGGTGTACTGTAGAATGTCAGACATGTGTTATGAATAGTACTTTAGGAGATTGAAAACAAACTTCTTTTTGTATAAAGGCAAAGGATTTATGGTTCCTAAGGACTATAAACAAATTGAATTAATGATGGTGACAAAAACACACCAGACATGTGACAGATATAAAAGTCCAAATGCTGGATCCTGGATGTTATATACCGGCTACATAGTGTAAATAACTTTATGAAAAAATATTAACATCTTACCTACTTGTTTCTTCATAATCATGCAGTACACAAATGTTTTATAAACCAATATGTGTGCGTTGTATACTCATCTAAACATCACTTTGTTCACAAAACAGTCTTTGTTCCTCATGGCAAGGATTCCATGAGGTGTTAGACATTCCTATGAGGTTCTGGTCCATGTTAACGTGAATGCATCAGATAATTGCTGCAGATTTTTGAGCAGTGGAGTATTGTTGGGTTCAGGGCTTGTGTTTGGGGAGAATGTTGAAGTGTGTTAAACCCATTGTCATGTTAATGGAACCAGTTTAAAATGACTTTGCAACATGGAATGTTATCATGCTGGAAGTAGCATGTAGTAATAATAATAGTACATTTGGCTAAACTGGAGATGATGATAAAGGAGATGCACCATGTCAATAGAAAACATGATGCATGATTGATATTAAGAGATTCAATATGCACCAAGAAAAGATTCCCCACACCATTACTCCGCCTCCATCACCAGCCTGGACTGCTGAGACGAGGCCGGCTGTGTCCGAGGATTTATGAACGTGATGCCGAATTCTAACCTTTGGGAAATCTCGGGTTTTTACCTAAATGTTTGTTAAGCCTGGTGTTTAGACTGAAAAATACTGAAATCTTTTGGTGTCGTAATCAATCTACCGCAAAACAGAATGTGTCCTGCCTTCTGAGATGCTTTTCTACTCACCGCGGTTGTAAAGAGTGACTATTTGAGTTATCTTAGAAATCTTGTCAACTTGTACAAGTGAAACCATTCTTCTGCGGCATCTCTTATCAACAAGGTGTTTCCATCCACAGAACTTCCACAGTGATACTTTTCGGCTCAACATGATTTTAAAGACTTTCTGTTCTCCTCCATCGAACAAAGGAATTTCTAAAGTGTCCGGTGAGTGGATATTGTTTTGTCTTTCCATAAAGTTGAGAAGTGGCGTGAAAAGGATCAACTACAGTATTGAAGACTATTGTATTGGTCATTTTGTCAGTTATTAGTGTTTCTTTACTTTTAAGCAGTCTGCTGTACAATGTCAACTTTGTCATCTTACCTTAAGGAATATACACCAATCAGCCATAACATTAACACCACTGCAAGGTGAACTGAACAACATCGATCACCAACTATAAACAAGTAAACTGGTGACAGGATTATGGGCTCTCCATCCTGCAACCCATAGCACCCAAAATACCCCATAGCTGTCCTGGTGGGACACCGGACGCCCCAAACCGAGGTGGTTTTAATGTTATGGCTGATTGGTGTATTGCATTTGGCAGAGACCCTTATCCAGAGCGACTTACATTTTCTCTCATTATACATCTGAGCAGTTTTAGGGTTAAGGGCCTCGCTCAAGGGCCCAACAGGGACAATGTGGTGGTCGTGGGATTTGAACCTGGGACCTTCCGAACCGTAGTCCAATGTATTAGGGTTGTTACCGTATCTACATCACATAGATTTGTATGAATATCCTGTGCATCTTTATGAACCGCACCTGTCCGCCGGATAAATCCCTGTATAACCCCAATAAGTGATTTATACAGTGCTCATGTTATATACAGTTGTATACAGTATGTAATCTAAAGGGCCTATCAAATAAAGCGTTAGTAAAAATGATTCTCAGTGCTATTTTAAACTATTTAAGAATACCGCACAGTGCTTTCACACACAGGCGTAAGTGTAGACCCAAACTAAATCCCACAGCGGCTGAAGAAGACAATGTGGAATCTGGAGACGGCTTGCAGCCTGCTTTATTCCAGCTGTGTATAGCGTGGGACTAATCGTCCTGTGATGAGCAGTTACGTCTCAATTCTCATTTCCTTCAATCAAACAACAGCAAATAATCACGCAGGAAACTGTGCTAAATTAAGTCCAATGAAAGCCTTTTGGGATCTTCCACCCGCTTCAAAGTTGAACGCACACATGGAGCACGAGGCAGACAAAACAACCACTTTGACCATTTTCCATTGCTCTCTTCTGAAAAAAAAAAGAAAGAAAAGAAAACCCAGATCAACACGTCCCTCCCAGCGCTCATTCCCCAACATCGGTTCATTTCTGTATCAACTTACACAACAGAAAAGGAGCAAATTTCATTTGGCTCGAACAAACAAGGAAACATACTTTCTGATTTAAAAAAGGCTTAGGAATGTATTGATGGTTATTAGACGTTACTGAACATCTGGAAAGCACATTTGAGGTTGGATTCTATGATTTCCTACTCTGTAAAAGTGTTTATAGCACGAAAAAAAATAATATACAAAGTTTATAAGCTAGAAATAAGTTAAAGCTTTCGCACACGATTCTGATTTATATACACTGACATGTAGAGGTACTTACATAAACACTGTACCTGTTCTTTTTCCACTATAGGTCTGTGCACTGTAGTAGTTCCGGTTCTTAGTTGACTCAGAGTTTTAGTTTTATGATCCTTAATGTTTAAAGGGGCAATAGTAAATTTTTTTGTTCTTACTTTTACAAAGAACCTGGAAAATATTTCGAACATTATAAAAGTGACCTCGGCCATTTCTGACTTGCGGTTCAGATCGCTTTAACAGGCGTCCGGCTATAGACTAACCTCGCCTAATGAAACTTTAGTGTGTTCCAGCTGATGAGATACTTTTCTGATCTGCACATTTGTAAAAAGTGCTTCGCCTGTCTTGACATTATATGGATTGTGCTGTTTCCATAAGATTAATGATTTAATTCTTATCTTGCACGTTGTTTGTTTTTAATAGAAACTTATAATTAAGAAGGTGAAGTATACAATAGTGCTTAAGAACAAAAATTGAAACAAATATGCAAAACATTTAATAAATAATGGGCTTCATAAATAAGTGAACAGTCAAATAAAGCTGGAATAAAAGAGAAAACTTGCAGCTGATGGATGGATGGAAAGTAGTTCTGTTTTTTTTTTTACTTTTTAACAAAATATCTTTTCGCAAACACCAACTTTCCCAGTAAATACCTGTGCGTGTGTATACAGTAGTTCGCAATAAACTATTCACTGCCTGCATATGTCTATACACTGCCAGTTTATTAGATATATTGAGCTTAAAAAAACCTAGCCTGCCAACGCAGCTTAAAAGGAATTCACTTTCACATCGTAACATTGGTGCTGTAAATCATATTAAGCAACATAAGAGAGAAAGAAAGAAAAACACTGAACAAAGCTAAACTCGGTGAATCGTGAATGTGTTCTTGTGTTAATGTAAATGAACCTTCTTGTTCCTGTAGGAATTAAAACCCCTAGATTACTACATACAGGTTATGAGCTCATGAAGTGGTCGACTGGGTTATGTTTTTCTCCAACCGTAAGTTATTTTGTTGGTTCATGTCTGAAGTGGCACTGAAATTTTACAGAATCCAAGAGTTGTGAGTTTCATATTTGTTTGACTTCAAAACGTCCGTCTGAGAGTCACAGCAGGAGACACGCTTTACAGCGGACACAATTAAGGCCTGGTTCCTCGGTCAGAGGGGAATTATATACAGAGCGCCAGCACCGCTGGTGGTTTCTCATGTAAAAAAGTTTTTTTTGGGGGGGGATAAGCGCTCTGTATTTTCTGCCTATCGTTCTGCCCAGTCAGCCAGACGCACAAAGACCCAGTCTGCAGTCTGCACTGACTTTTATGGATGTGTCAGACCTGTAAATGTGAACCCAGTCGTGAAAATGGCGGCGGGTCCTCGAACGGTGGGGGGAAACACACAGGTTGCTTATTTGCAACGCAAGACGGCCGTCTATAAGGAGCAATAAATGTCAGCTCGGAGCAGATTGAATAAAGATCACTTACAGTGAATGCAGTGGAACCGGCACGATTTGACTCAGAGCTTATCAATATCAAAAAATTTATCAATATGGTTCATAGTCTGCTTATTAATAATGTAAAGTATTTTAAATTTGTTGTTGCTCTTAATAATAATAATAACAACAACAACAACAATAATAATAATAATCCAGTTCCATCTTCACGCCATTGTACACCTATGCTCTTCATTATTATTACTACTACTACTACTTTTATTATTATTATTATAAGTAGTAGTAATATAGTGCCTATTTAAACTATTGAAATCAACATACATTCATACATGAAATCAACTAATTTTCATCTTTGAATGCTGTACTGTGCTGCTGCTTGTGTATATATACAGTATATATATATATAAAACTGGGTATTATTTCACTATTTCACACATATGACCGACATGCTTTTCCATAACCAAATGTAATTTCTATTCAATTAAATTTTATTAATTTGTACATATTGTAAATTTTTCCATTCATTTTTTTCTGTATTTGTACATTTGTATATTTTTTCCCTATTATTTCATACTTTATATTCTTTTATTTTTTATTCAAAAACTCTTTTTTTAAGTTTTAGGTCATCAGCAGTCGTACAAGCGTTTCATTTCATATCATACTGTGTATTACTGTGTACGTGACAAATTAAATTTGAATTTTTACATCACTGGGTATTATTATTATTATTATTATTATTATTATTACTTTTAAGGGGAGACAGTGTCAGATATGAGCATTTGTCCATTTTTAAATCACAATTTCAATGAACATATTTCAGTATTCGGAAATTATGAGCCAGGCTTATAATACAAAATACATTCTTTAATCATTTAAACATTGTAAATATACACTGGAGAAAGAATGAAATAGGGCACCAGTTTCAATAAGTTTCAATGCTTGTTTTTTTTTTTTTTTTTTTTTTTTACAGGAACAACTGTGGAAATCAACTGCACAATATGGACTCATTAAAAACAATCTGAACAAAACAGTTAAAGGTGTTCTAAAAATAATTTAATAATGATAATTCTCTATGGAGATCTTTATATATCTTAAATGCAACTGTGTGGACAAAAGTTAAGATTTAGAGAACAGGCGTTCTGCACTTAAATGTACCCCAAACTCTCCTAGAAAAGGAGCTTTACATGCTTTAGATTCCACACCGGCTGCTATTAATCAGAGCTGCATACCGAGACGCACAGCCTCCATAACTCCCATCATCATATGTACATGATATACAATGGCTTTTAAATACAATTCATTTCAGTTAACTTGTTATTTACAATAAGAGCTTATTACTTCTTTATTAACTGATAGGAAAACACAATAAAATAAAAGAAAGATTCACAAAATAGACGATTTGTAATTATATCGAATATTATTGGCTACAGTCATTCAATCTAAAATTCACAATTATAAGGCATTTTTGTGAACCTGCAGATTCTTTTATTAGACGACCTGGACAGAAAAGTCTCACGCTGTAAACAAGGTTTTCGAATTTAAATATTTCCAACGCAAACTAAATCTGTGGGAAGTGTTTATACAGAAAATGAGCAACTTTAATAATAAAGATGTTTAGTTTTCTTCGTGATGATGTAATAACGGTTTTTTTTTTTGGTAGTTTTTTTCTCCCCCGGAAACCCGTTCCTGTGTTCCTGTACACGCCTGTAGATTCTGGATCCATATTTGGAAGGTGTTGTCACGAGTCAATAATCTTTCATGTGTTTGTGCTTTCTTGATGGCAGCGGATGTTGCCGAGTGAAAACAGACTAAGATCATAAGATCCTGCCTCATACAAATAGGCAACATCTGTAAAACAAACAACAGTGCCTAATTCCTGGATTTTCAATGCATATTTTAGTTATTAATGGCATTCTATGGAAAAAAGGGGAAGAAAAAAAAAGAGAAAGAAGTTCCAGAGAGGTTTCGCAGAGCACTACCCTGCAGTTCAGCATATCCTCAATTTGCACTTTAGTTGAAACCATATTCATGGCCCGTGAGAAACGTGTACACTGTAACCCATGCCACTGTTCACTAACGGCGAGTCAAACACACACGATGAGGGTTTAATACAGAAATCGTGCATTTAGAACTCAGACAAATCTCTGAACTTAAAGGTCCCATATTTGACTTATATATTTCTTTGATAAGTTAAAGGAGCTCTCCCTCCCAGAGTGTGTGTGTGTGTGTGTTAATGCTCCAGCTGAAATACTCCTCACATGATGATTTTTTTTAAACCTACATTTACAGCGTTTGGCAGACACACTTATCTAGAGTGACTTTACATTTTTTCTCTCATTATACATCTGAGCAGTTAGGGGCCTTGCTTGAGGGCCCAACACGGGCGACTTGGTGGGTGCTGGGTTTGAACTTGGGACCTTTCAATCAGCAGTCAAACCTCTTAACCACTGAGCTAACTTTGACGACCTTAATTTTACTCCTCTTCCAAACTCACTGATTCAGTGTCTATGTAAATGAGATACTACTAACCCAAACCCCACCAGAGAGAGAGAGAGAGAGAGAGAGAGAGAGAGAGCAAGAAATCCAGGGGGCGGGGCATCTTCCTACATGAATTCACAATGGGCAAAAATCCAGTTGGCCAATTTAATAAAACTTAATCCAGTTTAAAGTTCTTGTTAATGCAAAAATGAAAACAAGCAAGGAATGTTTTTTTCCCCTTATGTTCTTTTGGTTTCAACATTCTTATTTAGTTTCTTTAAAACCCGAAGTCTGTCGTGTTGGATTATACCATATTTGTTTTTCAGTAATATTGGAGAAACTAACTAAAATTCCTCCAGGGAACTTTGGATTATTAATAACTCTAGCTTTTCATTGGGGCTTACTTGAACCAACAACCCTCCATTGTACATTTCTATATAAAGCCTTTAAAAGCCTTTTTTTTCTTTGTACACACACACACACACACTGGAGACTCATCTGAACTAATCGTTCCCCTTTACGCGTGATTTAGAAGACACGTTTCGGTTAAACACAATTCTGAACCCAGTTTTCTCAACTCGAGCGAGGATCAGTACTAAGTCCAGTTCCATTCTCTTACCGTTTGTTGTGGCCGCATTATGTCATGCTCAATTCTAGTTTTTACGCTGCGACAAAAAAAAAACACAAACACACAACAAAAAAATGCCGTAGTGCAATTTAGTGCCAGTATTAGATACATAAAATCGACACTAATAATTAATTAATAGTATCATCCCGTTAAAGCCAATGAAAAACAATCTGACATCTGACATGTACTGACATGTACTGTACTGTAAATATAAATTAAAATGAGCTGGAAGTATCACAGACGAATACTTGGCCAGCTTAACCTTCTAACCGTGGATGGGTTTCCTATACAGGGACGAATGATTAATTATACTAAAAAACAACAACAAAAACAAACATCATGGGAAAATAACCAAATATCCTGTATTAAGTTGTCTGTAAATAAGCGTGACATAAATAAATAAAAGGTAAACTAATAGGATATGCTGGATGAAGTGCTATTTTATAAGCGTACACACACATATCTCACGGTTTAAATATTGATGTACTTTGTGGACTTCAATCAGCAACACTGAATACAGCCCTGTATCAGTAAAGCAGCATGGTGGTAGCTTTGCAATGTTCAAGCGATGATGAGACTAAGTGACAGTGTGCAATTATTATTATTTTTGGACAATATACAAATACAATGAGTGCTTATAAAAAAGTAATAAGCTTGAAATGAGATGCGGTTGACCTAACAGATATGAACATGTGGTTATATACTAAAGTGTATAACAGAACAGTAAGAAGATATTGTGTGTGTGTGTGTGTGTGTGTGTGTGTGTGTGTGTGTGTGTGTGTGTGTGTTTGTGTGTGTGTTTTTTTCTAGAATCCACGGAACATAGTGCTCATTTCTGATAGATTATCCTGAAGCCTGGCAGAACGTGCCTGAAATCTGTGCGCTGGAGAACTCAGTCCTGTCCTGAATCGCCGTCAAGCCTAAATTCATACAGACAGTGAAATTATTTAATTCCCTCATTACCTGTTGTTAAGAATATGGCTTTCAAATAAATCTCTTTAAAACATGTGCAGCAAAATAAATCATGATTAGATGCTTTGTAAAAAAAAATAATAAAAAAAACGACCCAAAGCTGAATCTCATCATGAACATCAATCATCGAATGCCAATCATCCATTACAAATCCACAAGCATGTGCACACACACACACACACACACACACACACACACACACACTGGCCCAGATTAATCTCTGTCTCACTGTTATCTCTTCTCGATTATCCATGTTTCCCCTTCACATATTTCTGAGTCCTGGGAAGAGGACGTCCTCTCCACCTCGCTCCCGGGAGGGAACACAGGACACATTCCGGTTGCAGTTCCCTCGTTCACCGGCGCTCCCTCGTTCCTCTCAGGTCCGCTGGCACATGTGCAGTCTGGACCTGGAGTAAGACGTGGCGTCCTTCCACACTTTGCACGCCAGGCCTTTGGCGCAGTCGCAGCGCTGAAAGATCTCCAAGTTGTGCGAGCCTTTCTTGCGTTGTTTGGTGCACACTTCGCCTTGGCGCAGCACCGGCTTGCAGATCTTGGTCCAGAAGTGCCGGGCGCAGCAGTAACCCTCTGAACAGTCTGAGGAACGCAGACACGGGTCGCCCTCGTGACCTGCGCACAAACCAGTTAAATGTTTTATTTTTATTCATGCATTGAAACAACCTGGTAAAAATGTTACAGTGGGAATGGAACACTTGTTTAGGTTTTATTTTGCACTTTATTTTATTAATGGGACTACATCGTATTTTTTGGGTGAAAAAGGTTTCCAATTGGTAGGGTACACTCTTTTCAACCTTCTCAATTTTTAGAAGCTTATGCTTGATCTTTTTGGACGACTCATTGTTCTAGATTTTTTTTAAGATCTCCTGCTTCAACCAACAACCCTGTGCTGTTAGGATCTACTAGATGGAAACATCTTAGATTCTGGAAAAGCTAACTACTTCATGCGTACCTCATTTCCAAAGAGTTTCCAACGAGTTCTTATTCATATATTTATCTATTTAAGGCCTTTAAAACTCAGAGAGTACGCTGACATTTTCTTGTGGTCAACTGGAATACAATGGTTCTAGATTTTCTAGAAAGCTTCTACTTAAACCAACAAGTCCTACATAGAACATTTGCAAACCACAGAATCCTTCATGGTACTAGGTGCAACTTTTTCTCCAAGACTTGGCAAAGCAAGCATAAAGAAATTAAATGACTTACTTCTTTGCAAATTGATTTTGCAAATCTTTGAAAATCTCTTAGAAAAGGATATTTACTACTATACAGGTTCTTCATACACCTTTGCAACCCAAAAACCTGTTATGGGAAGCTTTCGTTAGATAATGTAGAGGAATGTTAGATAGTTTGTTCCTTCCTAATGGTTCTTCGCGGGTTCTTTGGACGGTTAATGGTTTTGTTTCTACCTTTAGTTCCTTGAACTCAAAAACTAATTCCGAACCGTGAAGCCTCAAACCAGGGTCTACAACTGAAAGATTCCTCAGGGTGCTGGGTACAACCCTTTTCCTACGCTCATGGGAAATATAATATACAGGAACTCAATGATATGACTTTTAATGCTTTACTTACTTGTACTTACTAGGTCGGTGCAAAGTTAATGGATAATTTAATATAGAACTTTTATGGAGCTTGGTTATGGCGTTATGTAGACCCTGTCTAGAAACAAGAACCATTATCCATCTGAAGAACCCCTGAAAAACCATCTCTCAAGAGTGTTGGTACTGGTACCATTGAATTTACCTTAGTAAACCTTTCTATATTGATTAATTTGGAACATAATGGTTTCTTAGAAATGGAAAGACTCTATGTAGAACCTGTGTGGGAAGATCCTGATTTTCTAGGAAAGTGGTAAAAGTAGTAAAATAGAGTGGAAAATTAGTACATGCTAAAAAGGCTGGGTCCTAAAGCTTGGAAAATTGTGTCTTTAAGAGCCAACGCTGTACCCTTGAGCGAATACGGTTTGAACTTTACATGAATTTGGATGGTTTGAACTTCAGGGAAAAGACATTACATATTCCATGGATAATAAAGTTCAACATGTGGATTACACGCCGCACCACAAACACATGGACTTATTACATTATCCAAACTGAATTATGCTATTATTTGTGAAGCCTGCAGGTATCGTCCACCCCCCTGTTCTTGCTGTAATAACCTCACTGTAAGCAATCAAGCAATTCTGCTGAGGAAGTACTGCGAATCCAAATTGTCCAGAGGGAACGGAGGGAAAATGAGACCATTACATTGTTTTGGCGTACTCTTACAGGAGTTTAAACACATCCAGAGCTCTGGTTGTTACACTGCATTTAACATTGTTTTGGAGGGTCTGAATATAAAGAAAGAGAGAGAGAGAGAGAGAGAGAAAGAGAGAGAGACGGGGCCTCAAAGAGTCGCAGCAAACGACTTCCTAATTTATTAATCAGCTCGGCCCGGCTGCTTGTCAGGTGACTTTGATTACTCTTTCAGTGGGATAATTAGCATAGCAAACATTTATATATATATATATATATATATTACTGTGTCATGTGAGATTTCTGTGTAGTGTTGTTTCCTGCTGATTCAACACGCAACCCGAATGGCATCGCTGCCCGAAACAAAACCACAGAGTGTCGAGCATTTTGTTGTTGTTGTTGTTGTTTTTTTATTTGTTTTTAGCAGAACCAGATGTCAACCACATCCCGCAAAAAAAAGGTTTATATCAATACAATTCTCTGGACTCATGAATAAAAGAGAGCGTTTCATTCTGCAATAAAGCCGAGTAGTTAATCACTTTAACCATAAACATTACAGTATTTCAGTTTTAGGACTCTTTCAGCAGATATTTATACCTGACTCAAACTCGCACGATAGAGTTAAATGTTCAGACATTTGTGACTTTACATTTACGCTGAGCTGCACAGCGCTAATTGCTAAATGCATGCCGTTATATTTCTCCGTTTGTCCCGGCTACCCGAAAGCAGAACACTAGAAAGATGAGTTGTGCGCTGTGGCGAGGTGCACGCTTCCAGCTGTGCTGAATGATCAGGGTTCGCTTCATTTACCAGCAACAGACAATTATGTTTGTTTTCAATGTCTGGCGCTCCCTTTTCACAAACACAATCAATGGCACGAGCTGAGGTCACACATGACAACTGCGCAGAAATATGCAGAACTCTCCAAACTGGTTTCAGAAGCCCACAGACATGAAAACATTAAAAAAAAAAAAAAGTATTTGATGTGAATTCCCCTACCTTTAAGGGAGACCTTGGTCTGGACTTTCCCGCTCTTCTTCCAGCCCTTGTCTTTGCTCAGCTTTTTCTGCTCCTTTAAATCTGAGATGTGATGGGTCTTGAGATTCTCAGGGAATGCGACGCAGATCGCTGAAGACGGGAAGAAGAATGTGGCATCAGTGTGACTGGCATCGTGTAAATATTCAGTAGGAGTTGTCTAGAAATATTGCTTATGGGTTTCCTGGATATTTATGTGACATACTCTTAATCACATCATCATACAAAAGCTTTAAAACCGTAAAAAGTATTCCTGCAGTAAATGAAATATACAGTACGCATTAATTATTAAAACAAAAAGTGTCACATTTTGCAAAAGAAAGATTTCGATATAATTTAGACTGACATCAAAGACATTCTAAACATGTTGACAACTGAATATAATCGATGCTGACTGAATGGTATTTTTAGCATGTGGTGTGGTTCTACAGTACCACCGCCTAACACTCGGTTCACAATAACAAAAGTCTACATGACAGTTTGTGTCAACAAAAGACATACGCAGATTGGACATGACATGTCAAGCCGACAAATTCAAACAACTCACTTAAATAACTGTAAAGACCAATTCTACCTTGAATATCTCGAATACACATTAAATAACATTTATTTAATATACCTTGTTAAGTTAAGATAAACCAAATAATAATTTTAACCCTTAATTAAAAGAAAAAAGTAACATATTTGGTAACGTCTGTGCCAGTAATTAAGAGTACTTCAAGAAAAAAAATTGTAGAAAATAAGTATTTTTGTTTCTATCTATCTATCTATCTATCTATCTATCTACAGTATTCACTTTATAGAAGAATTATTACCTTAAATGGGTAACTTCACTGACCGTTACTTGCAACATAAAAATTTCAATAATGAAAAATTTTGAAAAGAAGGAAAAAAAGAATCACACAAAAAAAGTTTTATATAACTTATATAAAAGTATATATAACTTTATATATAGTATAAAGTTTCCAACTATATCAATGAGTGCCCTATAAAGGGTTAAAACCAATAAATCTATCTAAACTTTTTTAGACAGTTTTAATTTTCTTATTCTATTCCCAGATCATATTGCTTTTTTTTTTTTTTATAAATTTTTTTAAAATAAAAATCTACCAACAGAAAAGGGCTATTTCAAGCTTTAAAAAATGTCTGAAAAAGTTTAACAATCTTATATTTGGTTTATCGGAACAGTAAATTAAATTCTTGACTGTATTTAAGATAATTTGACTTTGATACAATGTCATCCTGTTTTTTATGTCACCTCTCATTAAATGTGATCATGGACATGCACATGGCCAGCTAAAGACCCCTTAGCAGCTGTCCATTTGCCCTCTTTGACTGAGACGCCCTTTTTGTTTGGCAAACTTAACAAAAAAAAGTGTCAAAGTGCCTTTTTTAAGGTTACTGGAATGTACTATTAAACTACCGGCTCATATTACTGTTATGGACATTATGAAGGAAAGTAAATCTTTAGAATCAAATATTTAGAAAATCGTAGCACAGATCATCGTGTATGTTGATAGTACAGGTAGCTAGTTTTGCTAATCTGCCAATGAAGCTACTACAAAGCCAAGCATGTAACACTTTAAAAAGGAAAAGAATTGTTTGATTTGTTTTATGTTTAAGCTAGTTAGCTTGAGATGTTATACCTAGTTACTAAAGTTTCTTATTGGAAAAGAAAAAAATAGCAACATTGCGACAACGTTAACAAGAATTGAACTTGTCGCTCACTTTTGTGAAAAACGAATGAGCCAAAGATACAATGATTGAGCTGAATTTTTTTTTTCATTTTGCTTATTCTTTGATTTTGGTTTCATTTCCAAAATTTTTTAAATAAAAAAATAAACAGAACAAATGATACAGTAGTTACTTATGGACACAAAATATAAGTGCACAAATATAACTACACCTCAGACTACATTTCTGCACTGCAACATACGATATCTTAGCAAGTGAAAATATATTGAATATATTTAAATTGATCTACAATTTATTAAAGTAAGATTACAACAAAGATTATTAAGCTTATTTCTAGTCAAATGCTAAACCTTTAAGCATTGATAATTTATATATACATATTAAATATACAGTATATAAAGCAAAATATACAGATAATTAATGCTAGTTTTATTTCTTGAAAATGTAAAACTGATGCCAAAAGAAAGATTTTTTAGCTAAAACAGTTTGTAATATCTGGCTAGAAATATGCTTAATAATCTTATAATTGTTTCTGGTAAACTTATTTTAAGACATGATATATTATATATATATATATATATAAATTAAAAACATACATGATGACCCTGAACATCTTCAGGATGAACTGATGAATCATACGTACAATTGCTGCAGCGGTTCCCAGGGCAGCACATGGTATCTCTGGAGCATCGCTTCTTCCTCCGGCGGCAGGGCGCGCACCGCGATGGAGCGTGCTGAGAACTGTGACAGTAACTGCTGATCGCACAGTCCGTATCGCTGCTGCACTGTTTCTCACTGCTGTACACCTAAAGACAAAAAGACGAATCAAATCAAGTTTCTCTTCTGATGATCAGATCGAAAAGACTCTCAGGTGAGAGCAACATTTTACATTCATCATACATTTTAGGAAATTAATTTATAACTCGCCTTGCTTTAACTTGTTTTATTGTTGAAATGCTAGCTTTTGATTTCAATCAGTTAGACTCAACACACACACACACACACATACGCACACACACAGTTTCCAGAAAGAGGGCTGAGAGACATTACAGCTGTTCTTCGAGATTATACAGAAACTGTATAACAAATTCAAGAAATTAACATTTCACAGACCCGGGATCCACTTATATTCTGAGGCAAAGCGGTGTGAAATTTCATACCTGTGTGCGGTCTCTCTAAGCAACGTCAAACCAAATTTTCAGACATTGAAGTAACATGAAGAAAAACACTTCTAATGCTAACCAGACGTAAATTTTTTCACCTGAGTCAAATCTAGGACACCAGGTCTCCGATCATACTCGTACTCATTTTTCCGAGGATATTTCAATGTGATTGCTAAATTCGTAAGGAAAAATAATATAGGAGAAGCTAACCAGTTTAATAGATTAGCATAGTGGTGTCTATATGTTGTGTTTTGTTTTTGTCTCACAAATGCTGGCAGCTTTAGAAACGTTTCCAACAAAATACATTTTAAAAACATTCCACACTTTTGTTGTCCTTTTCCCCATTTTTTCTATTGGCCAGGGTGTGAATAAACCAACCATATTTTCCCCTTTTGTGGCATAATATAAGAAGATCCCCTCCCCTGGGTTAGTGCATAGACACTGAAACTGCATGTTTGGAGGAGGAGTGAATTAAAGGGCATAATGCATTACCTGAAGGGTATCTTAGCGGGGACCTTAACAGAAACACTCTGAGCTGTGTGTTACCTTGTTAAATAGTCAAATATGGGAGCTTTATGCAACCAACCTTTTATGAGAACATTAGATTTCTATTACAGATATATCTGGATGTGTCATGTTCAGTGATACGCTCAGGAGGAGTCATGTGGTGTACATTCCCATTTCAGTTAGTTTTATTATTTTTTTATTTGACCAAATGCATGCATGTTACTGTCAAAATATCGTGTATAAAGATCAATACAAGTGTGTTCATGTGTGTGTGTGTGTGTGTGTGTGTGTGTGTGTGTGTGTGTGTGTGTGTGTGTGTATGATGAACTAGTTGAACTCGTAACTTAATCTCATATCTCATGCTGTCATTTCTTTAAAACCTGATCGATATTAATTTAATTTAAATGTTTCAATATGTTTAGAAATCACACAGATTGAACATTAAAGCTCCGCACAGCAATTAATCGGTACATGCGCTGGGATCTGCATTTAATTTCATTCTAGGCCAATCATGAGTTCATCTGGCAGGAAATCTAAATTCAGTATTGAATTCTCCGCCCAGAGCGGTGACCCTGCGTCTTAATTGCGATCCTCTTTGACATTTGAAAAATGATCCCTAAAGCTAATGCAGATTCGAAACAGCTCGATGTGTTTAAATGTAACTTTAGATTATTGTACTTGTTCTATTGAGTTTTGTTGCCTGAAACGTTGGATTTGCTTCTACACTACGTCTAATGCGCAGTTGGCATGTTTTATTTCCTGATGGATTCATGTCAGTTTAAATCAAAAAGCTGTTCAAATAAAACAGGGACCATTTGAGGTTATATTTAGATGCAGAGGTGATCAAACTTCATTTACATTGTATAGACAGATAGATAGATACGAGGAGTGGTCAAGTCAAACCAGGATTTAGATTGTACAGAATAACAGAACAACCTTTATTTCTCTATAATATAATCCCCTGATATACTAATGCACTTATCCCAGTGTTTCACTTGAGCTTGGACACCATCAAGGTAGAAAGTTTTCTTAGTTCGCCGGAGCCGTGATCGGACTTTCTGTCTCACTTCATGTCTGAAACGCCGGCCTCCCAGGAACTCCTTTAACGTCCAAAACATGTGTAAATATCGTGGAGTGTGTCTTGAATGAGTGTGTACAGTTCAAACAGACAGATGCGTTTCTTCTGCAATTCGGCAACGTCGATTTTTCAGTGATCAGACGTTCCACATGAATATTCATGGGAAAAAACTGCAGTGGGCTCCGAGCCACCTCGGTCTTCTTTAAAGCATTTGCACCGTTCAGATGTTTTACTGCGGCTAAGAGTCTCATCACCGCACTGCGCTTTAAGTCTTCTAAATGTAAATGTCAATCGCTTTTACACCTTCATTCATGAGACGATTCACCACAAGCCCTGCTTTGACTTGACCAGCCCGTGTAGATAAACTATAACAAAAAAACGATTGCTTTACAACTAAGGTTTTGTCTCAAAATGAGCCACACACGAACTTCCAAAATGAATCATTCTGTTGTGAATCATTAATCAGCAAAATGAAGTCATATTTCTGGAGCAAAAACAAACAATAGGAAAATAATTTCTGTGCAAAAGAGACAGTAATGAATTTTGTGGCCCGCAAGCAACTAGCAAGCCTGGACTTGCTGTAAATTACATTCATATGAACTATTATGCTCGTATTATGTCATAATGCCTTACAGTCAACCTACAAGAAACTGAATTTTAATGGAACCCATAATATTCAAGAAACTTCAGAACCTTATGTGACCTTTTGCCAAATATGACGAGATGCAAAAACAGTCACTGCTAAAGAGATTTTTGAAATGGTGAAGCTTTCTTAGAGGAGATGATATTCAGTATTTTTGGAAGGAGTCTCCATTGTCAGCATTTGATAACTTTTAGAGGTAAAGCTGCAACGTTTTATAGGAAGGAGTAAGTTACAACTGCAAGTCTGTCTTAAATTAAAGGTGGTTAAATCTTTGAGGCACCCTGGTATACCCCTGGTAGAACTGGGGTCGTTTTTTTTTTTCGCCCAGAGTCCTAGTTCCAGTTAGTCATGCGGCTGGTTCTGCGGAAATAAACTAGTTGAATTTGTACTATATACATTGCAACTTTGAAAGATATCAACTGGCTTTATCTCAGACTCCAGGAGCTTCATTCTGAGTCTCAGGTGAACCTTGGAATGCATGGAACAAGGGTTGTGGAATTTGGCGCTGATTACATTGTACTCGCCTTCAGGGTGAGAAACTTCATGCTCAGTTTGAAGAGCAGGAACATTTATAACAACCAAGACCTGGTATGATGCACTTATAGGTAGGGATGCGACGATACCACTTTTTTGGAAAACGAGTACGAGTACGAGTACTTGCATTTCAGTACTGGCCGATACCGATACCGAGTACTTAATAAAAACATGATTTAAATTTACAGAAACCGACGCGGAATTGTTGCGCATGTAATATGGCTCGTTGCGGCGTGAAACTCTCGTGCTTGATTAAATTACTTGTGTTAA
>JAQMYL010000038.1:375735-393176 GCA_030014365.1 Clarias pachynema
TAACTTAAAAAACAAAAACAAAGAAAAGGTGGTCGGAGCAGTCGTGACGGCAGCCGACCTCACCGGCGCCATCTTGATTCTTTGAAAAGCATGTTGCAGTCAAACCGCAAACAGAAACCCTCATATATAGCTGTGTAATCCCAATGCGATTTGCCTCATATACTTGTAGCCGGCGACCAGCTGTTGTTTAAAGGCAGAATTACTGGAGGAAACAGTGGAAAAGCTCCTGGGGAAAGAAAGGCCTTGCAGATTCTCATTACAAACAACTGCCATGTGAAATCAGCTTCAGAGTGATCGGGGGCGGGGGGCGGTAGGGGGCGAGAGAGGGGTTTAATAACAAGAACCAGTTGAGACTTTATCACTGAGTCAACTGATCAATGTTTAATGTGTAGGTGATGTCCTGGTTAATAAATGTACAACTCAGGAGATTGTCAAGAATCGCCCTGACATCTGCACGAGTTTCGGTGTTGTGAATAATTTTCAGATGCATTATGCCGATGGTAACCAAGATGCGTTTCTGGCTTATGAGGATTTATAACAGGAGTTAAAGCTCACTGAAAATGCAAAATCCAAAAATGGATCACGTGACTGACGGGCTGCTGGGTAGAATCTGTCTGAGGTCTGCATGGTGTCTTTGTGGCCTGTTTAAACGGGCTGCAGACGCCGTGAGACTCACTCGTCGTCCCGGCATCCATGAGATGATTAAGTTTTGATCACTGTTATGCAATGTTTACTTTCGCATATAAACATTAAAGCCCTAGACGGGTTATAGGTTCAGGCCAGTTATGAAGCAATAACGAGAGACATATTGACATCAAAAGATCACCTCCTCGTGCTGTGAAGCTGATTCCAGAGTAAACAATAGTCTGCATAATAAAAAGCAATAAAACAATGCCGGTGACTCACAGGTGTTGAATTGTACTCCCTTACCAAGTACATCTTGATGACCTAACTGATAAGTACAGCTCAGGTAACAGCACTTTCCCCGGGTTAACAAGCTATAAAGCGTTTAATCTAATTACTTTAATTACAGCCATTTGTCAGTCATTTGTCCCTCACGTCAAAACGATGATGTCATCCAGCATTTTGTTATCCGATATTTTGCTTAATACAAACATCGCCGTAGGTCAGCATTTGCATGTTACCCGCTATCTACAAGAAAAACTATTACACAGTGCCAGTCGAGCGGTTGGTGTGAAGCACTAAACAAACAAACACCATGTGTCCCATCTGTTGGCATCAGTCGGGAAACGAGATGCCACGGACGCCCTCGAGGCGAGATTACGCACGCTTTCAAGCCTTTTTAAAGCCTTCGCTGTGCATTAAAAGCCTGAGAACTCTTTTAAGTAACTGTGGTCGTCGTCTTTGATGTGATCCGTGTTATTGCAAATCTTCTCACCCGTATTGGACCGGACTGGTTCTTGTTAACGGATCACAAAGTTTGACGGCAACTTTCTCCAAACAAGCCGGTCACACACACTTGCAGCATCAGTGTGTGTGTGTGTGTGTGTGTGTGTGTGTCCAGAGAACAGCC
The DNA here is from genome assembly GCA_030014365.1 of Clarias pachynema. Taxonomy (NCBI): domain Eukaryota; kingdom Metazoa; phylum Chordata; class Actinopteri; order Siluriformes; family Clariidae; genus Clarias; species Clarias pachynema. Next base: position 377,270 of record JAQMYL010000038.1, read on the forward strand.
AAGACTGGATTTTGAAGCACATCCTACAGTCAGAGTGGGAATAGACCCCATGACAGACAAAGACAGGGATAAGCACTTGTGTACTTTTGGGATTCTTCACTACCGATACAGGTTTGGGAATGTCTCGGATACCTCATATATTGAGGCGCATTGCCCTACAGTACATGTAATCTATTAAAGCATCTTAAACATTACAAGGAGTTCATTGCTAGCGAACAAACACTGCAGGTGAGAAAAACATTTCGATAGACAACAGCTCGAATCCAGTGTGTTGTTCAGGATGTTGTCGATCAGCCAGTGTAGGTCGTTAACAATGACAGATTGGGATGCAGTGAATATTCTTACAGCTCTGGAGAAGCTTTGCTCCCCTTATCTCTTCTCCACTGCGGTATAACTAGTGTTATGTAGCTAGCTTATGCTTCATTTAAAATGAACTAGCTAACAATATAAAGAACAAGTAGCAGTCGAAGTGTACGAACGTGCATGTATGCGACATTCATGACCATTATTTAAACCAGTCAAAATACATGCATTCATACTGTACATACATATATAAATAGAACAGTCCATGATGCATTTAAATGATTAATACAAAGTACTGTAGGTTGCTCATCGTATCAGTACCAGTATCAACACGTACAAAAACATTAACTCTATAAAAACAATTACATTCTTTTTTCCAGTATCTATATTTCTATGCTCACATTATCAGCCTAAAGTGACTGAACAGATCTAATGTAATACAGATCTGTTTTTGTCGGACTGTCTGAACACGAGCTCAGATTGGAGTCACTTTCGTACGCAGGCTTAGATCGGATATAATGTACTGTATAGCCAATACATGGTCATGTGACCCGAATGAGAACAGGCAGATCGCAATGCATGCGCCTTTTTGCCTTTGTGCACGTGTAGAGCTCTCACTGAGGTCAGTCAGCACCGACAGCGCAGGGATTTCATAGACGTGCTATGAACAAAACCAGCTAATGCAAGGTGTCTGTTCAGATCCTGAAGAAGAATGAAACTCAAATACAGCCAGTTAACTGCTTGCTGCGCTCCAGAGCAAAATCCCAACCATGGTTTTGCTAAATATGAATAATATTTTCCATAATTTTAATAGATATTTTGTGCTTTCGCATTTGTTTGGAATCAACGAGCGGACAAACAAATATATATATATTTAAACCAAGATGGGGCAAAGGAAAGATGTATTGGGGTGCGCAGGTGTGCCGTCAGATAAAAGTCACATGTAATTATGAATATGACCCTTAACCCCTTATGGCATGCTAATCCGAGGGCAGTAATATGGACGCAGCCTAAGAACACGTACTGTACAGCCCATATTTCCAACGCCGTCTCATGCAAACCTGTCAGGAATTTAAACAAGTTACATCACTGCAGTGTCATGGGAATAAACCAGAACCCCTAACTCCACCACTGATCCAGTCCTTTCACAACTTTTCTTCAACTCACAATTCACTTTCTTACTGAAAACGGTCAAAGGATGATGAGGAAGTGATTCAGAAAGTGACTTCTTCCTTTAAAGCCCTCATTCTCATCTCTCTGTCACCCTCCCCATCCTTCTTTCCTTCTTACACACACACACACACACACACACACACACACACACACACACAGTCCCTTCATCTCTGAAGTCAGTTTTAGTCACGGGCTGACTTCCAGTTATTTCCAATAACGTATGCTTGGTGGTCCGTTGCCGTGAACACACCCGTCGCTGACTTTGAAGTGACTCGAAGAAGCACACGCAGTTCAAAATACGACTTTACTCTTTTTTTTTTCTTTCGCGATTTCCGTGGCCCGACATGTGCGACCCATTTCCACCCATATGAAGCAGGTGATTTGACACGTGTATCACAGCAGGCCATGAGAGCAAGACGAGAAGACTCAGGAAACTGGCTGAAACATTCTGAGGACTTCGCCTGAAATCAGTTCATGGTTCTGATTAAGCAAGCTGGTCCGATTCCAACGTTGATGACCAGTCCTGTAATTTATTTTCCACAAATGAGAGAAAACAGACTTGTGGCTAAAACGTTTGCTTGACTTCAGTAACTCATTTTTCCATAAAAGCCCTGATAAGAATCAATGGCATTTAGATATGGGCAAATGCAAAAGAGCATTGTTTTAACTCTTGCCAAGTATAAAATAATAGCCGAAATTCGGGGCGTTATTTGCAATTCATAAACAAAAGCATACATGTTTCAAAGAGAAGGTTTGTATTATTAACATTTCCTGCTAAGCCATTTCCTCCATGAAATATTTTCTCTCTTTGTTTATTTTTCCTAAGCTACAAAAAAATATCCAACACCAGACAAGTGTAATGGATTCTGTGAATGATTTGAGCTTAATGTGAAGCACTCCATAGAAAAGCAGAACCAAACCCAATGAGAAAATCTGAAGTCGTGTTCCAGCGCACAGGGACAGCGTGCGGCTCTCGGCTTTTATAAACCATCCCTTTGACATGCCTTCGCACATAGGAAGTGGGAATGAAAAGCCCATTGTTCTTTGGACATGTCAGAAACTACATACAATCTGGGGCGCAGCCATTGTGGTCTTCCATTGTTAGCGCATTAATTCGAGTACGCCAGCTGGCTGAGGAGGACTTTCTGTTCTCTGTTCTCTGTACCTCAGGAGAGGATGCGCCGGGAAAGGACTTGCACCTCATGGCCTTTAATTGGTCTTGCCCTCTCATTTCCTTGAAAGATGGATCACGTACAAGTCAAGCAGCAGTCGAGACATGAATGCCCCAAGTGACGAACCTTCTGAATGACTCAGATCATCCGAGCGATAACACTGACCTCTCTCTCGAGACAAGCAGTGACCACATGAAAGGAGGTTCGGGGCCATCAAAGTTCCCTGAAGGCGTTGTCTCGATCCAGACTCACACTCCCGGATGGATCTAGGCTTTGTTCCTGCACCTCCCATTCACTCAGAACTAAGATACAAGAGTGGGTGTTGGACATCTATTCATCATGGTTCAAGCAGCTTTGTGAGGTCGCTTATCCATAAGGTGCGGTTTTCCATGGCAAATTTCAGCAGTCAGTCATCCTGGAAATGCTGGGGTTTTTTTTCTCATCACACATCATCGCATCATCACTTGAGATTACAGCTGGAAGGTCAGTGGTGTTTCACCTGAAGCAAAACTTTGAATTCTTTAGAAGACTACAAAAGGCATTGCCTGAGGAATAACATTGCTATCACTAGTTTCAGAAGATGCTTTTACTGATGTAAATGTTCATACATGTATCTATATCTAAATTTAAATTGGGCTTTAACTAAACCTAACCTTTAACCTCAAACTTATTTAATATAAACCTTACCACTATATTGCTGGAAATACTGTGGTTATAATGTAGAGGTAGAAACACCAGCTTTGAAAGCATGGTGTGTGAGTTCCTCAACTGGTTCCTCAAACAGTTCCTCAACCTCCGCTACATCACTCGGATGATAAGGACGGTGATATTTTGTATGTGTAGTATGTTCTAACAAAGTTACTCATGTTTCCCAAAATTAATACCTAAATTCAAATATACTGTGTGATTCCTGTTTTCTGGCAGGATTCAAGTCTCGAATAGATCTGAATCCTGCCAGAATAGAACAAGAATAAGAACACCACTTGTTGGTATGTGTTTACTACACATTATCGTTCATTCAGAATAATGTATTCATATTCAATTACATCCTAACTGTAAAGTTTTATATTGAAATTTTCTTACAGGCTGCAAAGACTCACATTTCTTCACATTTCAAGTTGACCTTCACCACTTACCCGCCTCCAAAAAAACTCTACATGCATCTCAACTTGTTCAGCGTTATAATACGTCTTGCTCTGACAGCCTGTTTGATTTATGCTTAAGTTCTCTTTTACTGTAATGATAAATGCGATTTTCACATAATAACTCCCCTGAACCCACCATGTTGTCGGTGATAAAGCATGATAACGCATCCCCTGTGGTATGTTAATGGCATGTTTAAAATGTAACAGCATGCCATGCAGGGAAGTACAAGTGTATTTTTTATTTTGTTGTTGTTGTGGGGGTTCATCATTTTAAATTGTTGATAGAGTTTGACAGTCATGGGATTTTAATAGGAGACAGGCCTTGAAGACGGATGAAGTTTTTAGTAAATGAATGTTCACACATCAGCGTTCATATCCATTTCACTACATTGTGCCTCTCCAGATGTTTGTACTTGAACTATGCCTCACATTTATTAAACACTTGGCCTTGGTATCTGGTCACTGATTTTGTTTTATCTCCTCAGGAATGGAGAAGAGCATCAGTGGTTTTGTTTGCAATCTCTCACGCTGCTACTCTCTACTTGATGACAAGTCACAGTTTAAACTATTCCAGTTGTGCTACAGTCAACCTCCAAGGGATTAAAACCACAAACAGGCTCTGGTCTTGATTCTTAGGAAATAAAATTAGTCTTCAAGAGCCCTTTGGATGGCTAAGCGATCTTTGCTTCTTAAAGAGGTTCTTCTTGGTACCTCATTACCATACTCTGTTTGAGGTTGTTGGGGCTCCACATGGAAACTTCATGGCTTCCCTGAGATGGACCACCTTTTATTAAGAGCGTTCCTTGAAAATTCCTCATAGGCCATGGGTTCTATGAGTGAACAGTATTGTCAGGAGTTTGCCACGATCTCACTGTGTCTGCCTGGATTTCCTCTGGTTTCCTCATGAAAACTTGCTAGAAGGTTGATTGCCTGCTATAAATTGCCCCTTGGTATCTCATCCAGGGTGTATATCTGCCTCATGCCTAGTGTTATAACCTGATATAGCTTGATTTATTTTGAAGTAGACATAGTTCCATAAGCATTATTATTATTTGTTTAAACTTGAGAAGCTTGAAGTGAAAACTGCAGGGTCCAACTACAATCGTATTGAGCACCAAAGGTCCATCGATGTGCTAGAGCAATGAAGGCTACCCCATCTGGTCCAGAGCCAACACAGGGACTCTGGTGGCACAAGTCACAGAAAATTTGAATGATGGTTTCAGGAGGAATGTGTCACAACACACCGTGCATCACACCCTGTTGTGTATGAAGTTGTGTAGCTGAAGATTGGTCAGAGTTCCTATATAGAGAATCCATACAATGTCTAAAGGTTTGCTTTAAATGGACCTTGGAACAATGAAAGAATGTCACATTTTACATCCTGCACAGAGCCAGATGGGAAAGTGTTCACACCAGGATGGAATGTGGGAAGAATAAGACGTGTGGTGCTCTGGCCAGTGTTTTGCTGGCAATCTCTCGGTACAGGCTGTGGCATGCACTTACCATCTACCTAAACATTATTTCAGACCAAGTGCACCCTTGCATGGCAATAACATTACCTCATGGCAGTGGGGTTTTTGCAGAAGGATAATGTGCTCTGCCACAAAGCACACATAGTCTAGTAATGGTTTTAAGAACAAGACCAAGAGCTCAAAATCTTCAGTCATATTGAGTATCTGTGTGATGTGATGTGCTGGTCCGAGCTACAGCGGCTCCACCTCAGCCGCTGAGCAACAATATCGTACAGTCATGTTCAAAGGTTAGTACCCCCTCTTTTATATGTTTTAAGCATCATAAAACTTTTTTGCTGTGACATTAACAAAAATGAAGCCAAAAAGAAAAAGTGGGCAATACTAAGTAACCCCTGATTTAATATCTTGCAGATTCATCTTTAGCAGGAATAATTGAAGTAACCATTTCCTGTATCACCTTATCAGTCTCTCACATCGTTTTGGAGGAATTTTGATCCATTATTATTTACAACATTGCTCCAGGTCATTGAGGTTTTTGGGCAAACAACTACACTGTGCAGAGGATATTGTTCCAGAAGCCATGTGGTTTGCTCTGTCTTAAAAAGAACATTTTTAGATAGAGAAATGAAAGCACGAATTAATTAAACCGTTTCCAATTAAACCGTACTTGTTCAGGCTTCTTCGAATTGTGATGTCATGGACATGAACATTTAACATGCTCAGTGAGGCCGGTGGGGTCTGAGATGTAGCTCTTGTGTTTTAGTTTCCCTGAGCATTGCACAGTCTGACCTTGGGGTAAATGTGCTGGGATGTCTATTTCTGGGAATGCTTTCTTGAATGCTTTTCACTTGTCTTTAATTGTTGTCTTAAGAGATAGAATGTTAAATTCCATATAGTTTGGAACTGGTTTTATAACTCTTTACAGATTGATGTGCAGTAACAGTTGTTTCTTAAAAACCATTCCTTATGTCTTTTTCCTCTTGGCATTGTATTAACACACACCTGAAACCTGCAAACTAACAAATCGTCTGCTTTTATGGAGGTTTGCACACCTGCTGATGATCAATTAATCAAGGGCTGATGATTAGCAGCACCTGGTTGCAACTTAAACCCTCTTAAATCCTGTAGAAGCAGTAAAAGGGTACTTAGTATTACCCACATGATTTATTATTTTTTTGGCTTCATTCTTGTTAAATCAATAATGCCACAGTGAAAATAGTTACATGTTGTTGTTGTTGTTGTTTGTCTGAGGTTATATTTGCCTGTTACTGAGAACTTAGGTTCAGATCATTTTTATTCATAAGTACACATAGAAATAAAACTGAGGGTACTAACTTTTACACATGACTGTAAATTAACCAGTATCAAGTCACCGAGTGACTTGATATATTTTCAAGCTATACAAACTGAGCCGTTAAGGGTTAAGGATCCTGCCGAAGCATGAAGCAGCAGCAGCAGGTTGGCAGAGTTGAGATTTGAACTCAGAACCTTTCAATCAGAAGTGCAGTGTTCTATGGTTTGAACTATTACTACTTAGTAGTTAAGTAACTTAATAATCTAAACTGTCTTTTAATACACATGGTAGGTTAACCACAACCGTAGGCCATTTAAATAACTTGGGACAATTTGCAGTCAGCCAACACCACAAAGAAGTCGCTTTCAGATCCCAGGATCCAAATCAAGCCATTGTATGAACATGATGTTATAAAAATAGAAATGATGGAGGTTAATTCAAAGCCACAGTAAGGACTGTGATGAATAGCTGAAAATTGAATGTGCTGGAAGTTGAATATTCAAAAGAGTCTTAAACTTTCCTTATAGCCTATAATTTGGGTTAACCAAGCAGATTCTTCATCGTATGAATGATGTTTATATGAAACCTTCAGCCTCTTTTTTTTTTTTTTTTTTTTTTTTTTTAATTGGCAATTTTTGTCATTTTCAGTGAACCCAAAACATACACCATTTACCTTGACAGAAAGCATGGGTGCTGCGTAAGCACATCTTTTAAGAACCTTGAACGTGGGCCAGGATAAAATGTTAGATGTGGCGCTGCGAGTGTCAGTTAATATTGTAGAGCTCAAAACATTTGAGCAAATGTCGATTGGTGGAGAATGAAGAGATAGAAGTTCCAGTATGCACAGTGCAGAGTTCCTACACTAAATATGTAAAGGCATGTCAGGCCACCTCAGCCGCTCTGCCAGGATTTAAATACCTTCATAAAAATCTAATAATATTAAATACAATAACATGATTTTATTAATTCTTAATCACTATTCTTATATGAGTCAGGGGTTGTCAATGCATATGTTTTATTAATGTTTTGAATCATTATCTGGAATTTTCTCCAGGATCAATAATCAATCAATCAATCAATCTATCTATCTATCTATCTATCTATCTATCTGTCTATCATTAGTTAATAAGAGTAACCATTAGACAGAACATTTCATCTGAGTAAAGCCAAGTCGTTTAAAACCTTTCCTCATCTCGCCGTAAACTCTTTGGCGATCTAACTCAATCCAAGCCCCAGATCAGGTACTCCTTTGTTTAATCCTGGCTAAGCGGTTGCAGCGGTGACATCATTATTTTTATGTGATCACTCACTGTCAAAGCTAGTGTGCCACACTGGATTGAATAGCTACAACACAATGCCCCATTGTCCCCAAAGCTGTGATGTAGACACAGTGGGAAAAGCGCAGGGTGAGAGTCCCGTATATTGATTTCCAGTGTCGGTTTCAGCCACCGTCCCTTTGCCTAGATGAAACCTCAAGACAATGGAGGCACTTCACAGATCAAATGTATAAAGCAGAAAGTGCAAAGAAAAGCAGTTTTAAAGAGGAAAAAAAAACACACGGGAAAAAACAATGAGAGATGACCCATCCCAGACACATGGGTCAGAAGTTCACAGATTGTGTCCTCTGTGATGAGAGGCATTAGCAGATGCCTCAGGCTACATGTTGTTCAGGAATGGAGAAAGACGTCTGAGCTACAGCCAGCTTCTGCAAGGTGCTGACATGCTGTTTAGGTGATAGCTGAATCCAGAAAGACCTCTGGGTATTACTGGATGAACTGCCAATAAATTTCATACGTACCACATTTCAGTGCACCGTGGGCATTGCCACAGTGTTTCATGATCTTCTGTAACCAGGTCAGGTATGAGTTTCCTTAGGAATGCTCAGTAAAGCTGGGAATATTTGAGGTTTGAAGGACTGGAAATATATTCCGATCCGCCGTGCAATAACCTATCACAGGAGCATCAGTCACACGACTAGACACTTGCGTCTCGATGAGTAAGCATGCATTCATGAGGACCTGAATCTTTTAACAGACACTGAAACAATTATCTAGAACTTGGCAAAAGACGCATACAATGGAATCTGACTTTCCTACACCGAGGATTTGTGTGTGCAGTACATGAGGTGAATAATCGCTTAAAACGTAATAAAAGAAAAAAAAAAACGTTTGGTTGACTCATTTAAGTAACACACACATGAATCCAAGTAAAAGTGGCGCTGTTTTGAAAGCATCTAAACAAACATCAAAGGCAACTTTTCCAGAAACAGGTTCTGGTTTGACGCAGAATAAATGCTCCATTACAATGTTCTTTGGAAAGTCCATGAAAGTGTGAAGACTGGACTTAATCTTTGTCCAGGAACGCAGCCTTGGAGATTCTGATGTGACTGATAACCAAACGCTTGAAGCAACGGCAGCTATACGTTGCATAACAAAACCGATGGAACACCTTCGAAATGATGTAATAATTTGTTCTCGAAATAATTTGTTCTCGAAATGATGTAATAATTTGATCTTACTCAATCCATCCATCTTACTCAATCCACACAGTCATAATGGAAGTATCGATACCTTAGAGACCTCCGAGTCTGTCGCAAGAACGCCGAAACACTTTAGGAATGCGGTATCACATGTTCCATCTGAAATCCGTGTAAAAAAAAAAAAAAAAAGGCAAGAAAGTGGCGCAACGGAGATTATTGCAAAAAATAAAAAACAGCCATGTTTTGACATTTCCATTCCTTTGTTATTGTGACTCCATAAGGTTTGAGGTGTTTCGTTAAACCTTGAAAAATCTAATTTGTCTCCATTCACTCAGAAAGCCGACTTTAAAGGTCTTTCAAACTGCGGAGTGCACAGGCCCAGATATGTTTTCAATTTTGTCACAGATGAGTTGAAACCTAAGCAATTTGTCCGTCAGAACAGTGACGACGAAGATCAGAAGGCTGAATTATTCATGTTTCTAGGGAAACCGTTTCTTTCTTTAAGATTTAACAGGCATCAGGGTTGATCCAGAGTGCAGTATAAATCATAAGTGGAGAAAACGACCAAATAAATAAATAAATAAATACGTAAATGCATGATGTCATGGCATGGTTACCAAGTTGTCTTATACAGCTCCGGTTTATATTGTCAGCGTTATTCATTTACAGTGTGAATTACACATCCATTGACCAAAGCTGTTGGAAGCTCCGTCTGGTTCCTGGATGGCATGTGAAGGATACAAATTGGCTGTTTTGGTGTGTAACCTCAGTTCATTGAAGAAATAAAAGAGACCACAAATCCCATGCTGCATTTCAGCTGTTCAGTTTGTTGCAGTCAAAGCCAATTTGACAGAGCGGTGTGTGACCTTGATCTTTCACAGAGCTGATATTTCACTCTGGGCATTTTTTTCAGACACAGGCCAAATACGGTCAAGTAGAGCTATTAGCGTCTATATGCAACATTCATTCATTAATTCATTAATCATTAATAAGAGAAGGGGGGGGGGAGCCTATCCCAGGAGATTTTGGGCATGAGGAGGGGGACACCCTAGACGGTGTGTCAATCCATCACAGGACATACTACACAAGTCACTCTGGATAAGGAAGTCTGTACCTGTAAATGCTGTAAATGTGAATCTGGATCCAGCAGGTTTTGAAGAATAAAGAATTGTCTATACCACTTAATCCTGTATACAGGGTCACAGGGAGCCTGGAGCCTATCCCAGGGGCCGAGACCAACTCCTGAAAAGCAAACCCCACACCAGTTCCCAACCAACTGACTGGTCTGCACAAAGTCCTATTCATATCATATAAATTATTAACCATATGGATTAAGAATTGGATGTTACTCATATGCATGTGAAGGCAGGCGTGCCAATACCTTTGGCTATATAGTGTAAATCCACCCTACTAAGTCTATTTGTCCTCCAGCCCACTTAAAGCCAAAACATGAACAGTTTCACAGCAAAATGAGATAAAACAAGTTTCTTTCTTTCAAGTAATGTTAACATTTGTTCGACTGCTAATTTTGCTTTTACATGATCGTTTTTATTTGATGTTGACCCTCTGCTTCGAGCAACCACATAAGCTATAAAAAATAAATCTTAAAGCTGCCACAACTTGGCAGGACATGTGACAAACTGGTACGAATCAGTACTTCCTTGGTTTCCATTCTTATAATTAAATCTATGTCTAAGGTACGGGTTCTCAACCATGCTGGGCCACTTTAAATTCAGGATGGGGTTGCAGGACATTTTGAACAACTGTTCGATCTGAAAACGATTTAATATCAGATTTGCCATAAATCACTAATATTTTATAGGCCATAATTCCCCAGTAATAATTTTAGCCCTTAAAAACCGGTTCACTGACTAAAAGAGTAAGATTTCCTAGATTTCCTGGTCTAAGACTGTGGGTTTTTATAGAATTCTCAACAACACATACTTTTATTTTCTACCTTCAGCACGTCTAAACTATTAACACCTCTGACCTCGTTGCGGGCACGAAAACGAAAAAAGAAAATAACAGTACAGAATGACATGAAAGACAGGCAATCTTAGCACAATTAAAACCAGATGCACCCAGAAGGTGCGCTATCACAGAGACGCGCGTTAGCAAGCTAACACACAGGGTTTATATTCACTCTAATGCGATCCATCTGGAGCCGCATCTCGGCTGGTTCTTCACACCGAAGACCGATTAGGTATAAACGGACACAGGTAGTTCTGGAGACTGACACAAACACATTCATGCGGAGATCTCACCCACGATGCTGGAGCTGTATACGCCCGGACTTAGCTCTCATTAATACCAGAACCACAAGCTTCTGGAGGGATAAAAAGCCTAGGCAAGGATTAAAAAAAAAAAATATCGAAGATATGTGTAAGACGGACGGATTTGCATAGCAGATGTTTCACTTCACGGAGGTCTGAAAGCATCTTCAGGAGATCGCTTAATTGCAGCGTCAACCCTACCAACAAACAAAGCAGCATTACCCAAACAACAGCTCTGGATCGGAGCGAAGGTTTAGATAACGAATACCACACAGCGGTAGGAGATGTGAAAGTCAGCAAAGGCAGTTTATCTTCGTCCACTTCTTTTCTTCCTTCGGAGGCCTGGTTCTGATGCACGGCCACATTCGTTCCGGTGGTTTGCGTCTCAGACACATAGCGAAAGTCTTGGAAATGTCTCGGATGTCAGGATGACCGCATGTCCCAGCGGGGCTGTTAGAGGGGACGCACGGAGCACAGGGACGATGTTCCTGCTGTGCACTCGCTCTGTCGGGAGGCCTCGGCAGGAATTCCGCCAGCAGAAAGCGAACAAAGTGTCTGTGGTTAAGCAGGGAAGTCCAACAATCCCAGCTTCATAAAAGGCAGAGAAAGACAGAGAGGAGGCAAGAAACACAAAGACAGGGTGAAAATGAGAAAGAAAAAGGCAGAGATTCCCCCCGGGGCAGTGGCATCACTCATTCTCCGAACTTTCTAAAAGTTTTCCACAAATGAAACACTTCATTATAATCTTTGTGGTCAAGAAAAGTTTACCAGAAAGAAAAATCAAAGCAGGTGCAGTACGCTCCAAGCCATGTAACACAAAATTAAAACAGTGAGGGGTGTACTTTTGGATTGTATAGATAACAAAAATTTAGTTTTTTATTAACATAATTATTCTTTTTCTTTTTTTTTTTTTTAAAACAAACTTTCTCCTGCTAGTACTCAGCCTCCGTATGCTCTAGAGTCGCTCTGTTCATGAGCAGTTACCTCCGTCTGTCTGTTTCTAAAAGCAGTCAAGGTAACACAGCACGTAATGCGTATGACAGCCGAACTCAACCGCAGACCAGACGCTGAGTGATACCGAGCGTCTGGACAGTGCGCCTTTGTTAGCAGAGGCCAGAGCTGTCTGGATGCGCGTCTCTCACCGTCCTGCACTCAACACTCACTTCTTACACACGCGCACACTCCACCGAAACAGTGTGCACCGTGGACGGATGTGTGAGCGCTTCACTTTTCCCTAATATATCACGGATTAATGCTAAAAGCTGTTTGTCGGTGCCACATGAAGCGAATTACCAGATTCTATACAAATAATTTTCCTGGAGTTTGGGTTCCATTAAAATGAGCCAAGGTCAGAGTTTTCGGCTGAATCGAATCCCAGATCGACGCTCCCACCGGGAATATAAACATTTTTTAATGTTATTTAAATCCTACTGTATTTCAAATTCTATTGTTTCACATAGACGTACTGATGGAAAAGCCAGGTTGCAGAATTGAAAGTGAGCAACTTTTGAACGCGAGCAGAAACGTTTGGTTTTAGATCTCAGCATGTTTATCCATTTAAACCCCGGGGTTTAACCAGTTGAACCCAACGATTTATAAAAGATGCGAATGATTGTCTTAAAAGGTCTTTTGAGAAAGTAGAAAAGACGTCTTACATGTTGTGGTTATAGACCAGATGTCAAAGTAAATATAGCTGAGAAAGGAGGTATATTAAGTGAATAGTGAAAGTCTTTTAATTGGAAAATTTATTCCCAGGATCAGCTGATTCAATCATGTACAGCGGTGGGCAAAAATATTGAGACAAATAGGAAATTCAATGTTTTAATGACATTCTGATTTTTTTAAAATAATGATAATCAAGACAATAAGAATAGTATCTGGCTGGGCGTAGAGTCAGAATAAAAAAAAATTCTGCAGTACATTCTCATTTTTCACATTTTTGGCAGAAGCCCCTAACCAGAGCGACTTACATTTTTATCTCATTATCCAGCTGAGGGTTAAGGGCCTTGATCAAGGGCCCTAGAGTGGCATTTAGTTGTGATGGGGTTTGAACCTGGGACCTTTTGATCAGTAGTCCAATGCCTTAACACCTGAGCTACCTCTGCACCACCTGGTCGCATCCGGCTGTATATTTGTTCCATCAATTAACTAAAGTAGCTGATTGTAATTAGCACAACTTTTCAGCCAGATAATTAGTGACATCACCTGTTTTGTTCCCTGGATGGGATGCTAGTCCATCTTAGGGCACCAGACACACAATCACACCTAGCCATTTCTTTGTTTTGAAAGGTAGAGGAACCCAGAGAAACCTCGAACCCAAATTCAGGATCGCAATTGGGACACTGGAGCTGTGAAGCAGCAGAACTTTTCCCTACATCTGGTACCATGTCAAAGACAAGCAAATGTACACTTTAGCATCTTTATTCCCTAGAGTGCACAGCGAGGACACTTTAATTAAGAATTGGAGATTTTAAAAAAATTATAAAAAATCGTCAGAGTTTTTACAACCTCCTTTAAAAAAGCAACCAGAGATTAAAAAGTATCACGTAAATGCACGTCAAGCATGGCCTTGAAATACTTACGTAATCAAACTATAGGTTCATGAGGCGCCACTCGTCATGTACATGTGCTTTATCGAGAGCCTCAGAACAAGATGTGGCTCAGAGTGCGTGAGAAGAGCTGGTGTGCTTTTGAAAAGGCCGACTGCTGGTCCTCAGTATATACAGTATAAGTTTTCAATTATAGAATCTCATTAAAAAAATGAATTATTCATGTCTGATTTTTGACTGTTCCATTTAAAACTGATGTGTAGCGTTCCCCCTCTGTTCCTGTCCTTTAAATCTTATTATATGACTTAAATACAACAACAGACTCGAGAATACGCGCAGGAATTGAAAGAAAAGGTTGGAACCTCAGTCAAAAGCGAATGTCCAATTACTTATAAATGGAAAATATTCTTGGCACATCTTTGATCATTTGAACAACAACAAATCCACAGCGTTGGCACTCGCACGCCTGATCATTAGGCCCTCGCTAAGAGCGGGCAAGTCGAGCACATCTGGAGTCTTGGCGCCGCCATGTGAGAGTGAGAGTGGAATGTGATCATTTTATTGGGTTCTAATCAAGAATAATTAAACCCCAGAGATATAAGCATGGACTTTGCTTATTCGCTTTGCATAAAAAGAAATGTCTCAGTTTTAAATTGAAAGACTGAAATACTGTTGTTGTTGTTTTAAATCTGTATAAACCCCACTGTAACGCAGCGCTGCTGAACTCCTGATTCTGATCAATTCGAAGGTGCTGATTAATTAGACATCAGACTTCAATAGAAATAACAGTAGGCCGTATTAACGTTCTGAAATGTCGTCATTCATACGGTAACAGTTTATTTACAGGAACTCTTTATATAATCTACAGCTAATACTGAACAGATTAAAAATGTGTTGTTTAAAAGGAAAAAAGGGAAAGTGTTTACACGGGGAAGTTCTCTCTAAGGAGAGGTTTATTTAACATTCATGTAAGCAGCCTTCAGTTTTTTTGGCATCAGTGCTTTCTAAAAGCCTCGTGACTCCCACAAGAATATTCTCAATCAGTTTGCAACACTTCTTGCTTAATTCGAGGGGGGAAAATTACTTGTTTTTCTTAAAAAACTGCAAAAAAGGAGTTATCTCATTTTGCTACGAAACTGTTCTTATGTAATGTCCCCGCTTGTCCCCTTGTGCTTGTCCGAGCTTGCTAACATTTGTTTAACTTCTAATTTTTCTTCTTTGATGTTGGCCTTCTGGGACGAGCCAGTTCTTTAGTGTTAAATCTCCTGGAGTGAGAAAAAAAACAGGGATGTTCAACACAACATTAAATGTAACTATAAATGGTTAAAAAAAAAAAAAAAAAGCATGACATCATTTATTAATAAATTCAAAATTGCAACCCTGTGGAATAAGAGGAATAAAACACACCGTCTAACAGTACTGTACATTTCTCTCACTGCTACGAGTTCCTCATTAATAGAACTCCGGACTCGGTTATAATAAGAGGGAAAGTGGCAATAAAAGCCACAGATCATCTTCTAGCCCAGAGAGTGCTCTCGGTTTAAATCCTGGATAACCTGAGTGAGCTTTAAAAGAAAAGCAGAAAGAGGATCCTAATGCAGTTCTCATGGCAGAAAAATCTTTATGAGGAACCTGGAGAAGATCCAGTCTACCTCAGTCAAGATGTCAGTGATATATATGTGTGTGTGTGTGTGTGTGTGTGTGTGTGGTTTTAATAAAGATTTAAATTTACTAGATGACAAGTTTTCGAGGCCTTGTCATGTCTGTAGAAATGTTTTATGTCTTTCGAGTTCGCAAGAGGCACTACACACACACATACACACACACACACACCGCTCTGCCCTCATTGTTAAAGAAAATAAGGAAAGGATTTATCGGTCATTGCTCACGTGTTAATTAACTCTTCAGCTGAAATAAAAAAAATACACACAAAAAAAGCCTTCACTACAAAAAACCCCATTCATTCATCCATCCATTCATTCATTCATTCCCTCTTTCAGGGAAGCGTTCACCCTGATTTAACAGAGCTAAATGAATCATACTTGTT
>JAQMYL010000038.1:393276-407381 GCA_030014365.1 Clarias pachynema
TACAAAATCCCCATTCATTCTGCAAATTCAGACAAGGAAGAGTTAACCCCGATTTAACAAAGCTAAATGAATCATACTTGTTTTAAATCCCTAATTGCTTCCGTTTTCCCCTGGAGTTTAAAAATGAACAAATCCTCCTCATTCACCTCTCAGGTGTTCTCCGTCTGTTTATTTGTATTTATTTCAGGATGAAAGGACGAAGAAAGGAGGAGGAGGGGAAAGGAAAAAAAAGCACCCTGCTTCTATTTCACCCGATTCGTTTACACATCCGGCTTCATTCACCGAGCTGAAAGAGGGAAGTACAATGGCTGCAAAGTGCATTGTTGATGAAAACCATAAAGGAGGCATTTAATTGGGCTATTTATCCTGCGCTTA
The DNA here is from genome assembly GCA_030014365.1 of Clarias pachynema. NCBI lineage: Eukaryota > Metazoa > Chordata > Actinopteri > Siluriformes > Clariidae > Clarias > Clarias pachynema. Next base: position 393,652 of record JAQMYL010000038.1, read on the forward strand.
GCTCCTGTGCTGTGCCCTCTCTTGTTTGCGGAGTGTGTTTCACACACACACACACACACACACACACACACACACACACACACACACACACACACACACACACACACACAAGCTTCTCTTGTTGCACTTGGTTGTCTCCTGTGCAGTGTACAGGCTCGTATAATTACCTCAATTCACCATCAAAGCCAGAACAATGTCCAAGACAAATACAATCAAGGCATCGAATAGCGCTCTGTCTGATGATGTATGGGAATTCGAGATCGCCAACCAGGTGCCAGCCAGGTGCTCTGCCAAGAACCAGGGCTAAAAAACATATCAGTAAATATTACTATGGACCACTTCATCCCAGGAGTGAAATGGAGACACCACCGCCATATTATGTGTGTGTGTGTGTGTGTGTGTATACGTTTGTGAACAGTTACGCCAAGACAGAACGTCAGCATGCAGCGTCGAGGTCAGTTTTGGAATTAAGAACAAAGTTGCGCTTTTATTCTCAGTGTCTCATCACTCAGATGATATGGATTTGTCTCCCTGATGCGTTTTTACATTCGTCAAACACGCAACACAATTTATACACAATCCAGAGCTGAAACTTTAATAACCCAGAGAGTGATTTTACTGTGATTCTCTCTCCGTTTCTAGGCCTCTGTTTGATATATTCACTAGCCGAATGTCAGCTAAACTGGAAACTCAATCATTTCCCACTACAATCTTAATCTCTACCTGCAAAGGTATAAACCTATAGGTTATAATAAAGTAATATCGCACAATGGAGAGTGCTGTTGTGCTGAATATCAACTGCAGTCACAGGGGCGGCCTTATGAGATTTACTTTATATTTCCACTTATTCCACTTTAGAATATCAGCTCCGTTAACTTCCGGGTTCCAGACTTGAATCCCAACAATCGTTAAATGGAAAGCTAGTGCGCTATGTAGGGTACATAATCCACTGTCCCAGACACCGAGTAGTGCCCTTGATCAGGGATTAGAGAGAGATTTGGGATTCATCCTTGTTTTAGACATTTGTTAGCATTGTAGCTCACGTTAGCCGTGACATAACGTTATCAGATGTGTGTTCTTACTGAAAGTGCTTCTGTGTCTGGTTGTGAATGTGGGTTTTGTCAGGCAGCTGCTCTCTCCTCAGTACTGCGGACCGTACAGACCTACTCTCACCCACACTGAGACACACAGTTAGTGTCATTAACCACTGGACAACACCTGGGACACGCCCACTCATACATAGAGTTACACATCACAGTGCTGTTACTGTACATTATCAGCACTCGTGGAACACTCGATTGGAATAAACTGGTGTTTAATCATCTATAATCTATGGTGGGGGGTGGGGTGATTGGGTGGGGGGGTCCAAACCCAGACAGACAGCAATAAATAATCAATTATCGCAATCCAAAAAACAGGCGAGTGTCAAAACCAGTAAACACTCAGCTAGACCACACGGCAGTTTATCTTTACAAGCCTTTGACACAATGTGGTTTAAACCGACTGATCAAGAACTAAACATGGGACAGGTGAGGACATTAGGACAACACTGACAAAACAGAAACAAAAAGACATCAGCACATTCCACAGTAAATAAAGTCACATGATGTGGAAGGCAGAAGTTATTTTGTTGGGAACTTTACGAATTATGAAGAACGTTTATGCACTAAATTAGTTTACAAACTTTCTTCACTTAATTATTTTGATGAATAAGCTGTAGGTGTGTATATATTTCAGAGACTTTCAAAAGGCCAGAATAAGTGTTTTAGTTATGGTTAGACATTCAAATGAGAATTTGGTATATTTTACATTTTCGTATTAGTGTTTGTGAGTGTGAAATAAAGTTTAAGATATAAAAATATGGATTAGGCGTATTTCAGTTAGAGCATTAGCAGAAACACTTTGGTGGAGCTCTGAGAGCTTTGTGGACTTCTTGTTAAAGAAATGGGACTTGCCATGTTTCAGTAAAAACAGTAAAAAAAAAAAATGAACTGATCATGATCAAATCTCTGTATTTTCTCCCACAGTCCAAAGACATGCGGATTAAGCCGTAGTGTACAGTGTGAATGGTTCTACCACAGTCACAAAAATGGGAGTAAATTCCATGGTAAGCAGCTTTGGCCTCAACAGGCCCTAGTTGGGCTACAGAAGTTCCTAGATGGATGAAATTGAGTTTATGAATTAATAGATTCTTATGCCCTGTTCATCCTGAAACATACTGACAGACAAAAATGGTTATAGTGAGCTGTTGCTCTCTTAATATTTTTTCTTTTTTGCACTATTCTGTGTAAACTCTAGAGACTGATACGCCAAAATAAATAAATAAAGATAAGAAATGATGGGATCCTTCCACTAACATTTTAGACAATCAAGCAGCTTTCAATCACCTTCTGCATCTGCATGTCAGCAGGTAATCTGGGTCACTCATCGAAGGCAAACTGCTCCAGCTGCCACAGGTTTGAAGGTTTCCTTCTCCAGACTGCATGTTTCGGCTCTTTCCACAGATGTTCAATAGGATGTGGATCAGGGCTCATAGAAGACGTACAGCCTTCTTTTAAACCTTTTCACTGTTCGAATGTTTTACTGCGACTCAGAGTCTCATCACTGTACCGTGTGTGAAGTATTCTCTAAATGTCGATCACTCTCACGCTTTCATTCACCAGAAATTTCATCACAAGTCCCAGTTTGATTTGAACGGCCCGTGTACATTTAACTGTTTGATTATTTCTGTGAGCATTGTGGTTTTGTCTTTCTTTAATGGATGTCGGACCAACTTCTTCATCCATGTGTGTATTTCATAAAGACTCTAAACAGAGTTAAGGATTGAAAATGTAATAATATTCCTTTAAATCCTGGAAACCTGCTTTACTTTGGCAAGGCTGGATTATACTAGAATAATATTCCTAAAAAAAAACAAAAAAAACAAACACACACAGCGCAGTGTGAACCCCATCTCCATTTCTCCCTTCGTTTCCACTAAAGCTCACCGTAGCAAAGGTCTTATAAACTTTTTAAGCAAGGCTTTGGGTTTCAACGCTCACAAACTCATTATATCCACTTAATAGGTAACAATATATCGAAAGAGTGCCTTACCGAATATTTCCTTTGGCTTCCGCACTACATAAACACCAGCTCTGCCAATAGCACTCTTACTATCTGGATAATTGTGCATTAAGTGTTTATGCGTTCACCACAGCATGATATGGTCACCATGTTTATAAGCCAGTGTGTGTGTGTGTGTGTGTGTGTGTGTGTTTGGAGACTCTCCTTGAGGGTGGTCCACCATCACAGCCTCAGAGCAAATAAACTACAAGATTAGTGCACACTGTTTCTCCGCAGGCCTACAGATAGCATCGCTGTTTCCCATTTCCGGGATAAGAAGATAAAAGGTGTGTTTGCTAACGCTGACGTAATAGTCACGGCCACGCACACTGCCAGATCTGTATTTGTCATTATGTCAATGTGCTACAGGGTTCCCTTTCGTCTTTCAAACTGGATTATAGTGTCAGTGGTGTATTTGTCTTGTCATGACGTGTTGATATTCATCTGAAAAAGTGCTAACAGCTTTGAGTATCTGCGTGTGTGCATAAGAGATCAGAGAGCATTTATTCCTATATTCTTTTAGCTAGTGCACTAATCTAAGTGAGGATTCATTCATTCATTCTTAGTAATCTTTTCATGCTGGTGGATCCAGAGTCTGAGGATCCCAGGAAGACTGAGAATGAGGCAGGAGTATGTCATGTGTCCATACGCATTGGTGGGTAGAATACGTCTTGAAGCTATTCTACCCAACAACATGATTTGGGACGTGAGTGAAGTCTTGAGAACATGAGCAAAAACAAACAATCATGGTACTCAATCACTCTCACTCAATTTCTATAGTCTTTATCTTTGTCTTTATCTTCCCCATCCCGGGAAAATGATGGCAGAAGGCGGGATACACCCTGGATGAGGGCACAAGCACGCACACCTTCACATATTATGGTCAATTCGGGAACATCAATTAGCCTAATCTGCATGTCTTTGGACTGTGGGAGGAAACCAAAGTACCAGGAGGAAACCAACCAACTATGGGTAGAACATAAAACCTCCATGCACACAGACCCGAGGCAAGGACCGAACCCTCGAGCCTGCAAGTGCTAACCACTACGCCAGTCTGCTACATTTACATTTAGGCATTTGACAAACTCTCTTATCCAGAGCGACTTACAAACATGCTTTGATGTTTCCATCATTGGGTAGATCCTTACACTGGGTTCCTAAGTTACTAACTAAGTGACTTAGTAACTAAGTTCATTCCACCACCTGGGAGCCAGAACAGAAAAGTCTAGATGCACTTCTTCCTCGATCCCTGAGAGATGGTGGGACCAGCCGAGCAGTGCTGGAGGATCGGAGGGAACGTGGTGTGGTGCGATCCTGGTAGAACACTGGACCTACAAGATGCACCACGAAGCACCTTCAAGTACATATCGTACTTCCTGTGCACTCGCTATGCCCTTTTCATCAACTATATGCATCATACACCATCTTTATGTTTTAAAGATTAAATCTCAAGATTTAGAGTTTTTTTCTTCCTTTTCCTTCTGAAAAGTTCTACGTACAACCCTTTCTCTTTTACAGTACATAAACGTCCAAGTAGAAGCCCTGTGGGAACCCAGAACCCTTTACCAAGAAATGTACCACAATATCATGTAATCACATTGATGAGGGTTAATCGGTACCCATCATCCTTTCTCGTGACACTCTCCACGCCACCCACGCTCGTATGTCAAAAATAATAGATTTTATAATTTGACCTGTTGATATTTAGAAAGGTAGAAACTCTTCTGATCTTCCTGCTGACTGAATCCGATCCTTCGAGCTGAACAATTAAGGACGTTGCACAATAATGCTTTCTTGGTAAGTCTGTATATTCTGAAGGAGCTTGAGGCACTAAAACTTCAGTACCCTTGTCAGAGTAGACAATCACTCTGTCAATCACTAAAACACCTCGTTCCTTTGCAATCTAATATCATAAACACGCTTAAACCTTTCAAATGTATATCTACTCCTGAATATTAACGACGCATCAGAATTAATTAACGTTCACTCAGACGATGAGTTCGAACCTGCAAATGAAACACTGCCTGAGCCATTGACGCAGAAGATGTCAAAAGCTATCCATACAAGACAAGACACATCCATCCAGCAATGATTACGTAAGATTCTGTAACCAAGACTTGGCTGGACTAGCACATAATCACTTCATCTTGCTTCTAGAGTTTTCCTTACATGCCCACTTTCAGGCCTAGCATGCACCTAATCCAGTTAATCAAGCCCATTAAAACTGTCAAAAGTGACAGGTGTAAAGATTGCATCTCAACTCTCCAGGGTAGAACATCAGCAGGAACGAGCAGAGTTGAAGAGGCAGAAAGATGCGCCAAGTAATCCCACCCTGTTCCAGGTTGGAACCTCACCCATCCCTAGCACATATCCACAAAAGGGCCCTTGTGTCAAGTATCTAGGTAGGTGGCATTGTGCTGGAACACTGGCACCATGTGATGCCGCACAGAAGGTGAGCAACTACACCCTGAAGGACCAAATCAGGAGGGGGAAAGGGGTAACTGTCAGTTCTGCCAACCCTCGGGCGCAAGAGGAATCTTACGTCTTGAGTCCAGGGCTTGTCACAAACCAGATGGGACTCTTTGATGTTAGACGTGCTAGCTACTGCATTTGATGTATGATACCCTTATATCTGTGTGATCCCTTTATATCAGGCCTCTCTCTATCTATCTCTCTCGCTGGAGTCGCATCTCAGTCTGATATGCAACACCTCTGAAAGTGACTAAAGACAAGGGCTGTACTTGTTGGGGATTATGACAATTTGGGAGGTCGGTCTCAAGTATCTCTCTCGTTTTTTTGTTTTGGAGATGTATTGGGGCAAATTCTTACAAGACGAAGAGAGGGTGACATCAGGAATAGATACGATTTCTCAAGTCAAGAAGAAGAGGACAAAAACACTGCATGAGTAACCACTGAGCCAGCAAATCACAATATCCCAGCCTACCCTGCACCTACTTGGAATACCCCAGTCGGCCAGGCGGTATGGGCTTAATTTAGGGCTGCGAAAAGATGACAGGTCACTCTGTCTTCTTTCAAAGCTTCGACTCTGCGTATAATTCGATGGACACCGCGGTATTGTCTTTTTTACAGACGAGAGCCGCGTTTTAATGGAAGGCTTTGAATAAAAGTGAAACCAGATGGGAGAAATAGGAGTTAAAAGCAGATCAAGCAGGTCATGCACTTTTAAACTAAACCCATCACAGAGGCAGATGAGGTCATTCGAGATACCACACAGGGTTTGTGGTCCATGTCGTGGCTGCACAGTGAAGACATGCTGACAATTCTTATTTAGCACGGCCAACACCTAAACGATATGACATTTTAAAACGGAAGGCATCTCACTTCTTGCGTACAGAATTGGCCTGTTTTGTCCCATAAGGGCAAAAGTGAGTTACTGACATCGTCTTCCAAGCTCGATCAAATGTTTAACCAGGGAATCTGCTTCAAAAATACTACGAATTTTACAGAAATCCTGTCTTGAAGTCGACTGATAGAGTTACAGATGGCGTCTGTCTGGGCCGGCACGGGCACGCTATCTGTAAACGTTGCAACAGCTCCTTAGGTTAATGCCCTGGCCTACTGATCAGAAGGATGAACTCGAGTGTAAGCTGCTCTGGATTTTTTTTTTTTTAAAAAGCAGTTACATTCAGTATATTGAAATGTTCAACCAAGATACATGTAAGGTTAATGAGAATTAAAGTAAGTGGTAATGAGGGGTCATTTCAATAAGAAGCATTACACTATACTGATAACATTTTCATTTTATAGAACTTTATTAATCCCAGAGGAAAATTGCTCAATTTTCGCATATCCCAATTAGGAAACTGGGGTCAGAGCGCAGGGTCAGCCATGATACCAGCGCCCCTGGAGCAGATAGGGTTAAGGGCCTTGGTCAACTTGGCGATGCTGGGGTTCGAACCCCCGACCTTCTGATCAGTAACACAATAACCCACAGCCTTAACCAACTGAGCCACCTTTAACATGGGGCAGTGGCAGCTCAGAGAGTTAAGGCACTGAGCGGAAGGTCAGCAGTTCGAGCTCCAGCTCCACCAGGTTGCCATTGTTGGCCCCTTGAACAAGGCCCTTAAGCTTATCTGCTCCAAGGGCGCTGGTATCATGGCTGACCCCCTGCACTCTGACCCCAGCTATGATGGGATATACGCTGAAAGAATTTCACTGAGCAATTATGTATATGTGACAAATAAAATCTTAAAAGCTTAACTTATACTGACTCGATCTCAGTGAAAAACACAATTTCACTCCAAAAGACAGCGGTGCTTTGAATATGACCTCTTCTGCAGGATTCAATAAAACAAAACAAAAGAAAAATATTGTGTACAGATCCAGGGCGCATCCAGCGGCAAAACGATATCAGCTGGTTATCTTCAAACCAAATATTTGCACAGCCATTAAATCCTTGTTATCATTTATTTAACAAATCCACATCAGACCAGGAAACACCGCCACGTCCACTTCACCTTACTGCTTTTATTTTGCATTTTCAGAGCAGATGTGAGGACAGAGCGACATGATTAAGCCTGACACGCGAGGAGCGCAAGAGAACAGAACGGATCATACAAATAAATCCGAACGCGTTTCAGGGTCAACAAAAGCTGTGGCTAATAACCAGGAGAAGGTGAAACGTAGATCACATCAGAAACGATCAAGCGTGACAAGCAAGCTGTAGGTGGAGGTTCTTTATAGTGAACTGCTTCAGCACGAGCTTGTCCCGCTTCATTTCGAGTCTCCCTGTAAATGCAGCCACTTACATTTTTATTGCCGTATTTAAAATGCCTAGAGATAGAGAAGATCTGATTGAAGACAGACAGACACCAGGAGTGAACTTACTGTTTGTTCTTGAAAGGTTTTTTCCACATCCTCGATCGAAGGTATAAAACCCATAAAGAAGAGGAAAAACAAATCCTAGGATTAGTTCTGGATGATACAACCTTCTGAGTATCTCATTTCACTGCTCTGTTTATGGAAGGCAAATGTATGATTGTGATTTAGGACTGAAAAATATCAGATTGAGAAACAAAAAAAGAAGAGGAAAAATGTGCATCGCTCCTGGGTTTGGACGTTATATTGGAGAGCGATATTCAAAAAGAAAGTCGAGTCATGACAGGGCAGGGAATGAACTCCATGCATTTCACTTTCACAAGGGTCGAGACCGCACCTGGGAACCATCTGCTTCAAAACCTATACGTGTGTGGCAGTGCTGTCTCTGTCTAATATAAAGTGCCGGATTTGTGCATCGACAGCTGCTGAACACAAGATTGGAAAGAAAAAAGTGTCACACGGATGACGTGGTTTTCACAGCAGCGTACACGCTAGCTGTCACTCAAACTGAAGAGGTTTATATTCATAAATTACTGCTTACATGAAGGGGAAAAAATAACCTAGGGCTGAACCAATAATAATGAAAAATTATGATTGTAGCATGGAATTTTTAAATGTACTATTTTGTTGTTAAATATTTTTATTTAGGTTAACATCAAATAATGGCACAAATTGTCTGAAAATACTTAAATTATTCACAAACTCTACATAAGTTCCTGACCATGCGTTTATTACCTGTAATAATTTGCAGCCTTTTGCGATTAAAATTATTTATGTCACTGGTCCAAATCACAATAAAAATTTGAGTTTGTTTAATTATACAACATTATATAGGGTGGGCTATAAGTTTCCATACATAGGAAAACTAAATATTATATAATAAATATTTTTTTGAAAATGTCACAAATAAAATATATATATATAAAAAAAAAAAATTTATGTTTCAGATACCCTAAAAAGATGAGTTTGACAAAAGTGCAACAAAAGGTGAAGAAGCGGTCACATGGTTGGAACAAAATGTTACAGAAAACAAGTATAGTATATATGAATAAATTGTTTTCATAAAATATTTATTTTTCCCCATGTATGAAAACTTATGGCCCACCCTGTAGATTAAAATAATAAAAGTTTTACATTACACTTGGCTTGGAATGGTTTATTAGAGATGATATAGTAACATAAGACAATGCTGAAAAAAGTAAGAAATGTTAAAATCAACAGGTTATAAAGTAATGATTATGTCACGTACATACCGGATTGATTCAGGAAAAGAAAAAAGAAAAAAAGAAAAAGAAACTATAGGCTAAAACACTAACAATAAAACGTTTATAAAAACCATTAATCTCAGGTAAAACATGGGACAATGTTTGTGTGCAAATGATCAATTTTACATCACTACAATCAGTAATCAGTAGTTTGACTATTCTGACTGTTAAAATGTCTAAAATGTTTAAAGTTGATATAAATACAGATCAGATACACTACATCACCAAAAGTTTGTGGACATCTTTATATTTAAAAAAGAAAAAAAAAAAAAAAAAAAAAAATCACACCCACATGTGTGTTGCATGGCTTGTAAGCTGTAGGTTTAAGTTTTGCCTTTATTGGGATAAAAACACCCAAACTTTTTTCCAGCATGACGACGCACAGCGAGAAGCTCCTTGGTGTGGAAGAAAAACAGAAAAAGCTTTAACTCAACCCCACTGAACACCTGGAACTGGAACACCGAGCGCGTATCTCAGTAATGCTCGGGAATGAGGGGAACATGCAGAAAAATTTCCCAAAGTCGCGATCCAAAATGTGGTGAAAATCCTTCCCAAAAGAGTGGAGGGTGAAGATGATACGATGTCGAATGCTGAACAAGAACATCTGGAGTCTCCTTCTGGTTAAATAAAGTATCTTGGGTGTGATGTCAGGTGTCCACATACTTTTGACTGTATTAGTGCATATATCACAGTTAGACTGCTGATGACCGTGATGAGGTCATGTGACCCTTTTAAAATGTTCAGGAAACCGTTTTTTTTGACCTGATGATTGAGGACACGTCACCGTCACCGTTCTCGTCTTCTTGTACCGCGCTGCAGTGCTACATGGCCTGATCTTGTATGTGTATGAGGTCACGCTAACGAGCAGATGACAGGACGTATTTTGGGACTAATTATGGCAAGTGAAGCGAAACAAGCTGCCGTGTTCTGTGAAAACAGCACGAGGAAGAACGATCCTCAACGCGGCTTCCAACGCAAATAGAAACAGCCTTGACAAATCATCTGACCTGGAGTGCGAGGACGCAGAGGAGGGACGCAACCGAGACGCTTGCTGTCTGGGGGTCTAACACTGTGGTATCGATGCGTTCGTGTCTCAGATAAACAGTATTACATCATTACAAGGCGATTAATCTAAGACCAGACCGTATCGTTCTTACATCTTGACCAGCTGAGAGGAAAAATCTGTTACTCGAGTGTAACTAATAAACATGTTAACGCCTGTTTTATGACGATATCAAATCATGGATGAGCCGTATGATTTGCAGCACAACATTTGCACTTTGATAAACAATACTTCTAACCGTTCAACAGTTTAATGTTAACTAAATGCATTATTTTCCCCCAAATATGACGAAACCCTTCACATGAAACCATTTAAAACTCTGTTAAAATTTTTCCTTGGAGTTAATAAATTAGGTTAAAAAAACAAACAAAAAACAAAACAAAAATACGATTCATCTAAGAACAGTAAAAACAAAGAGAACAGTAACATATAGAACCAGTAATGTGTTTTATGAGCAAGAAAAATAATAATAATAATAATAATAATAATAATAATAATATTCAGTACACCACTTCCATATTTAAAGCTGGACAGGGTCGAGTGGTTCCCCCGCGGGTCACCGGCTTCTTTTTCCTTCTTCAGACTGTAACAGAACCACCGTCGGCCCTCGTCTCTGCTGCCAGGTGCTGACTTACGCCTTCTCCAGGGATTTATAATACTCTTTGAGGACAGTCCAGGCTTTCGGGGACATGAAGCCGTCCGGCGGGTTCTCGCCCTCTCGTGCCATCCTCCTCATGCGCGTGCCCGAAATGAAGTCGTAATCCTGGTGGCTGCAGGGAACGAGAGCTCGGTTAGAAACACGGAGGAGAAACGGGAACAGCATGGCTGCGGTGATGAAGACTGAACGAGACGACGGGGAAAATATTTTCATATTGAGTAAATTAATAACTGTCGTGATGCTGCGATTAAAATCTTTCTCCTTCAGCAAAATCAGCCTCGGGAATGTTTTTTACATTAATGTTCCCTTGAAACATACTGTTTAAAGGGGAAAAAAAAAAGAATAATAATAAGCAATCGAAGTGGAATGATGCAACCCAAAATTAAAGTGGACTTACTTTTATTCTTATTGTTAGTCTTTTTTCTAGTTTTATTTTTCTACTCCGTTTATACTTTAATCAACAGAATAAGTTGCCTCGTGTTATCAGCTGCGTCTTCAGCCCCGTCTCTCTCTCTCAAGTTAGAAAAGGCAAAAACGCACAAGAAAAACCCACAAGGCCTTCAGTTATCAAGACTTTCCTGCTGACCCTGTAGACTCATCTCACAAACGCAAAAATCAAACAGAACTCGATGATCCACAATTAGACATGTGATGCTCATAATCCACAAAAATAAGCAAATTATGGCAGGTTTATAAATGGAGATAAAATGCTAAACTTCCCAGGTGTAAATCTTAAATCCTGCTTTAGGAGGAAGTTCTGAGCTTAACCAGTTAATCACCAACTACATGCATGCATGCATAAATAAAGTTTATTACTCACTGCCTAATTCAGACACTGTGCATGTACAGTTCTGTGCAAAAGTCATGACCCCCCCCCCCCACCCCCCGCCCTCAAACTTTCTTGTATATTTAATCTAGTCTTGAGGAATAATTCACCAACGGAATGTTTTTGGTTTGTTAAGTCACACAGTGACCTTATGAATCATTCAAGCATCTAACTTAAGGCCTGAACCGGTGAGAAACAGGTGCGGACGATCAGGCCGGTAAAGCTGGAACAGACGAGAGGGGAAATGAGGTCGCTGCTCAAGCTGTTACATAAACAATTTCTAAACTGCACCTTTAGGCACTTTGTTGACTTTGTTGCAGTACAACATTTGTTCAGATTGTTCAGCGTATTAATGCTGAAATTCATGCATTACACATTAATATAAAGTTTCAATATCACTGAGTAATAAACATTATGATCAGGGACGCCCTGGATTTTTTCCCCTATGCTTGTATTTTGCTAGAAGGTACTGTTCAACATCTCTTTTCCAAGATTCCGTACGTGAAACGAACTTCACATCAGAGTCTCACGTTAAATCGTTCCAGACTGGAAACCAGTTTTTTCCCCCTTTAAGAAAAAAAAAAAAAAAAAAAAGATATCTAAACATTACTTTTATACACTTTCTCCATTTAAAAAAACACACACGCTACAGAGAAATAAATAAGAGGTTCAGATGTCTGATAAATACACCTAACCCCGTGTAAACAGAATCTCCTGTGGCATCAGCGGCGAATCGAAGGAACCGAACTCATGAGCTGTATGTGACGGATTAGAGATTCTTGGTATTTACAGAACGATGTTAGGAACACAAACAGACTGTGCCGTGCGCTCCTTCTGTATCGGAGTTAGATCTAGGTTTTTCCTTCTGTAATCACGCTTGTAAAAAAAAATGTGGTTTTGTTTCGCTGCTTGTCTGCTCGGATGTCATTTGTCCGTGCAAGTGAAGCGTTTCATATGGCTTCGTAGTCGGTAAGGGAGAAAAAATTAAAAAAAAGTCAAACATTCCGAGCCACCAAGGAGAGGAAACAAAACAAAACACACACAAAAATAAAAACCTGGGACCTGAACCAGTCTTGTGTAAACTCGCAGATTTATTTCATTTGCTTTTTACTGTTCCAAAACATTCAACAAGGTCATCTAGTCCTTTCATTTGCTTCGAATGTTTATGAACCTTCGTTGCAGATTAATTACGTTTGAAACAGGCATGACCTGCAGGCCATGCTGAATATTTCAGAATCGTAAAAAAAAAAAAAAAAAAAAAGAAAAAACTTCCAAAATACTTAAAACTGATACAGTTACAAAGCTCTCGATCGCCTGGATGAGGGAATAGCTAAGAGCTATCGGCTCGTCCAAAAGAGTCACTTTACCAAGAACAAAGCCATAACGGATAAAAAAAAAAAAAAAAAAAAGGAAAAAGAAAGGAACAAAGCGAGCACAGGTAGTTTAGCAGAATCTGCATCGACGCTATGAAAAATTCTTTTTAAAAAATACGAGAGGTATGAAATGAAAAGTTTTGAATGAAGATGCAGACGGACTGGAATCTGAAAGTCACATCTAATCCGTAATCTCAAAACAACAAGGGGGAGGGGAGGGGAGGGGGGTTTGGGAGGGGAGAGGTGGTGTAGCCGGCATAATCTCAGTCTCCGACGAGAAAGTTAACATATGGTAAAATGAGAAACAGCTTGGACCTGGACGACTCTTTAAAAGGAGATCGCAGGCAATTAAGCATAGCATCTATAACTGGTGTCGGATTCGGGCCGGCCCAGAGTCGCCGTGCTTCAGGGACAGACGGAACGCCATCAATTTACGAAGGCGCCAAGCGCGGCCCCCTTTGAAATTCAGACGGGGTGCTGCTGCTCCACGATCACTCGGCTCGCTCGCTCGCTCCGGGATGGAAGACAGAGCTGAGGAGGAGATAGAGGATGGAGGAAGGGAAGAAAGGAGTGGGGAGAATGGGGGGGGCGGGGGGGTGAAGGG